>VWYH01008604.1:0-242178 GCA_013399365.1 Pampusana beccarii
TATATATATGTATATATAAAAATGGCCATTGTAGGGTTGAAAGACTCAGAATTAAAGATGCTCCTGACATTTTTTCCTATGCATTACTCAGCCCAATCTGTTTAATGGGTCTTCATCAGTGATTGTGATTGCTGATTCGTGCTGGCGACATCATTCAATTGGACATGGCTTTGAAGCAGAAGAATAATTATTTCCCATCTTCCAAAAGACCATTTAATTCACGCTCCCCAATCTCTGGGAATAGATAACCCATAGTCCTTTTAGCTCATTAACTCTCTGGGGCTGTCATCAGAGGACTGTCAGCTGCTCAAGCAGAGGTTGCACAACGAGGAATTTGCAGAAAAGTGGCTGAAAGCCTTTTTACCCATGGATTCAGCATGTGCATCTCCTGCCACCCATCCTGCAACATCCAAACAGGAGGGAAAAAAGGAGATACGTATGACTTTTATTACCTTTTCCTCTTTCTTCCACCAGAGCAGGCTCGAGTCTGTGCAACGGAGCAGCTGCCACACTCAGGAAAACTCAATGCCGACACTGAGAGGTGAAGCAAAGCCAGGTATCAGCGAAGCCCTGGGGAAGGCTGTGGTGATGGGATCAGCAGAAGCAATAGCCATGCTGCTGTTTGGGATCCAGTGGGACTGACTCCTCCACAGCTCCCAGGGAAAGGCAGCATCTCGCTAGGCCACACCTAAGGCCGTGCAATCAGTGCGGACCACAACGGAGGAGCTATCTGAGCCGGGCCATCTGCAGCAAGCACAGACGTCAACTTAAGTAAAATCTGGCAACAGATTATTTTCTTATTTCCTTTCCTCTCTCACCACAAGTAACAAGACAGCTTGCAAAAAAGGAAGACAATAAATAAGTTAAAATCCTGCTTTAAGACAAGAGCTCTGCTAGTTCTAGGAGGAGCCGAGAGCTCTGGACCCGGCTCTTATGTCGTGTTTTTCAAGACTAGATTTAAAAGCACTCAGAGAAGAGGTAATTGCCATCCTTCCTCTTCTGTGAAACAGGGGAACTGAAGCTCCAGGTGAAGGAAAAAGCGCACACCGACACACCCAACACCTAACGGCAGGCCAGGCACAGACAGCACCTGTCCCGCACCCTCCTCAACGTCTGCCTCTTACCTCAGACACCTCCATCCCAGAATTAATTCTGAGCACCGAGTGCACTTGGAGCTTGTTCTGTAAGATGGGAAATGTACAGACATCGCAGACAAAAAGCTCCACCTCTTTCGGATTATGAGTGGAAAGAATTTAGCTAAGAGGCTTCAGTAAATCAGCCCGAAGCCTCCTTTCCTCGGTTTATATTATTTATCTCCCTATCCCCTTGACCACATTAAATTCTTAAAGGCATCTTGGCAGTATGCAAACATGGAGGGGGAGTCTAATGAAAGTACTTAACATGTTCTAATTGTTTTCTCCTGCACTGCTCGGCTAAAACTCTCTCTGCCGTGAGCGGAAGCGGAGTCAGACAATTACTGAGGCACTTGGAACAATCTGGCCCATTATATATGGAAAGTGATGAAGTTCAGCAACGCGAGGACCTCTTGAATTCAAGTCTTTGCTTTGCAACCATTTTGCCACTCAAACACGACTTAGTCTCAACTTCTCCAGCAGCAGCAGGACAATAACCTTGTGTCCCCGATCACAGGAAACTGCGAAGTTCATTTAAACAATGCTCATTTAAACGCTTTGAAAATGATAAAGTGCTATATAAATATTCCGTTGGATGGCAATTAAATTTTTGGCATGCAGTTTACATGTAAGTGCAGAAATACCATCAGCAAAAGTCAATACATTCCCTTTCCCCCTTTCTCTCACTTTCTTGCTTTGACTTTCTTTAGCTATTCCCCAGATCTCCGTTAGTGTTCGCTGAATTTTCATAAGGGAAAAAATTACTTCCTAAAATGTTCAAAAGCTTTTCCTCGGTTTGTTATTAGAGCAATTATCTAGCATAACACAGTGAAATAGCACAAAGTATTCTAATGGGAAACAAATGTGCCAAAGAAGTGACCAAACTTGGAATCTTTATTGAAAAATGAGGGGAAAGCGATTAGTTGAAGAGGCAGCAACGGAAAGATTTTCCACCTGGCCTTGGGCAACACATCAAACAGACCTCAAAAGGGTGCTATTTATAATTGTTGTCTGGCTGTCTATGCAGCCCTGTCTGTCTGTCTGTCAGTCCGGGCTGTCGTCTCCCTCCACCTCCTCTCGCCACGCGTCCCGGCCCTGATGTGTTTGGACAAAGCATTTTTGGTCAGGAGGGGATCTGTGAGCACGTAAACCCGCAGAAACAACACCAATCTTACACCCCCTTTACTCCGAAGAGCTCCACGGGGTTCAGCGGAGTTACACAAGGGTGTAAGCAAGTAGAAAGCCATGCCCAGACATCGCGGTTGCTTTTTCCCCCACGTCTGCACAGCTTCTCTCAGAATACAGAGGTTTTTGAACCGTTTGTGTTACAGACGCAGGCAGAGACGAGGGCTCACTGAGTCACATCTAACAGACAACATCTTGTCCGGTCACTTCCCTCCCACAAAATCAGTTCAAAGCGGAGGTAAAAATGTCGCCAGATCAAGAAGGTCCAGTTTCAGCTGCACTTGGCCCTGGCATGAATAGCTGTGCAATTTGTAGGTCAAAGGCCCACCAATCCCAGTGAGTTTGCGTTGGTGTAATTCAAGAAGCAATTACCTTTTTCAAACATTGAGATGATGTATAAAAATATCCAGAAAAGTTTTAGGACCTTCGGGATGACAAAGGATGTGAAAGAATCATAATAGTAATTTCTCACTACTCACTAATGGTAATTCATCACTCCCCTTTAACTGTTTCACACAGTCAATTTAAATTGGAAAATAATCATAAAACCATGGAGTATCTAAATGTTCAGCTTGTATAATTTTTCATAGTTTGCTTAAGTGAGGCCTTTGGAACAATAATATTTTGCAGCAACTGAGAAACTGTTTTTCTTTTGAGAGATAATAAACCTCAAAGCAGAAGCACAAACGGACAAGCAACTGAAACAAAAGTCTGAATCACTAGTTCGCAACCACCATGAGCTACAATTCAGTCCCCCAGACCATCCAGGAAATACAAGCAAGGAGAACGTTTCTATCTGAATAGAAAATGGGATTATTTAGCGATGGATCTGCGAACAAATAATGGGCAGCACGTTGGCAACAAGCACTATTCTTAGCAAGACATTTGGTCATGCGAAGAGATAGAGGAACACAAAAACCCATGAGCATACCACAGATTCATTAACCAAAATAGGGACTTTTGAAGTTCAGACATGAAAAATAAAGTCTGATTTTTATCTCTGTTAGATTCCATTTGGCCAAGGATGTCCAAACCTCAAAAGGGGTCAGATGTTCAGTTCAGATAACCACACAAAGTTGGGGTGTGTAGTTGAAGGCTATCCAAATTATCCCGGGCTCTAGAGGATGAAGGATGAGAAACCTCGTGAGAAGAGTTAAGAGACACCAACAGAAGCTTTCTGGTACATTCTGCTTTCACTCACGTCATAAATACTGCAAGAGCAGCCTTCGCTGTGGTATTTTAATGTTTCCAATCTCCAGCTTGCCTCAGCTCTACTTAGAGCAATGTGTTTCTAAATGCATACGCTCAGGTAAAATCCTGTGCCTTGGTTGGAGAGCACTATGCAGCAGGAAGCATCTTTCCCCCCACTTACCCTATTTCCCTTACAATCACAGTGACCCACCCCACAATGACAAAGCCTCAGATACATAGAAAACAACTCCACGGTGGCACAGGACGGGCTCATCATTCACCTCATCTTCTTCATCCGGACAACAGGAGTTCAGGTGGGGAGAATCTGCAGAGTTTTGCTCTTCTATCTTTGCAAGAAAGGGGATGAACTGCTGCTGACCCACACGCACACGTCCAGCGACGGGCAGCTTCTACACCCAAAACTGCCCCAACGGTGCTGTCCAGAACACCGGTGGGAGTGAGGCCACGCAAACTGGTCCATTGGGACCCCGCGAGTCGGTACCAAACAGTCCTGCAAACGTTCTGGCGGTCAATGAGGCAATGTTAAGGTTGACAGCAGCAGATGTTGTACAACACTGGGATTTCACGTTCTTGACCAAAAGAAAATAATACATCCCCAAATCCCAAATCATGACCAAATTGCTACCAAAAAATGGCAGAGTTTTGTTTACAGTTCAGCACAGAGAAGGAAGAAGAAGTTTACCTCATTAGCTTTATATTTCAGTAGCACTTGGGACATTAACTCAAGAGGGACTCCTCTGTGGCAGAAGAAAGTCTGTCCCTATAAGATTTATGACTTCACCAGTCAATAGAGAAAATGGAAGTGACTTGTCTGTTATCACACACAGCAGGTCAGTGGCAAAACCAAGAAGAAAGCTCTTGATCTACTTCCCACCCAGTGTTCCTTTCACATGAACTGCAGGGCACCAATACTTACTTCAACAAATCTATAATTACATGAAGCCCACCTGTCATAAACCTTATTATTCTGGATATACCTTTAGAGGGTACATCTACGCCTACAACGGGCAAACAAAGCCTGGAGTTTAACTAAAGATGCCATTCTAAGCAGAAGGGACATTCCGCATATCTCATCATGAGGAGCAGGACGGCAAGATCAGAATCCACTTTGACATATAAAGTGAGCAAATGACCTGTGCATTGTAATTACGGAGGTGAACGCAGCCCTCTGGAGACTTTGTTGCCCATTTCATTATTCAAATAAAGACAAAAACCTGTGCTCAATCTCTGACCTCACGAAATCACCCTCTGAGTAACTCCACTGCAGAAAAGACTCCAGGGGTCAAGATTTCTGGAAAAGAACCACCCTATGTCTGTTTAGAATCTTTCTTCAGTTACAGGTGAAAGCCTGTCTCTGTGAGTAACCTCCAACTTCTTTATACATCTTTTCTTTCCTTCACCGACACATCCTAAGCCCCTTCTCCTTTCCCCAGAACCAACCTCAGTAGACTCCAATCACACATCACATTCTGGAATATTTACACGCTCACATCTTCCCCTGAAGGGTGATGGCCCAAGCAGGATTTTCCAGGAGACAATGGCTTTATTTTCTCTTCTCCTGACAGAGTTAATAACGAGATGCAATATGTTGCGTGAAGCACAATGAATATCAGCAGCATAAACCCCGGTGGAAACCATAAATCCCGAACACGTCGTCTGGATTCCTAATTCCAGTCGCAGGAAAGCAGCTATGGCTGTGTAACTGGCTAAGATTCTCAGACTGTCTTCATCAGCTTTCTGACCCCTGTGTGCGCTCAGAAAAATAGTTCTACACCAAAGAAAGCTTTTATAGTGTTCAGAATCACTTTGGAACAAATGAGAGTGCTCACGAAAGAGTAATAGGGTGCTCCGGCCTGGTAAAATGCTGTGAAAACAGCCCAGCTAATGCCAGTGACCGGTCTAGAATTGTTCTGTGTGTGAAAGGGGCACTTCTGATTTCCTGGTCATCTACTGTTTATGCCAAAGCTGGTTTGTTTCAAGCTTTTTCTCCTGATAGATCTCCCTTTTATACTCATGCAAGGCCATCGCATCTATTTTCCTGTGTGACCTTAACCCAGAGCTGCACCCTGCTTTCCCTGGCTCCGCTACAGCCAAGAAATATTCCATAAGGGCGATACTGCCCCTATATATTAAGACACTTCATGCAGTCGGGTAACCTGCAGTCAGGTCCAACTCCACCACAGACTTGACGAGCAGGGTTGGCTGAGCAACTCAGCTTCTGTTTTTCTTCAGCCTCCCCCTTTGCCTCTTGTCTGAGGGACAGCAAGCTCCGCAGGACAAGAAAAATGTTTCCCTCAGTGTTTACTCAGCAGCCAGACCTGAGCGTGGTAGGGGCTGATCGTTACCACGCCATGCAAAGAACCGTTATCTAACCGAGCTGTCTTCAACCTGCTCGGGACGGTGATTTACTGTCTGCAAGGGAGGTTCTGGTAGAGTGAACGCGTTCTGAACTGACTTCACACAGAGCCCATTACCTCATTTGCTGGAGTCCGACTAGATCAGGAGTGCAGACAGCAAACTTCAAGTAGCTAACTAACTAAATAAATAAAGGAGCAGTATTTCAGTCACCTGTAAATCCTTGGCTTTGAAGGAAATCTTCAGCTTCCTCTCCCGTTTAGGGCCATGAGAAGGAACAGCAAAGTCCAGGGAACAAATAGTGAATTTGTGTCCGGTTTTGCTGGTGTTGGTTTTCCACAACGCTAGCATACATACACCTTCGTTACTGCTAATAAGAATGCGAGGAGTACAAGATTAATATTAAAAGTATCTGGTTTAGAGCTATTCATTGTGGGGTTTTTGGTATGTTGAATAAATCTGGCAGCTTCTACACGTGGGTCTCAAAGCACATCACAAGCATTCACAAAACACCTTCCTAACTATTTAATAAATGGAAACTTCATCTTTGTTTCCAGCATGTGTATTTAATTGAAAGTGTCACGGCATGCACGTGGAAGTCAGGATTAAGATCAGGAGTCACCTCACTGGTCTTAGCCAAATCAGCAGCAGGTAATAACTGCCAGATCTTAACTTAGGAGATCAGGGGAACAATTAGCACATCACAGTCCAGAAACTTTTAATGAGTAACTCTCATAGATTGTCTCCTCCACAAAGGCACGGAAAAGGCCAGAAAGTTCCAACAATGACAGGTCAAGAAACAGAGAATTGTCACTCTGCTGCCCCTAGTGACAAGTCCACCTTAGCCAGACTTTCCCAAGGGACAAGTTCCAGCTCCTGCGGGCAGAACTGAGGTGAGGCTTTGTTAAAAAAAACTAACCGCGGACCTAGAAGAAAAGAACAACTTGCTCTCAGGTGGAAGCAAGGACTGAGGTCCTTCTGCCATGGCCGTGCATCAGACAGTCGCCAAGTCTGGGAGGAAGAGCAGGACCAGGCCTCTCCGATCCTCCCACACGCGCACAAGGCCCCGCAGTTCCACGCGTTTCCCAGCACGTGCCCAACACGCTCTTGGTGCCTTTTCTCCTTTCCCTCCGGTGCTGCAACCACCAAAGAGCCCCTGTACAGGTTCACTGATTGGGAAGTGTTAGTGTCTGCACACTGGGTTGTTACAGGTTTTTACTCTTCCTTTCCACCGTCATTTATAGAATCATTCCGCTTGAAGGAGACCCTCAAGATCATTGAGTCCAACCTTAACCTGACTCTAGCACTACCCCATGTCCTGAGAACCTCATCTCTGTCTGTCCAACCCCTCCAGGGATGGTGACTCCACCACTGCCCTGGGCAGCCTGTTCCAATGCCCCACAGCCCTTTCTGTGAAGCGTTTTTTCCTAATTTCCTTATTGAGCATATATGCTTCTACTGAGCAACACATAAATAGAAGGGGCCCTCTAAGAAGCCACTGAGCCAAGTCCAGCACAAGACCTGCAGACACAGCAGAGCTGCCTCCCTACCAGCTCCTTCCAACCACGCTCCCATCCGCACTCGCAGCAGCAGCGATATCCGCTATTTCCATCTTTGATGGAAATGAACCCTGCTGGGTTACATAAACATACATAGCTCAAAAGATGTCACAAGTCTGACCTCTGCCTTTCTTTGCTGGATTTCTCTGTCTCTGACGCTGGCTGTCGAACAGAATAAATGATGGGATGCACAGAGAGCAACACCAATGAGACCAAAGGAATTCTGGCCAAAAAAAGAATACAATAAAAGACTCTGCAAATTATCTAAGGATGTCACTTGGCAACCTTACAATTATTGTCTCGTTTTGTATGTATTGGTTTTGAAAAGCTGATAATTGTTCACATGTGCCAGTTGAGATTAAAAGACCATTTGTGCTGGTATCAAAGGAGACAAAATCTTTTTCCACCCTTTCCAATAAGAAGGGCAACACAATCTTTCTACCCGGCAATGTCTCTTCTTGTGTAACTCCACTAAAACAATAGAGTTTTATCAGTGATGAATTTGGTCCATTGTTTTCATGGGATTAATGCCAAAACTACGATAAACGTGATGCTGTTGCTAACATCTCTTGTTTGCGCTGCAAGGTAAATAATGCTCCGACACAGTCTCCCTTTCAGACAAACTTCTGGATTTCTACTGATTGCAATTGAGCTGCATGGACAATGAAGTCATTATTATTGCAAAAAGCATTAGAGGTTTCTACAGCACTGGCCATATTCAAGTGACCTCCAGCAGAACCAATTTTAAAAGGTCGTTTTAGTGCACATAGGAAAAAAAAAGAGAAACAGGCACCTCATCAGTGCTGCTTTCTGTGCCACTTACTGGGGTGAGGTTCTGCTACCTCAGCTACCAGACAGTTCCATAGGATTTTGTGGTGAGTATAGCTAGTCCCTGGAGGGTTCCATGGGTCTGATACAGGGAAAAGAACAGAGTCTTACAAGTCTTGATGCCAGCAAATACACATCGAGAACTGATGGGCCAGCACGAGGAATGCTGTACAGCCACTTTGTTTGTACGATGGAAAGAGGCTTCTGGAAGCTGAGCCGCACGGCTCCATGTACAGAGGAACCACAGCTCAGGCCGTTCCCCATCAGCTGCTACAGCTCTGCTGACAGCAGCAGCAAGGCCACTGCTCATTTTCTAATGCTGTCAATTCTGATCTAATTAGGATTGGACTGAGACCACCAACTCCTGTCACTCAAGTTACAGAGCAACACTCATCTGTTTTTATCAGGAATTAGGTCTGTGCTGAAATTCCCACCCAGCCATTGCCCTTTCAGCTTTGAGAGTTTCGTTCTTTCTCCATAAAACCACACTGAACGGAAGAACTCTCCTGAACACATTGTGTCTGACCTGTGCTCAGATAGTGGACTTTACAAGAGAAATAAGTTTAGTGTTAGCTGTACTCTTTCTTTTCCTTCCTTATTTTGAGGTCTTTGCACAGAGGTCAGGGACTCAGGGTCACCGCTGTGCTGCTGGTGGCACTTGGCCCTGGGAGCGACTCTGCCACTCGGGCCTGGGATTCATCCACCACTCTGGGCAATCTCGGCCGTCTGGATGTTTAAGCTCCTCATTTTTCTCACGAGACACAGCTACTCAGCCTCTATCTTCTCAACTGTTAACAGCAAGGCTATTAGCACCAGCCTCACGCTCCTTTCGGTTCAGCGCCTCGCAGATGTTTCTGACCAGAAAAGGACCTTTGGGGACTTGTGTCTAAACTTCCTGTTGGGGTGAGAAAGAGATAAAAGAACTGGCCTGATCTGGATTGCTCTAATTTGATTCCCAAAGAGGGAAATCCCTTTTCATTTAACGCATCCTTATCGCCCCAAGCAGCGCAGCTGTGCGGCGGAATTAACCTTGGAGGACACGGCGGAGTTGCACAGAGGAGCATCCTGCATGGGACTGTCCCTGGATGGACTTTCCCACTGCTGCTCTCCCACCGGTCACAAAAAGATGCTGCTTCTCCCCCTGACACCGCTCTGAGGTCATCACTGGTTCTAGCACGAGAAGGAAGCGAGTTGTCAGTGTTAAAACATCAACCATCTTAGCTTATCACAATCACAGCCTGTTGTTAAGTCTTCAGCAAGTGTTTTTCAGCTTCACACTAAAGTCATGAAAAATGTCTTCGGACTTCCATAGTACTTTAGAGAGACTATGAGAGGGACTACTGCATCTACACATCACATGTCTGCTGATCAAAACATGTTAGGTTCTGCCTTTAAATGCAGATTTCTCTAAGACCTAAGGCTGCTGCTAAAACAGCTCGAGTTCTTTATGACTTACATTTTAAAATACCGCGTAAGTCCATCCCGCACGCAGAACCAGATACAAACCCAGTCAAGAGCAGATGTTGATTAAAAACAAAGAAAAAGAGGCTACTTTCCAGAAGCAAATCCCACTCTCTGGGTTTTCACAAACATTACTACCTGTGGGATGCTTTGCCTTAGTATTTTGCTTCTTCCTTCACAGGTCAGTGACAATCCTTGTTCCACCAGAGAAGCACCCATCTCAAAAAGAACCGTATCATACCATGGCTCCAGCAGGTAGGACATTTTCTTGTTTCTCAGTGACAGTCACAGCTCCCAGNGGGACGTTTTCTTGTTTCTGACACACTCAGTGACAGTCACAGCTCCCAGACACAGGACAGGCCACGCAGAAGTGACGGAAGAAGCATCCGGCTGCTCAAATTGGGAACATTTGGAAACCCTGGCTTAGCAGGATCAAGGGTGTCATGGAACCGCACCACAAACAAGGAATGCAAGACATTAGGACAGTAGAAAGCAAACAGAATTAACTGGCAATGTTTGCCTTAAATTCTATTAATGCCACAACGTCAGTTTGACGTTTAAAAACATACAGAGTCATCTGTTTTGTCTCTGAGGGAAGCAGAACGTGTAGGAACAATAATCACACCAGGGTCAAGAGTTGAGATTGTTGTCATTCTTCATAGTACCGCAGCGTAAGAAGCGGCACCCGGGACAGAAGCCTCCCTGCGTGAGACACCGTACGGAGCGATCATCCCGCAGACGGACAGGTGGGGAGCGGGATACAGCGAAAAGGCAGAACACCAGAAGGGTCTCAGGACCCATAGCTCGGTACCCGTTGCACCCTTCACCACTCCACAGCCGCTCCAGCACAGAGGAACGGGACAAGGACACCCCGGTTCTCTCCCCAGATTAACCTGTTTCATTCTTTTTCCGCTCAGTCAGAATACACACAGATAGCCTTTCTGCTCTAATTGCATTTTGGGGGAAGAAAAAAACCAGACCGAATATTTTGTTTCCCATACGTTGCTGTGTTTTCTTCAGTCGCAGGGGGAAGGGAAAAAAAGAAAAAAAAAAAAANAAAAAAAAAAAAAAAAAATCCACTTTGCGAAAATAACACCTTGTTCCTGCACATATTGGCACTTGCACTGCTTCCGTGTCATGTTTGCTCTGTCAAAACAAGTTTTCCTCGCCCCTCAGGGTCAACCCAGCTTTTGAAAACCAAGCTGTCGTCTCCGGGCATCATCACTAGCAGTAGCCAGATAACAGACTACGAGTTCACATTCCAGAATGGTTATGACTGGTGATGAATGAGCCAGCTCAGAGACAGAAGGAATTTCCTACAGGTTACACTGACCTTCCGAGAAACGTGTTTGTCTGACTCAGTGAAGGCGGCAAAAAGGACACATTAGTCCAGGAGGCTGAAAGAGGAAGGGAGAAAACCCTAATTACAAAAGAGCAGACAGCGTACAGCACAAATCGTCGCTGTTCAGCGGATCTGCATCTGGTCCCGGAATGCTGCCGGCACCTACTGAAGTGTAAGTAAAATAATAATACATTAAAACAATATAAAGAGCGCAATACGGTCTTGCCACTGTCAACAGAGGAAAATTGAGGTAACGTAGTAGATTACAGGATGATAAGGAAAAAGCATACTAACTGGTGTGATGTTTTACGGCTAAATGTTTGGCCTAAACATCACAAGCATCAGGATGACAAAACATCGTGGTGCTCAGAGCACACCAGGCTTAACATTCACTAGACACTGCCATAATCCCAACTGCCTGAGGTAGGAACCAGACTTTGGTGCATGGGGAAAGCCAGAACCTGCATCCATAGCTGTGCGATTTCTGCTGCAATCACAGGCTTGGTCCCTTGCTTTGATACCTTTGGTGTATCTGAACACGCAACAAGCCAAATAAGCACCCAAAACCTATTCCAAATGTTGCATTTCATATAGTTTAGTCATACAGCGCTTGTGATGAGATTACAACTAATCCATCAACTGATGGTATCTGCATTCCCAGGATTTCAGCTGGCGCTCTAAACCGTTCAGCATATCTAATCAGCATTAATTCCCCATTTATCACTAGCGCTTGTAACCATTGCGTAAGTATGACAAATACAGCCTTCCCCATTCGGCAGCCTAATGTATATTCTGCCGGTCTCACCTCACCCTGCTCTAGGTAGAACCACTTGCTTGAAGCCCGGTGTGAGTTTTCTGGTGCCTGGAAGGTCCAGAGAGGCATTTTACCATTTTCTGCAGAGCTCTGATACGGAACCCCCGAGACAGAAAAGACTTTATGAAAGATATCGCATTAAGCTATAGATGCTGTTATAAACTTGGGACAAGATATTCAGAGGGTGTCAATCTGCATAGTTTTACTAATCCTACATCAGATAACAGCCTGATCCTTCTCATTCATCAGCCCATTTATTTGAGACAATACTGATGCAAGAGGCACTGAAGAATGAAAAATTATCTCTAGGACTGGTGAGTTTATAACGTTCAGTACAGGCTGAGTTTTTGCCAAATCAAATTTACTTATTTAACTGAGTAGAGAAATGGAGACTGCAGGGAACGTGACCTGCTCTAGCCAGCTGCAGAAGTTGTACGTAAGATTTTGAATTTTGCAGATACCTTTAAAACTTCAGAGAAATGAGAAAGGAGAAAAATTAGGAAAATATTTTCAGTTAAAAATTGCGTTTTTCCACCCTTTATGACTCAATAATTGTAACTCCTTGCTGAACCAGAAACATGCTGAGAAAAAAGTTTTGGCTGTGCTATTTTAGGATTTCCTTCCACAGCAAAAAAAGAGGGAGTGATAAAAACCCTTGAACTTTAATAAACATCTCTGAGGGAAAGTTCAGATCAGTTCTAATTGTTTTCTGACCTGATGCCTATAATGATTATTTTTAGCTTCAAATTAAAAAAAAAAATCCCTTTTTTCAATCAAAAAAGAGGGAACATTAGAAATAAACAGATTTGTTGCCATGAGCAAAGTTTGTCCTGTGATGCAACACAGTACCTGCAACTCGTGAACTTCCCCTGGAGTGAACAATGGAAACCACTTTTTAAAATTCTAATGTGCAGTTAATAAATATATATACAGGAAATGTCATTAATAACAGAAAGATGGGGACAGACTTTTTAGAAGGGCGTCTTACGACAGGACGAGGGCTGATGGTTTTAAACTACAAGGAGGGAGATTCAGGCCGGACATGAGGAAGAAATTGTTGTCCCTGAGGGTGGTGAGAGCCTGGCCCAGGTTCCCAGAGAGGTGGTGGCTGAACCATCCCTGGAGACATCCCAGGCCAGGCTGGACGGGGCTCTGAGCAACCTGAGCTGGTGAAGATGGCCCTGTCATGGCAGGGGGGGCACTGGGGGAGCTGGGAAGGTCCCTTCAACACAAACTGTTCTGTGACCCTGTGACAGGTTCCTCACAGAGCAAGAGAACGAACGCGTGGGCTGCAGTTGTGCTTATTCTCCCTTGTTATCTCCCTAGTTTATGCTTCATCGCTTGCCATGGTCTACAAACATCCTCTGAAGGATCTCTGCGCACGAGTGAAAGGTTCATTTCAGTCTCGCTGAATGAGGAACCAAGAAGCTCACGCTTAACCCCTGTTACAATGAGGAGGAAGCCCCTGTTCTGGAAGAAGGACAGATGTTTTGAACCTGAAGCAGCAACAGCCCTGCAGGGCCCCCTGACTGGAGTCCCTGTGTGCTATGAACACTAAGCATAGCCGTCTCTTGGTAATACTGGACAAGGCTGTAACAGATGAAACTACAAAATCATGACCCGAAGTGAGAACACGGAAAGCGTGAAAGGCCAGGACGCTGCCCTTACCCCTAGAAGTCACACTGCGGCACGGCATTCAGGTCAGGAACATTAACATCAATTTTTCGAGCATTGTAACTTATTTCCACTCCTCTCCACCCTCAAAGCTTCTCCCCCTCCCCACACCCCACACCACATGGGATGACTAATGAGTTTGACCCTTTTTCAACCCCTATCTGCAGTCTCTCATGGCTCCGGCACCGTTTGCTTCCTGCCTTTATTAAATCAGATGGGCTGTGTGTGCTCTGAGTCCCAGGGCCAGAGGAGCACAGAGACACCAGGGCCGTCCTCCCGAGCCTCCAGGGCCATGCACCTCCTATTTCCTCGCTATATTGCTTCATGGATGTGCCACTCCATCATTTTTTCTCACTCTCATGATAAAATCACTACTTCCTCCCACCAGAAGAAGGAGGAGAGACATGCAGGCCTCTTCATAATGTCATTCTACACTGCAGGACTGCATTATGGGTTTTCCAAGATATTATTGCACTGCCTTAATTTAGCAAGGGCGATTCCTTCAGCTTCTGTGCCTTTCCCCACTCTTCAATTCTCCCCTTTCACCTTTTTATTCCTTCCCCCTGCCAAACCCGCTATGACTGTTTGACCCTCTCTTAACATCACGTACCCATCTCTTTAAGGGAGATGATTGCCGAATCTCTGTCCACCGGAGTATTTCTAACATTTTTACTGACTTTCGGGGACCTTATTTGCCTTTTATCTCACTGTGTTGAGTCCATTAGTTGACTACTTTCCCCGTGTGCGTTTGGACGGGGCTAAGAAGGATTGGTAGAAAGATTCAAGCTAAACACTTCTTTTGGAAATTACTGGTTCTTACCAAAAAAAAACCAGATTCAGCAGAGATGGATTAGTCCATTTCTCATGTAAGCTTTGAGATCTGAGTCTACCTGGACTTCTGCAGACATGAGGACCTGCAGACTTGTGACCCTGGTCTCAGGGAAGACCGTCACTTGGGCTGCCCCTGCTGATGGTCTCCGTGAAGATTTTCATCATCTGGGTATTGCGTTTCTAATCCGAACAAAACCAAATGTAAAAATGTTAACCTGCTTCACAAAACCCGAGTGACTTTTTTTCCGCATAGCTCCAACACAGGCAACCCACTATTAATAATACAGCCCACGACCATCATTTACCTGAGGACAGCATTCAACTATTACCGGTCTTGACAATATCTGACAGTTAAACATACGTGAGAGATTTGTGTCACCCATTATAGTAAGTAGGACTTGAAAGTAGGTCCTGGAATTGAATTCCACACTTTCTAGGGTGGCGGATGTATAAATACTGCATGTAAGATCAATAAATGATTACTAGCTCTGTTAACAAGTGGCTAATGTCTTGTTACAGACTTTTATAGAGTCCAGTTGGTCAATAGGTTGCATTTAACCATGACTTATGATCACCTATATCACATAATAACCATGCCTGTAATATGCTTACACAGTCTATTCATCATGCATTAATCCTTTTAAATTTATTTATGAATACACTCTTACTCTAATGTTTCACCAAATGGAGTAATAATAACTGGCAAAAGAAGAAGAGCCATGCATTTTGCAGCCATGTTTTACCTAAGGAATAGATTTTGAACTAAAGGATCAGTTCAAACCCACTCCCAGAGACCAGATCTGAAGCGTTTAGTTCAGGCTCGAAGTATTCAGAGAGTCGCCGAATCCACTTCGAAGGAAAACGGATCAGCTGTCACAGAGAACGACAACAAAGGAGGAAAAACGCTGACGTGTTTCTGGGGAACAAAAACATAGACCACAATGGAACAACCAGAGCCACAAAGTCCAGTGATGAAAGCAGTAGTAACTATTGCAAAAGCTCCGTTTAACCTCTTTGGACTAGAAACTCTTCCTAGAAAGCCCTTCCCTGCACATATAAAGCGAGGAGCCATGCAGTACATACAACGCACATAATGTGTAGAAAAACAGCGCAGAGAAACAGCCCGTTCGACTGCACTTGTTAAAGATGCCGCCTTCTGCATACAAAATATATCCTCGTTTTGTAAGCTGTAGCTTATGCCTATTAATTCAAACATTTGTGAGGTGTAAGGACTGGATCCTGGACCACTTCATCCCAGGGAATGGTTCTCACAGACAGAACAGAAAACGTTCCAAACCTCAGTAAGTACCAATTTATATTAACATTAGGGCCCTCCACACCCTTCAGACAGCAAAGGCATTAAAACGCAAGCTTCGATATCTACTTTCTTCCCTTGCTATTGCCAGAGTGGTGTAAGTGGTGTAAGTACCAGCTATTGTACAGATCACTGTGAGGAGTGGGAAGGTTTGCACATCATCTTAAAAATGGAACAGTTAAAGGGTATTTCAGAATACTTAATGGGATTTTCCCACCAGTAAACCCTGTGCTCAGTGGTACATTTTAATAAGAGCAGAACCAAATCTCACGTATGGACTAAGAAGGTTGTAGCGAGGGTAATGTTAGGGGAGGCTTTGCCAGAGAAAACAGGAGACTTAATAAGAGAAGGGCTCAAGAGTACTAGTAAGGAAAGTTGTGAGCTGCCTACAGGCTTTTTCTCTTCTGGTATCAGAGTGGAAGAAAAGCCCCTGTGGTTGATTCATTATGCCATTTCATTTCTTCATATATAATTTACATGCAACGTAAATACGGTAAATTATTTTTTCTGGATTGCATTCTTGGGCCCCGATCCAAAGCCCACTGAAGCCGAGAGAAAGATTTCTGGGTTGCAAAAAAATCAGCAATTATTGAGAAACAGGCCTCTTATATGCCAACACTCATTAGAAAGGAGTTTATATTCTAGCAAGGGTTAAAGACTCAGGCTCCAGCTCAGCAAAATGTTAAGTACATGCTTAACTTTAGGTTACACTCAAATCCCAAGTGGATTTAAAGCACATGCTGAATTGCTTTGCTGAATCAAAGCAAGCACAGATTTTTATCTGAATTTAACTGCAGCCATAATCTGGACTACTGGGTGGTTGATACCACAACACACTTTCTCGAAGAGCTTCGGAACTTTCTTATTCTGGACCCATCCAGCCACAAAAAAAAAAAGAAGAAAACCAACCTTATAAGGAATAATCACAATGAAATGTTTTTCAGGTTCAGAGGAAGAAAAAAAAATAGTTCTGTATCAGTTCAGTTCTTAGATGAAGGCCTGAATCTGTTTTTCTTTTACCTGAACTTCTTTGTTCATCACTGCTGTTCTGATTTTCTCATCTTGCTCCTCCAAGAGCTCAGTGGGTAAATCCTCCTACCTCAGGAGCAGAAAAAGCTCCTTATTTGGGTGGCAAAGCAAAGCCAAGTGTCTGAGATCTCTGTGCCTTCTGATCCCAATAATCCAGTGTTGGAACAAGATGACCTCAAAGGTCTTTTCCATTCAAATCTTACAGACTTAACAGTTCTTTTGGATCAAAAGTAGTAATTCAGATGCTGCTCACGGCCTGTTCCCCCATCCTTTGCTTTACCTTCATTGCCTTGCACCAAGGTGGGAGAATATCTTCATGGATGAAGGAACTGTCTTCACCTCCCTACATCGGTGTGATATATCCAGTTTCTCTATAATTCCACTCTTCCTACGCTTGAATTTAAAGGCAACTTCACAACCTTTCATCCTCTCAATGCTTTTTGTCAGGTGACAAAAAACAATTAGCCCTGTTCGTGAGGTTAGGAACTAAAAGTCTGGCGAATTTAGCCGCAGAGAAACCAGCTGCTGCTCAAGTTACTGTGCCAGTATAAACAGCCTGGCCTACTCTAGCATAGTGGCTTTTTTTTTTTTAAATGGTCTTTTAAAAATGTGTATTTCAAAACTCACAAGCCTAGTCACAGAAGCTTTTGGGATCGTACAGAAACCCTGTGGTGAAGCAGTCAAACCCACCAATTCCCAGGTTTGCAACCCAGCGCTGACCCATCCAGCTCTGCCCGGTCCCTGGTCTTCAAACTGCTCCCAACACGGTCTCTGCAGAGGACAGGCACACGTCTTGGAGTCCCAAAAACCTTTCTTTATATTATTAATATTTCTCTGTACGGTGCTCTCAGAGTCACTTTAAGGTTTTCTCCATTACATTGGATATAAACAGCAAGTCTGACAAGCTAAGAACGGCTGCAAATAAAGCAAGCCCCTTTATATTCCATGCAAAGGCCCCGCTCAGACCTTCTCGTCCCCCTGCAAACGCTGAGATTTGAGAGCGCGCACGCGGTGCCACAACCTTTCAGCACTTTTCCGACGGCCACGGCTGCTGCTGCTTTGGGGAATCTCTAGAGAAATACTACAGAGCTGTGCAGTGATTTGTTAACGTCACCGAGAATGAGGAAAGATTGCAGGAGAGAATTCAGACGTATTAAAACCAGAGAGACGACTCGGATACGTTTGCTGGAGGTCTTTCAAGGTTGCCGTGTGCCGCTGGATTCATCCCAACAGTCTCAAGGTAGAGGTGAGAAACGTTCAAATTATTTGATTAACTTCAAAAGGAAAGGTTTTTACGCCTTTGCCTTTTGGCATCTCTGCTCTGTCCCAGGCCAAGAAGAACCAGAAAACTTAGAAGAAAGCCAGCTCCATACCTCTGACCAACAGATTCCAAAAAGTGTTGTAATCTTGGCTCGCTTCACCGAGCCAATTTTGAGAAGGGAATATCTGTGCCAGCATTACAATAATTGCCTGTCAGGAGCCTCTTTATTGAAACGAATGTTTTTTTTCTTTTAAGTGGAAATTGCGACAGCCATGGAGAAATATCAAAGCTGCATTTTGCACCACTGAAAACTTCTGACAAGCAGGCAACAGCTAATTCCCTCTCGGTTTATCCTTTTCTTAAACAGGCTCTCAGAAACACATTGCGGCTGCCAGTGGTTGCCCACAGAGAATGATTTGTATTGACCCACTTCAGATGACCGGGAGTCAGAATTTGCCACAAGACAACAGAATTGTATTCAAACTATTTCCAGGGAGTTGCTCTTCTCCCTTTTTGCCCCAGTGAAACAGGAGCAGAAGCTGTTTCAGCTGCTGGGGATTCCTGCTGGCGCTCGGCCTGCGGAGCATCCCCAGCCAGTGCAAATCTCTGCACCAGCCCCAAACCCCCAGAACGATTCTCTCTCTGAGCATCCCTGAGCATCTGGGAGTCTGGAAGCCCCAGCCATCGGATTAAAGCTCCTCGTGGACGTTTGTCTCTGTTGTGGAGCAATGGGGGACTTTGAGGGCTCCAAATCCCCACTCTATCCAACAGCATCTTTCAGTTAGAAAGTCTGAAAGAGGCAGCAGTACCACCGCAGTTCAATCTTATTTCCAAAGCTCTGCTCTGCAATCAGCCCACCGCTTAACCTTTCGTAGCCATCGGTTTTGCTCTGCCTGCCAGTCAGAAAACAGAGGATGGAACGATGGGTATTCCCCTTTTACAGAACTGGAAGATAACACACCATCCCTGAAGGTGCGAGAAGCTCACACTAATAAATCAGAGAAATTAGACACAGAGGATTGCGTAGCTGCATGGCTTATATCCCACAACCCCAACCCAAAGAGCTTTCGTGCAGCCACTCCCTAGCAACCCGAGAAAGCAGCTTGTTTTACGACTCCCGCGGCGCCTTCGGGTGCGATGGGATACAGGAGGGGTTGTGTGGGTACCGGCGCTTTCCCAGCCGGGCGATGGGGCGAGGGGCTGCAGGGAGAACCGGGGCAGCGCACCCCGAGGAGCGGCCGTCCCGCCTTCCACGCACCGCAAACCAGCAGGAATGTCACAGCACAGAATTAAAGTAATTTCCAACCTGAAACGCTGCCTCGTACTCGCAGGGAGCGATGCAACGCAACACACCGGCTTCCCATTTCGAAAAACTGGAAAAGGACCTTAGTTGGTGACATTTCAAATTCAGCTCTGTATAGTGCAAATAATGTTCCATCTGAATTCCATCTTTTAATTCTAATTATTGTATTTCACTCTACTTATTACACTTCATTCTAATTATTACACTTTGTTTTATGAAACAATATCCCGTTGTTATAAATGTACTATTTTTATGTAGCAGAATTTTTTTTTTTTCCTAGTGAATCAAAAAGCAACACACAAGGTAAATCTGAAGCCTACAAAGGGCTAAGCCAGAAATTGTTACTCTTTAATGATTAGCGCACAACCTGTGGTTCCTTAGAAATTAATTCTTTTCTTACAGGAAAGTATGAAGAACATGAAAATGAGGGGATTACTGAAAAGAACAAAGATCATCTTAAAACAGGGAAAGGGAAAAGCACTCAACTCAGTAATTTAGGAGCTTGGCAAAGCTGCTTCCAAATCCCCTCTCCCCAGCTGCTCCTCTTGGGCTGGTTCCCCAGCCCAAGTCACAAGAAACTGCTGTTCAAGAAACTGCTCAGACAAGAAAATACAGGGCTGATACCACGGCTGGGTTCCATTTCAGCCACCAGAACAAGCTGCTGCAAGCAATGAGTACCACGCACACCTGCTTCTGTCACTGCTACCGTGCCCTTGCTCTCCTGGACTCGCCAAGAATAGCTTTTAAGTTTATCCCGAAGACCCTTCTAGTCCATTTGCAGACAAGTTCTCATACAGCGCGGTGTGTAAGACAAGAAAGCGGGCGGTTATTTGCAGGTGTTTCGCTGTTTCCAGGTTCCACAGAGGCCGTTCCCCTCCCACGAGATCCCGTGTGGAAAGCCGCCCAGCTCCGATGGCCGCGCGCTGCTCGGCGCTGGCTCCCGCTGGGCCTGCTGGCCGCACACCCGCGCCAGCTGAGGGGAAAACTGCAGCGCTCCTCTCCCGACAGCTCCTAGGTGCTGCAGACTTACTCACCCTCATTCCATCAAGCTGACATGTTCGTGATTTGCCCAGACTGGAGCTGGCAGGGCTGGGGGAAAGACATCACTGGTCAGCTCCAGCTGACTCACTGGCAGTGGCTGTGCAGCCGGCAGAGCTGACATCCCGCCATCCTACACAGGGCTCCAGCTTTGCTTCAGCTCCCCCGGAACAAAAGTGGTTTCTCATCCCTGTAATTATGTACACTGCGGTGATCCCTTCGCATTTCTGGAAGACCTGGTTTCTTACGTCACATATTTTAGCAGCTATCCTGTTATGGGAGACTCATTTTCCTTAAATGCCCTGGCCCCTTAACAAGCACCTACATATGTAATGTTTCCTGACACCACTCTGTATTATCTCCAGACTCCCCATTCTCAAGTACAGGTCTCTCAAGCTCACTCCTCCATTTTATTTGCCATAGAAACATTTACACCCCTTTAAAATCCCCAAGGGTACATTAGCCCAGGACATTCCCATTCGCTATTGAAACTCCAGTGGACACTCGATGGTCATTTGGACCTTCTGGTCATGCCAGCCATGTCTTCAATACCGTACTGGAAAGAGAATCTGTTCTCCCAGAAAGATGGGCCAGATGCCAGCAGTCATTTTAACTACACAGGGAACCCCCTCAGTGCTGATTATTCTGTATCTGGTTCTTAACAACCAACTAGTGAACAAGTAAGTGTATGGAAGTATCTCCCCTCATCGTGCCCAAACCACCCTCCTGCATCCAGCACCTCCTCCAGCTGAGGCAGCAGAACCACCTCAGCGCTGACAAGGAGAAGCCAATGCTGACCCAGTAAGATGAATTTAACACCCGCAGAATCAAGTTCTAGTCTAAATTTTAGCGCTGAGGAACACCAACTAAAATTAGTGGAAGAAAGAAAGGCTCAATGTGTACGGCTTGCAGAACCGCGTGGTGGTGAATTTATATGCAACGTGCACCTACTGAAAGTGAAATGAATGTCACATAGTGTTTCCTAGAACGTGAGAGTGCACGTTGCAAGTCCTGTTAGAATGAAGCATCCAGCAAGTGAGAGCAAACGGCTCGGCTCTGGGTCAAACGTGAAAGCGCTGAACCAACACTAACTGAGGCTTCAGAACCTCACAGCTCAGGACTACGCCAGAGTTTCGGTATGATCCGTATCTCCGAAGACACTTTTTCTTAATAATAATTGATACAAAATCTCCCAGTATAAACATGCCTTAGTGCACCTAACTTGTAACAGCCTCCTTTTAAAATAAATTAAGACTAGCAAAGCAAGTATAATCCTACCTTATGAGAGCATTAGGCCACAGGATTTCCTATACGTACGTGCTGAAGTTGCCGGCGTGCCAGCTGTGCTGCTTTGGTGTGGGCACCATTTGAGACAGAGAACAAAGCTGAGGACATGAGAAAGACCAAGGAGTTTCTGAACAGCGCGTTCTTTGGGACCATTCTTTGCGGTCAGGGCTAAGACACACCTTTACAATTCTGTAGCTGTTAAGTGCCTGACATTTTGCTAAGATGTGTCTTTTATACAGAAGATGGGTTAAGTAAAGGTAGAAGAAAAGTTACTTGCAATATGATGCATTATTATGTGTCTAGATAGAATTTCCTGCCACAAGGGAAAGAGTATGCAAAGGGAAAGAAGAAGAGGTACCTCTAACGTTCGCTGCATCCGTTTCCCTGGGAGGAATTTGAAAATAGGAGTCCCCAGACAGTTAACTCCCCTACTCTCTACATCTGGGGCTAGAACCTGAGCTAAGAAATGAATTTATCTATGGGCACATAATTGCAAAATTCTTCATTCAGCGGAACTCGTGCACTTTCATCTAGAGCATCTGGTATTGATTTCATTTGCAGAGGCCATTGATTAAATCCAGTACGGTGATTCCCATGTAAATAGCAATCACTGTCTGACATTGCCATCGTTAAGTGGGAAAAGAAAGGAAGAACAGACAGGAAAAGCAAAATGATCGCAGGACGCTTCTAATTTCAGTTGCTTGGTTCTGGATACAATGTAGTACCAAAAGCTGGACAGTCAGCCTCCCCAGGTCACAGGACAACGGATCACAGGAAAATATAAATGACTCATCTGCACAACGAGTTAATAACAAAGCAAAAACCGGGATCGATACCTCAAACGCCCAATACTGCATGAACTGCGAGACCAAAAAGCAATTGAAGGTTAACTACTATCGCTCCGAACTATATCCAAAACTGAAACATGGAGTCAAACTATGCAATGAGCTAAGAGGCAGATTCTTACAGCACTCAAAACTATTAAATCAGCACCAGATTCCAAATAACAGCTATTGAATCCCTTAAAGAAAGGCAGATTTCCAAAAGCAGTCAGATGCTGGCAAATCAAGCAATCACAGAAGTCTATTCACTTGTTCAGATGGCTAAACAGGACTAAGGACTTAAAAAGACCCCACTCCCAGGCCCAGCAGCCATGAGGAGACACCAAAGAAAAAACCAGATCAGCGACAAGAATCGCAGAGGTGCAACGATGGGATTAATCAAAGGAATCCAAAAAAGAAGACTTGGAAAACTACGGTGTTCCCTAACACCAGTAGTGAATTCTTCTTTATCTGATACTCCTTAAAACGCAAGAAAACCGTTTATGGCCTCAGTTCTAGACGCCTGCCAACGATATGTTGGTGGCGTTTTAAACCCAGTTCTAACCTTACTTCATCTCCCAATCTTTTTTGCCGATCCTAATGGTGTTAATTCCAGTCTACTCACACGCAAGGGACAAAATTACACCTGCAAAATTACACTTGGCCTTTTGAGGTTTCCAGATCTTTCTCCTAAATATCCGTTTTTTCCTTTGAAACCATTTCTCCTTTGGAGAGACACAGATTTCTTTCTTCAAATTAGAAGCAAATACCTGGGTTCTTTCAATTTGTTCCATCACTTGAATGTCCAGGAGAAGCAGCCTGATTGGGTACAACAGCCCCTTTTTCTCTGCATGAAAATCAAAGATTTTGACCACTTCTAGTTTAGATCCATGCCTGGAGTGCTGCACCTATTTCCTACTGACCTTGCTGAATTGCAAAGCTGTTCAGCAGAGCAGCCAACCCCAAAGTTACAATATGAAGAAAACTTCACCTGCTGCCTTTTTCCAGTTGTTTTAACTTTTAAAGTCATAATATGCCTGAAGCATCTAGTCAAAGCCAGAAAACATCTCTTAAACTTTAAAAGTCAAACAGCCTGTATTTAAAAAAATGGGATTTTTCAAGAGTTTACAGAGTTTTTAAAAGCTTTTATATTAAGAAGCAATATTTAAAGTAATACCAGCTTCCTGTTATAGAAAACCTCTGTAGGAGAAGAAAAAGAACAATTTTAAGTAACACTAAACTACCATGTAAAGCCATGTAGCAGAGGAAGTTTCTGGAGTTACTAAAAGCAGAAAGCCATAAGGGTTTTATAACACCCCAGCTAATTCTTGGAGGAGACGCTTATTCCAGGTATTTGTTTGGCAGACCAGACCGACAGCAGCTGTAAAGACCCTGGTTGATAACGCTGAGACAATCCAAACGTACCCAGCACAGCGGAAGGAAGCATCCCCAACGGAGTAATTACTGAGGAGATAAAGTTAATAAAGGCAAATGTGAATTTTTTTTAGTTTTCTCTACGTGAGTAATGCAATTGATGTCCATGGTTAAACGAAAGGAACTGAACTACCTACTTATAGCAGATGTCCTTTCTCCAAAAGATGGTACACGAGACTTGCAAAGGAAGAGTCTCCTCGTTAGTCCTTAAACACCTCTTTAGTAATCAGGAATTCTGTGGTTCAGATATGGACCTTCCTGCTGTTTCTCTCCAGATTCCACCAACTGCAGAGAACGGCCAAATGGCCAAAACCCCTTTTTTGGGTATCTAAGCTGAAGGCTCGAAGTTAAACTGAGTGTATCTTCCCGCAGCGCAGAACTTTCAGAAGAGTTTAAAGGAATCAGGTGGAGAAAGTCTGTAGTCAATCATCCTGATAGCTGTAAATGCTTTGGTTTCGCTATCACTCACCTGACTCCAGCGCTTTGTGCTCTCCTCAATACATCACTATATAAACCCAGGTCACGGACAGAGGGGTGTTACACTGCTTCCTCAAGTATCAGTGATTTATTCCCAGTCTCTGAGATATTATTTTCATATATCTTACTTTGTCAATATAATTGTGATGGAATGCCCCTGCAGGTGAGTTGTAAAGGTGAAAAGAAAAGCACCTCTGTTCAAAGCAGCGGGGAAATGAGGAAACGCAAACAAGCGAGATGTGTTAGATACTGTCTTATAAACGCCTGTGTTTCAACAGCAGTTAAATGGATGTAGACACAGCGTCTATCAGGCCCGGTTTAGATTTTATGGGGCTCTCCCACTGCACATCTCTAACGCACTACGCAGGCATCGCAAACCATGCGAAGGAAAAGGGACTGGGGTTTGCTTTTGTGTGAAATAAAATCTAGACAAATAAAACTATTCGCCTCACAAATTTAAGAGAAACGTGTACCTGGAAAAATCCTATGGCAAGTGAAGACTTCCTGCACACTTCAGCTCAAAGGTGACACAGATTAACCCAGATATTAAAAAATACATTGTGTAAACAAGAATATTAGGAAAAAAAACCCAAAAGAAAACAAAACCAACAACAACAAAAACACACCACAAAAAAGCCAACAACCCAAACAAGCAACAGAAATAGTGATATAGTTTTACCATTTTGAAAGATCACAATATAAGGAAATGTGAATTCTACTATTAACGATAACATTCACTCTCTTCTATAGCATAAGTAGTCCTACACATTCCTGCATTTTCTACTAAGTGAAGGACTTAATATAATATTATCTACATGAAAAGATGTTTATCAGAAGACAGACATGACATGCAGCCAGCCTGAGTAAACATCATGGTTCATAATTTGTATTTTCTGACATTTTGTGCAGCCCTAATGTTAAATTAATCTTGTTTTATTGCATTTAACTGAGCAGTAGTTGGAGCTGACAGCTAAGTTGCTACCACCATCAGAGCTTTGGGAACTGAATTTCTTTTCTCTTCATTTAAGCCAACCTCCTACAAGCTTCATTGATTTTCGTAGAAGAACTACCAGAATGTACCTTCATGATGACAGAAAACGAGGCCCAAAGTCTTTCTGAGAGCCTTTCGTCAACTGACAGACAACTCGTTTCAAATGTGCTTTTTTCGAGAAGCAAATTAAATACCTTAAAAAACTCTGGGCTTCTCTCGGAGCTTCTCCCAGCTCCGAACCCTGCGCACTTTCCTACCATCTTGGGATCAAGTACTGGCCATCAAAGTTAACAGCATCTTATAGGAAAAATCCCCAGCTGCCTTTATTTGCACTTTACCTACCCAGAGTGTCAGGCTGTATTACCCAGGGCTGATGAAGACCGACAATCTCTCAAAAACCTTGGTTATAATTTGATTATTTTAGTAGATTACTGCTGGACAAGGATCTACAGTAAGGGGTAAGAATAAGAGTATAAAATGTAAATGCACATGTATAGTTCTGCTTTCTCCCTCTTTCTTTCACTGTGTATAAATACAGCCTCTCTCTATATAAATATATAACTGTGCATCTTTGTGTACAGGAGCCCAGGGCTAATGTTGAGCTGACAATAGTGGCACTAATGCTAATGAATTCTGATTATTCGGATCGGTCATTAAACTAATAAGCCCATCTCCAAATTAGCGTGGCTGCTTCAGCCAGCGAAAATTTAATCAAATCTGCTTCATTATTTCAGACGTGGTGCACTTGGCGAAAGTGACTGCGGGAAAGGAGAATGGGACCCTCATCTGATAATTTTATCACTTGACTGCCAGACCATGAAAAAATCGGTGTGATGAATTTATTTTTTTTTTTCGGGGGGTGAGGGTGTGGAGCAGAGGGGGTGTGTGTGCTGTTCGAGCTTTCTCTCATGTTCCCTCCTAATTAAACTAAACACATCCTCCCTTCCTCTGCCCTGGAACTGTTTCGGTTTTTTTTCCACATCTTCCCCACCCCCTTCGACATCTTCGCTCTCTTCTCTTCCTTCCCCCAGGTCCTGCTCTGCCCCATCTCGTAGCCTTTGCACGCATGACCAAGGAACAGATTTCAGCATCCAAGACAAGGGGTTGACGAGACTTTCATGAGCTGAGCAGCAACTCAGTCTCTGCCATTCCCAACTCCAGCCTCCTTGCACACGGATTTGCCCTCCTCCCTTGCCCTCCTCTCTGTTATTTTTCTCTTCATTTCTGAAGAAAACAAAAGCAGCAAACGTATCTCCTGGCTAAAAAACAACAACAACAACAAACAAACAAACAAAAAAAAAACCAAACCAAACCAAAACAAACCCACCAAGTTTTTGTTTCCCTCCCTTGTTTTTCCTTGGATTGTTGGCATTTTAGACACGATGGGGAACACAGGACTCACGAGCGCACACATTTCTATGCACAGAAGGCATGGGGTGCATATAACAACTGAACTCAGGACACACAACCCCAGTACATGTAACCAAAGATATGAACACACACTCAAATGCCAGCTCAGGATTACCTTTCATGGTTCTATTTTGTAGCACCCTAACACCTGTGTGTAAGTTCAAAGCACATTGATTGATTTCCATGTCTGTGCTGCATTAACCACAATGTGTCTACAACGACCGTTTCTTGCCCACCTCTTTTTCCTCCTGCAGGTCCAGCTCCACTCCAAGAACAAACACAAGCCCATCCTGGCAAGAGAGACGCTTCTTTTACAGAAATCTATCCCGCTCACACATCTAAAAGGTAAAGAGACTCATTAATTCCTCCAGTTACTAAAGCTAAACAAAACATTGAGGCATTCCCTAAAGCAGATATGGATACAAAAATAATACTCCAAAGCCAGCATATAAGTAAATTATGAAAAAAAAATCAGGCCTCACAAATGCATGTGTCTCATCAATGTGCAGCCCTGCTCAGTGCTCTTCTCTCAGTAATTATGTTCAGAAAGACAAATCTCCCACTGTTTTTGGTGCTGGATAGCCCTGCTGGAAATTAAATACAGAAATACATCTTGTCAGTACAGAGGTAATAAAGCACTGGCCATCCCAATAGCCAGGAACAGGAAAGGAGCCGAGGCAAAGCATGGCCTTCTCCACCCACACACCACTGTGCAAAATCAGGAACACGCGTGAAGAACAACAGCCGTTTCAAACCGCACTAACCATTCCGTTCAGGTCTAGCAGGACTTTATTGGCAATGGTACTGAAGGCACCTGAAGACCTGACATTGTTCCCAGGGGTACTTCTTCAACATCTAGCACAGATTTCCTCTCAGAAGTTGGGATTCATTTCCCATCACTAAGAGCTTTCCAGATCTAAGTTAGTCACCTGGATTTCCCTTTATCTCCAAAAGACAAAACAGGTGCTTCCAAAGGGCTGCTCCTTTATTGCAGTCACACATTTTACATTTCAAGACAGGATGAACACTCCCTGGAGAACAGCCTATTTTTCTTCACTATCGGAAATACAGACAGTTCGCTTTGACTTGACAGAAGTTACATGTCTCAAATTAGGTGAGTTGAGTTCAGAACCAAAGCAAAATTATACATGATACATCCCAGCCTGACAAGGTTCGTGAAGATCTGAAGCATCTAGGTGCACAAGATTAATCTGCAACAGAAATTCTTGTAACTGAAATCAGGCACTGAAGATAAAGTTGACTGGCAGCTGACCAGGCTGTCAACAGCATCAAATACAAGTGTACAGATGCCTTCATAAGAAAGGTACCAGAATGATATTCTGCCGTCAAGCATATGAGCTCTAAATACTAACAGGAAAGCAGAAAGAATGGCTATGGATCTAATGCCATCAGTTCAATGAGGCAAACAAAACGGATGCCCACTTAGTTGAATCTCAGCCTGTTTGCTGCTTTCTAGATGTCAAGCTACAGCACGTTACATTTTCCACTTTTCCTCTCCCCTTCCAACACCTGCTACTCCCATGTCCTACCTAATCATCTCTCCTTATGCAAAACACAGCGTATGTGCCTCCCAATAGACAGACATCTCATCTAAACGCTCTTTGATTTTGCACAGAGGGTTCCAAATAGCCTTGTCTCGTCCCAAACAACAGTCAGAGCTCTCAAACAGGACCTCACCGCACTCTTCTTCCCCCGACCTTGTTTAGACTATTAGGTGGTTCCGAGTGATTCTGCTCCTCCTCCTTGCTGCTCTGCTGAGCCTTCAGAGCTCACTTATTCACCAAGACATTTTGATCTAATTATAGATTTGAAGAACTGCAAAGCTAAAAGTCAATTAGTCTGACTAAGGCTATATGAGATAGGAAAGAAACTGAGATCTCGTGACTGATAGTTTTAGCTCTTAGACAGCTCTACCTTTAAAGATTCGGGGTGCTCACACTCAGAGAGGGACCCCTCTCACTGGCCCACATAGGAGAGCAAGGGGGAAAGCTGGGACAGGTACACACGTCATGTCTCCAGCAGAATAAACACACAGACGTTATGGGAAGAAATGCAAAAAGGAGCCTCACACCCAAGTATGGAAACTGTAAGAGCACTGACTCTGCTCCCCTGAAGAAGAAAGTTTCGAAAGGCAAGCAAGCTCAAAAGCAAACCCAGAGAACGAACGGCGCAGAACACAACTCAGAAGTTATGGGAAAAATATTATTGTGGAAGCAAAAGAGCTCAGAGAATACGAGCAAGTGGCTCACAAAACAACATGAGAACCAGGCTCTGCTAAGTTTCACCAGAATATTTATAGGGGGGCAAAACACACTTCTGTGCGATGGTGCTGAGTGACTGTAAGCTGGGCTGGATTACAGGCAGAGCGAGAGGTGACACGTGCAGATCTCAATATCACACAGCAGTGTTTGGCAGCCCAGGATCTAGCAAAACAACGTAAAGAACGTTCTGGATGCAAGGTACTAACAGTAATGGCAAGCTTTCATTTAGGAACATCTTCTGTCACCACAGTCTTTTCAAGACCTTATCAATTCCACCCTCCAAAAAAATTAAAACAGCGTAAACCTGGAACTAGAACTCACAAAAAGTGGTGCATCAGGAATAAGAATTACTCACTACCTTCATTCTTCAGTGACCCGAGAGCGGAGGTGAAAGTACTCAGCAGCAGGCAGAAGAAAGCTCTAACAGACTTTTAGACATTAGAGGAACCAAAGAACAGGCAGATTGAGCGGCCAAGCGGCCTTGCTCAGCCAGAGAGACCAGCTGCAGCTGAGCCATTATCTCCCACTTCTACCCTCTTGCGAGAGACGTCGCAGAAAAGGAGACAAAAAACACTTTTAAACTCATGACCGTGGAAAGGCATTTAGAAAAACATTTCTCAAAGCAAGGCTGGTTGACCCTACTATCCCTTCAAATCAACGCTGCAGAAACTATTCCTGTTCTTTTTCGCCCGGGAATTGGTGACAGTCAAGATATAGGTATGTATAGATAGACGCACACACACAGAGCAGGTTTGCTATGAGAAAGGTTCGAGCTCTCATGTCCTATTGCCTGGAGGAGGCCAGGACATTTAGATTGTCCTCCGAGAGGGCCAGGAAGACCTTTAAAAAATGACACGGAGTTCGGGAGCCCTCCGATTCAAAGAGACAGGTATTCCGGTGGCCTTCTCAACTTCTCAACTCTCTTTTCAGTCGTCAAGACAAAACTCCATTGCAGACATGAACTATCCCCTGCTCTAAAAGGCCTCGCAATAGATCTGTGTCAACAGCGATTAGCTGTTGCCTGGCACGTCATCCATTTGCCATTTGTTAGGCCAAACATGCCAACATTGGTAATCTAATCTTTGGCCGGCAACGGCCTCTTCCAGGTTAAACGTATTAAAGGAGTCGAGGAAACCGGGCTTATTTCACAGGCTGTGGCCTGCAGCTTTCCAGCATGGCCTGACCCCCCTTCCCAGCCCCTTTCCCTGGAGATTGCCAGGGTCAGGACCTCCCCAGCATGGAGCTGAGTAAAACACAAACACGGAGAGACGAGAGGATATTGGAAACATATTCTCAAGGCCTCAGCGCTTTGGAAATCCGAGAAGAACACGAGGCGTTAAGTTAGAGCTTTCACTGCTGGGTTGTGCATGTGTGTGTGTTTGGGTTTTGTTGGGTTTTTTTTTTTTTTTTTTTTTTTTTAAAAAAAACATGTTTCAACAAGAATTTGATAAAGATATCAGTGAGACAAGGTTGAGGGGTCTTAAGGCAGCAGCAGCAAAAACTGTAGCGCTTTGTTCATGGGAGAATCCATATTACAAGACACCTTAACCCACAGCTCACCTGGTGGGAAGAGGGATACTGTGTTTTTAAGGAAATATTTTAAGGATATCAAGTATATCTTCTCCAGCAAAAGCTTTCACTTATATCTGCCATAGATTCCAATGTATCCCAAGCTACCAGCACTGTGTGGTGGCCTGGCAGGAGCGGATGTTCCTGGTAGTTATTAGAACAGAGAATTATGTATCTGAATCCAAGCAAAATAGCCATGAGCATTCTCAGAGATGGTTTTTTCCCTGTGAAGGTAAAGGAGCCCTCCTATAGAGGTGCCACATACCACTGTTTGTGCGAGAGCCCTTGGAGCTCTGCCTCAGTCACAGGAGCAGACTGAATTCCCTAATGAAATCATTTCACAACAAACAAAAGACTGTAACACACAAAAAAGGTACTCAGGACCACTACTGAATACCAGTGACAACCTCTGGAACAGTTTGACATCAAATTACAGATGAAAACATTTACAAAATATTTCCCAGAAAGTTCCCTTGCTTTGAAAACAATATTCAGGATGTTCTACACATGACCCCAAAAAAGAGAGGTTTCTCTGGCTTTCGTCCACCACAGCAGCCAGGATTGTGTTGGTTCCCAAAAAGCTCATGGATATGAGCTGCTCATTCTCATTATCATCACTGCCTTTATTTGCATGTTTCTCTCCAAAGATTAGCTTGGGCCATGCATATCCTCTGCCCTGTCAACATCCATGTACTCGGAGGAAATTTCATATTTATACGCATAAAAACTGTAGCAAGTACACAACGACCATTCTGAACGAAAGACAACTTCATGTGCAGTGTCAAACTCCACACTCGGATGACGCAAGGTCTTTATTTGGAGCGCCTCAGCGCAAAATACTATTTGCATGTTGGAACCGGTTCTTTCCTTTGGGAGAAATTTTTAATCAAGCTAAAATATTTGTGGCAAAATGTAGCCTGTTCCTGGCCTCTGAGAGTTCCCAGATGCTCGCTGAATGCTCACTTCAGGAAGCCAATTCCTTCTTTGTACTTTGCTTGGTGGTAATGTGTATTTTTTATCCGTTATTTCTTTGGTGCTAATTCATTCAACATCAAACAGGCTGCTGACACTAGTCAGCGGGGTAGGAAACAGATACGAAGGTGGAATCAATCAGCGAAGGGAGAGCGACCAGCGCGTTGGATTGTGCTGGCAATTTGGTGCTGCGCACATACAGAACCTGACACCCAAAAGAAGGCATTTAATACCGGTGATGCTAAGTGGAACCGACAGGACGGAGCAGCTGCAAGCAAACTTCACTTTCTTTAATCCTACGCTCCTGCTTAACATCCCCTTTAAGAGAAGAATGGATCGGGGGAGATGTCTATGATCTGTCTGAAGAGATGACAGACAAGGCTGAGGCTTCGGGGGGTTCCTAAAAGGACGACGACTCCGGGCAGTGAAAGATAAGAAGTGCCATCCCATTCACCAGTTACACTTAGCAGAACAGTATATGGTAGCTCAGGCATCCAAAAAAATCACTGCAGAGGTTTAATTCCCACTGCTTTGGCATGCCTTCCCAAATACCAGTGTTAAGAGAACAAGACTTTTCAAATGAGATCATCCTATGAGACTGAAATGCTACAAGAAACATTCTCCAACTTTGGCACTTTGTGATTCACGCTTAGAAAGTAGAAAAAGCAGACCTGTGTCAAAAAAGGACCTTACCTCACTTGTCCTGATTGCTTGCCTCAAATTCACGATAAAAACTCGTGGCTGAAGGACCTGATTTACCTAGTGAACCCACCTACAACACAAACACGTAGCAAAGTCCCTTGAGAAAGATCACGGTCTCATTTGGGTGTGATTCAAAGACCTGAGAGCTATAGGAAGTTTCTCATTCACATTTAGGACTTGGGAGCGACGGCTGTGGCGTCCAGCTGGAACCCCGAGCGGCAGCCCCTCAGGACAGGCCCTTCTCGGGTCTGCAATCCGGGAAACACTCGCCTTATTCACATCCCCTTCCAACGATCTGCAAGATCTGGCTACAAAGCTCACCTCTCCCCGAGATTTTATTTCTCCCTCAGAAAGAAGAGTTAAGTGAGTTCAGGAAATGTTTTCTATTTTGGACAATGGTTCTATTTTCCCCATTTACTACGTGAATTCTCTATGCAAAGCCAGAACCCAGTATGATTGTATTTATAAATATGTTTACTTTAATGAATTTGATGGGATAACTCAACGTTTCCTGGTCTGGCCCAAGTCCATCCTTCAAAATATCATTTTCCTTGCTGCTCCCCACGTTTGAGTTTTTTTGTTCTGTTTCTGTTTTCTAATTGACAAGGGTGAAACGCACTGAAACCTAAACAGACGCGAATCTGAGACCTACTGGTGTGAAACAGGTTTGGTATCAGATTTGTACAAAGATGACTTAAATTAGTGTTTACGGACTGCTGTGTGTTTCGGATCAGGCCCTGGAACTGCAGGCACGCTTTTTTTCAGAAGGAAGCTGTTGAGGGTTCTTTAGTCCTGTTAAGAAACAGAAAGGGAGCTGCGGTGGTGAATTATTGGCATGACATTACCCTTGGGACCCCAAAAAAAGAAATCCTATTAAATAGAGTCCTTGTGATCTCATCGCTGTGTATTTCATGGCTCTTCAAGAGGTTCTGCTAAAGTCATTCACAGAAAATTTCCCCTGGAAAGGCTCAGGGGAGAAAGGGGCTGGATCACCAGTTGGTCTGTTTAGCATTTACTGCCTTTGAAAGCAAAAGGGTTTTTTTGGTGTTTTTTTTTTTTTTTCTACAAGCAGCACCACTGTCTAAAGATACACGGAGATTCCTGGAGGAGAAAGAAAATACAGCCAGGATGCAATATTTCACAACATTCTGCCTCTACGGGGAGCCCTCAGGTCACAGTACACCTTCACGTATTAGAAGCATACTACTGACGCTGCTCCCACTAATAACAATGCTTCTAATATACATCATTAGCCAAAAGCCACAGTGTGGTAGAACAAGGACACACTCTACTAAATGCCTGAAATCTTAAATAATCGTAACCCCTGAGTAAAGGGCCAGAGAGAGTTATCTCTAGGATATTGCCAGTATTAGTTTTTACAGAGAATCCCACACTAATTCACTGCCTGACAATTAATGTAGAGGTTTTAATAAAGTTCTCCTTTACAAAAGGGTTCCTTGGATGGGAACACTGCTCACTACTCATCCACCTCTGGATGTTTTCTGTCTGTTACAGGCCCTGGTTACTGATTACATTAATTCAGCAATTGTAGGAAATTAATTCTTACCACTTTCATTTTCTTTTCTCACTCTTTTAAAGCACATCAGTCAGGATAAAGTCAGAATTGTAAAAGCACTCCTCCCATTGCTTGCACAGCCAAACTCAAGCCTGCGGCACTTCCAGTGGGCGCAAATGGAAACGGGGCGAAGAAATAACAACAGCCCCACCTGAGCCGCCCCCAACACCGCTTGGAAGGCTCCATTTCAAATCTACAAACACCTCCAATTCTTCTACATATTTAAAAGAACACTGTACCTGTACCAGAATCCTCGACAGCATAAGAAAGAAACCCACTTGCGTTCAAGCTTCCCTACCCCACGGTCTCAGGCTGCACCCCAGTTTGAGGTGACCACCCAGAACAGACCCATTTTGTATTTTTTTCTTTTGTTCTGACATCTCACACAGCAGAAGTGGTGGTGTAAAGTTCAAAGCTCAACGCTTCTTGAAGCAGAAATGCTCCAAATGACTTTTGACTGAAGTGCAAACGAAGCATAAACTACTCCTAAATTTTCCTTGCTCACCAGCAGGTATCAGCAGAGCTCCCTCACCTTCACCTTGACCCTGGGACGTTTTCTCCTGCCACAAACAGATGTCATTAGCACAGTTCACTGTCACTGAAATGGTGACATCAAGTGGTACAAAGGGCTGGAAAAACTTGAGAAGGAAGCTAGCAGCAAACCATTTGGTGTTCTCTGGAGTTTGAGGGGTTTTTTTTTTTGTCAATATTCAACACTATTAACACATCAGACATAAATAACTTTCCTTAAAAATTCCCTTGTCTCTTCAGTTCGGATTCCAGAGCACACCGTACCTCTGGCAAATACAAGCAGTCTTCCAGGAAAACAAAGGTAACTTCATATTCTCGGTATTTTCAAGACACAAGCAATATACATTTTTTTTTTAATACAAAACAAACGCAGAAGCTGAAAATCCTTAGAGGCTTTCATTATAAAGAAGCAAACTAAGGCCAACCTCGAAAAAACAAACAAAAATACAAATGAAAGGTCTTTTGCAAGTCATCTTCACCCACGTGTCTGCTTCATTACTGTCTGTCCAAAGTCACCACAATAAAACTCCTGTTTTCACGTAACCAGGGCAATTTTTCTAGAAACTTAGTCCATCGAACTGTGTCCTGGATCACAGCGACATCCCTCCCTCCTCTGCAAACGACGAAGGCAGCAACGCAGAGAAGGGAGAGAATTTTACGCCTTTGTATGAAAATCCCCCTTTATCTGCAACTTAGAAGAAACGAAAAGAACAGAGGAAAAACAAGGGGTTTGTGCTGGGTAACACCAAGCAAGATATAAAATGTACTCGAAACAACAAGATCAGATTCACCTTGAACTGTGAAATTGTTAGCTTTTCAGCTGGATCCCGTTCGTACTGGATTTTTGGCTGCCATATAATGTGTGTGAACTCCTCCAAGCGGGAGTCTATGACAGCTCATCCCGTACTGGGATTTGTGTGAACTACCAGGGGAGGGAAAATTGGGTCTTTTCCCTTTTTTCTCTCTTTTTTTCCTCTCCCTCTTCTCTTCAGATGAGACAAATTCCTCAGTGCTGCCAGTCTCCAGGGCAAACGTGGGGAGAGGGAAAACCAAGAAAGAAAGGATAATATTACAGCTCACTGGAGTTATGAAGTCCCAACAGAACAAAATCTGCTTGGGCTGCTCCATCTCAGACATTGTCTAAAGGATTTTCTTCCTCTGGTAACGTGTTCCTTCCGGCGAGAGCGCACCATACGTGAGCTCTGCCTGTAGCAACCTTCACATCCCATAAGGAAAGACAATATATCCTAAATACCTTCTTGATATATGGCAAATAGCTGCTTTCAGTTTCCAATCGCTCTCCTCGCTTTTGCCTGCACGTTGAATCTGTTCAGAAGATGATGCGTATTTAGTTTCTGGGCTGGGTACAAAGCGGGGGAAGCTCACAGGAGTGAACTTTCTGGGGAATTTAAGAAATGGCTCTAAATTACAGCTGAACGGAGGGACCTTCCGATACAAACCGTTCCCCCGCCTCGGCAGTAAATCACAGGGCAGACATCTCTCACGCAGCTGGAAGAGGAGAGGGAGGTGGGCTTTCTTATCAGAAATAAAAGTTACAAAATACTAAGCTGAGAAGTAAAGCAAAGCGGAATGACTAAGGAAATAAATGGAAACAGTCAATTTGCAAAAATGTCATGATTTGAGGAATGTCAGTGTTTAGGAGAGGAGGAAGAGCGAGGAATCCCCGTGCTCTTTATGACACAATTTTTAGCAAGGCTTTTTCATTGTACAGCATTTTATCTTTCCCTACTACGCTGCCTTTTGCAGGAAAATACGACCAGAGAAATTTTGTTTTCAACTACCGTTAGTGTGAGGAGTGCGATGCTCTTGGGATCATTTCAGCACAGTTTCGACAGCAGACTTTTGTCACTCCTGTAAAAATTCTTACAACGTGGCAGGGATTTTCTCAAACTCCCGATGCTCAGGCTGGTACCATGATCCTACATCCAAAGAGAAGGAGTCAATGAGACATTTTTTCCATCCTGGGCTCCTTATCACCTTGAATCTCATCCTAACACTATCAAGGTGCAGAGTCTCCTTTTTTCTATGAGAGAAAACAGCTGCGAGTCACCAGCTTCACTGCTGTAATAAGCCCAAAGTGAAAAACAAGGTCATCCCTATGAATGAGATAAAGCCAAGCAAGGAACTGAAATGCAAAATCAGCACCCGAGGAAGTGACGAATGGGATCCTAAACTCTGTTTCATTTCAGCTTCACATCCTTTCTTTTTCCAGTGACTCCTGCTCACAGCTGGGCTTATTAGAAACAGTCAAGACATTTTATTTTTAAAAAAATCTTGAAAAAGACACTGACTTTCTTCTTGGTTTCTTTCACATAATGTGCATGCCTTTAAAAGATTACAATCGGGATCTCATTAGTAATTTCTATCCAATTCAAATTAAAATGTCATTTAAAAAGTGCATTTTGTCATTCGTTGTTCTCCTGAGAAGGGCAGCCCAGCGTTTCACTTGCAACAGATATCCAACATCCATATTTGTACAAGAAATAAAATTCATCCTTCCTGAATTCATCCATCCTTGTAATACTTATTTTGCATGAGCAAATATTGAAATACCTTAAAATTTGGGAGTACATCCATTTGTTAATTTATTATTTAAAATTAGTCAAGCAATTTTTATAACCCTTATCATGACCTCTAGCTAACAAATGACTTGTTACTAACCCTTCAAACTTTCCACACAATTAAAAAATGATTAACAACTGATGAATGGGCTACAATTGAAGAAATTAGGTAGCAATTAAGAAGACATTTAAATGAATGTTTGAAACTACTTGGATTATAATTAGAACCAGATCAACTACGAAGGTCGGTCTAGAGCCGTGTTCTTGTGGCATCACAGATAACTCAGCCGGTAAAGCTGAGCAACGAGATTTCAGTGGCCACAACGGGCACGGGAGCATGCGGGGCTGAAATCCTCCTCGAAGGATTAACTGAGCCAGCCAAAGCCAGGGGCTAATCTTAAACCTGACCCTAGGCCTCATCCTTTAAGCTGCAGTCTTGACAGCGTGGTCCTTTCAGAAGTAAAAGTGGCTGCGTTTCTCTCTTGAGAGCATCTCAGTGTCTTACCCAGAAGGAGATAAGAAATACGATATGAGAATAGAAGAGATACCAGAATCCATCCACCTCTCTAAGACCCAACACCAGATCCGGCTGTAAGTGAACAATTGTCAGACATTACCAATAATTTTAGCCAAGTACAGTAGAGTTTAGTCACGGTTTTTTCAGTCCTTCAGTAGCATAGGGCTAAAAGAAAGATAACTGCACATAAAGTTATGGGAATAGATGATAATTCCTGGCTGCTCTGCCCATCTCAGCCATATTTCAAGGCACTCAAAGGAAAAGATTTTCAACCTTTCGAGGGGGCTGGACACTCATTTTTAAATGGCTTAAGATAGTCTTGAAAATCTCAGTCAAGAGCTAATACTTAAACTCAGCACGCTAAAAGCTGTGCCTCACTTTTATAAAAATAATTACCATCAATATTTATTCAGTTTATCATTTATGCACAGCGATTGCTCTACACAAAGCCAGTAACTACTAAATTCAAGCCGAGAAAAAGGTAAAGATTGATGTGATCGTGAGCTCACACAAGAAACCATACAAAAATGAAGAAAAACACAAACAAAACCAATTATTTTGATAATTTTCTTCAAAAAAGTAGCCAGCTACAGCACTGCTATCAAATGCAAGAACCTGTGGAGATACCCTGTGGTCTCGTGGTCATTCTTTGTGAAGGTTCCACCTGGCCCATCGTCACTGACCAAAAAATTGCCTTTTATTGCACTAGTGTTTCCACCAGAATTGCTTCTCCCTCCTTGTCACCAAAAAGAAGTGCCACCACATTTTTAATGAAATTATTCCTCCAGAAAACTTCATCTCCTGTAAATCCTCTCCATTTTTCTGCTCTGGGGGACAAGTTAAGCCTTTCTTTTGTATTTTGACCAGTTCCTAGCGTACAGCCTGACCTTATAAGCAGCAGGACATGCGGCTGCATCTGTTACCGCAACACAAGGGGTGCCTGGGCGGCTCGGTCAGCACACATTTTACAAAGACGTTGCATTGGAGCCTCTGACAGCATCTTTAAGAAAGACTCGAGCCTCTGCTGGCTTCTTAGTAGCCTTCAAGCCTCGTTTTGTGAAGAACGCTGCTTGCTTTGCACCGTGTCCCAATCATCATTCATCCCAAACCCGGCTCCTCACACTGTCAAACACCTAAGGGAGGATAATGAAGTGAAATTACTGATTTGCTGTTAACAAGAGCTTGTGCTTCCACATTACCCATCACCTCAGGATGCCCAAGTAGATGGCAGGAGATGGGGAAACAGCTCCACAGGGAGCTGCCAGCTACCCTGGCTCACCAGCCCGCGCTGGCTGCTGGAGATGCCTTCACAAGCATCCCTAGATAAGATTTGTTCCATGTAACTCTTTGTAGCTCATTTGTGTCTTCTTTTTTTTCTTTATTCAGGACACAGGCTGAAGGCTCTTTCTAACATTCAACACTTGTAAGACTAAAACATTAATTAGCTCAACTATGTTCCCGGTGAGAAAGGAGATGGCAAGTGTTAGAGAGATTTTCAGAGGCTCGGTGCCTGTGCTGGAAACGTACGTCTGAGACAGCCCATGGAACAGATAATACTGGCTGCACATTTTTAAAACTCAGGCCTGGATGTACGTGATGTATCAAGAGAACGCCTCAGCCTCACCTGCATGCACTTGAATTCAGTCCGTGAATTGAGCACCGATTGTCATCCTCAAGCTTGTTCCGCAAAACTGAAACAACATTCAACTCAGCTGAGTGGTTTTTGCCCTGAAAAGGGAGATTGCTGCAGAACAGAAAAGACAGAGCTCTGCAGATTTAAACCGGAGAAAACTGTGTAAAGGAGCTGCAAACCAAACTGAGGTTTGATTTGGGGAAGCTGGATCTTAACCTGGAATAGAGCAAGGGGTGATCTACAAACTAGCACAAATAGGCATTTCCAGAGAAAGTAGAAACCAGTCAGGCTGGGAATCATTCATCAAACAGAGGAGGAGAACATTTAGAAAAGAAAAGAGATACTTTGCTGGACAGAAGGAGATGAGAAACTCTTTGTCGTCCCAGACCTCTTCACACTAGCATCACCAGCCCTCCTCTTCCCAGAGAATTCAATATTCGTTGAATTCACTATTAAATTGCAACGGGTAGGTGGGAAAAGAAACAAAACAACCCTTTGAGACCAAATCCAGAGCTGATGTCAAGCCTGTGGAGCAGGTCCAGCTTCCCCTGGGCCTGACCAGAGCTCCCACCATCCTCTGTCCCTTCTGATGTCAAGTTGATGGATTACAACTTCCTAATGCAGGACTGATGCATTATGACATCCTAATGTTGGGACGATTGATTGTGACTCTTTTTTTATGTATGGCTTACTAGGCAATTATTGACACCATCCATGCATTAGAGCCCTAATTCGGCAAAAAAGGGCTGACAGGCCAGCGCTGTGGGAAGAGATTCCGAATTTTATAGATCAGGGTGAGATGGGGCGTGTTCTGGGACAGGGCCACCCTCTCATTACAAGCCTTCGGAGACGGCAAAAACTAAATAGTTTATGCCACGTCTTGAAGAAAATCGCTTTATCCCTTCACCTTTAAGTGGATTCAGACACTGTCGGTTGACTTGGGAGCGCTTTGGGGTCAGTGAACACACGCCGGAACACGAAGAGGGAAAAAAATAACGCGAATAAAGGGAAGGGCGAGGCAAAAGGCAATGCTGTCAGCTCCTACCCTTTAACATCTGTCAATAATGGAAGTACGGAACCAAGGCTGGGAGTGGGGAGGTGAAGGGAGAAAGGGATGGTTGTAACAGTGACAAACAAGTCTAAAGGGACTTCTCTCCTCTCAAATGACACCGGGGGAAGCAGACAGGAGATGGAGGAGGTAAGGAAGAGAGAAGGTCACAGCTGTAATACCCAGAGCGAGTGGACAATCAAATGTTTGCAGCTGGGTTAGGAAACGGCAATCCACTTGCTGAGCACATCTGGCTCCCTTGCTGCACGCCATGGGGGCCACCTGGTTTTAATCATGCTGGGATCACCCTTGAAAAACAGAACTTAATCACGGGCCTAGTCCTAGCAATAGTGTTACATCCATACTTCTCTCCAGGGGAGCAGAGGGAAGCGGGGAGAAGATGAGTTAAGGGGAAAAAGAAAAAAAAAGAGGAAAAAAATAAAAGAAAATATATGGTATTTCTTCTGTATTTTGCTCAATCAAGCCTGGAACTTTGTGAACAATTCTCTCTTTGTCAGGTTAAGCGAGTGACTTTTGATTTTCTGCCTCCTTGCATTTGATTCCTGCGTAGTTTACACTTTTATTATTCTTTAGACAGGTTATATGTGTGTGGATGCTAAAAAGCCCAGCAAGTAGAGGCGCAGCTATACGAGGAGGCGTTGTCTTTCCACACCACAGAGATGGACAAATACATTGCGCTTTGGATTAAAAGACCTTACACCTTTCCTGGATCGTCTTCAAGAACTCAGCTAAGGGTGCCATGAGGAAAAGCCTCCCTTGGCTCAGGAAAGGCCCAGATAGAATCATCCGTCACCACAATGGCCATGCTGGGTCAAACCAGAGGTCCAGCCCATCCACACTTCCAACACCAGCTGGCAGCAGATGCTCAGCAGAAAGAGTCAAGAAGCTGCAAATTACAGAGTAACCACCTCTGGCACCTCCTCACAGGTTTTATCAATCAAAATTTTAAAGACATGCTTTCTCTCCCAGATTAATTAAAATCAATCAACACATTTCGATCTAAAAAACGTTTGGGATAGGAGGAAGACATGGCAATCTAACCTTGGACGTGGTACATCTGGAGAGCACCAAAACCAGCTGTTGCAAAATAGCCACATGATTTGCTCTTCTATTATCGTCTAGAACTGACCCACATCAGTATCTGAGAAAAAAACCCCAAACAATGAAACCCCAGCCCTGCTTTTCATCTTCAGTTTCTTTGCCTCCTCACATCTGATCTCCACCATTTCTCATCTCTAGAAGAGAAGCATCTGAGCAGCCTGTGATAGAGTCAATGAGAATCTGGGACACGGTAGAAAATAAGCATTCATTTTTTCATAATAATTTTCCATAAGAATTTGAGGGCATCGAATAGAGACAGCAGACGTCAGGTTCAGAACAACAAAGGCAGAACTTCTTTACCCAGACCACTGTTAAAGGAATGGAACTTATTGCCACAGGATGTGAGAGACACCAGAATTTTACACAGATACAGACAAGATCAGAAATGGAGAAGAGACAGGAATCGATCTTTCAACAAAAGCATTCTAGGGGCAGATCCAAAGGTATTGGAACCACAGAATCCCTAAACAAAACTCAACATTTTTGAATCTTGCTGATTTGTTGCTGCAGCAACAGTAGGTGGGTTCATAAAACCAAGGCCTCAGCCTTATTTCTTTCCCTTCACATAGAGGGGAAAACATACGTTATGTCTAGGCAACTCTCACTAAAGCCAACTATTGCAGTACAAACAGACAAACCCAAAACCCAACCAACCAAAAACAAGAAGAGAGCAATGCAGCAACAGCCTCATTAGGCTGGCAGATGTTTTCACAAACACAGAAACCTTCAGCTCAGTTCCTCACAGTCTGCTCAGTGCTGCAGGACCAAGGAGCATCCTGGATATAAATGTGCATGAATACACGACCTGACAAGGCTCAGGATGTGCACTTTACACCTTCATTCCTACTTATCAAACACTTCAAATAACCAACCTTTCTGCTACAGTTAAGATCGGATCATGAACAAGCTTCTGTGCATGTCATTCATTTTGTCACCAATACTGGGGTTGGATCTACTGGAATGTGTCAGCTGCTTTGCACTGTTGTCATGCTGCAAAGGAGCTTTAAACTCAGCTTAACCACGCCAACCACGAGTTGTTTTATATCTCATTAGAAAAATGACTTAATTTCCGGTGAAGTCTTGCACAGGAGCTCAAATCTGCAACAGCCACAACGTCAGTATTGTAATATAATCTATAAGTATTGTAATAAAAACAAACATAGTCAAAGAGTATTTTACAAATGTTAATTATTACTAGAGGAGAAAATCCTGTCAGGTAGGTATGTGATAGTAATAGTTATCTTCTTTTACAGGCAGAGAAACTGAGCCAGAGATTAAGAAGTTAAGTGACTTGCCCAAGGCCATGAAGAGAAGCAAAGTTAGAGCAAGGACTAATGAGCAGGAATTTCCAGTAGCCCTGCAGGCTACAAAGCCATTTTCTATGCACTTTTTTCACAATTCCCAAATCAGTTCCACTTGACTCCAATGGCTTCTGAAGAGATTTTCTGATAACACAACCTGCCTGACAGAGAATACATCAGGACTGTGCAACTAAGACTTAAGGAAAAAAAAAAGTTTAGGAGGTTGGCTGCACATTCTTTCTCAATTTTATCCTGGAAGTGGTGTGAGAGCATCCAAAATACATTGATGAAGCAAAAAGAAAATCACCTGTTTCTCCGTACCTGACTGAAGTCTTGCCATCACAGCGGCTTTTGCGCTGTGAAACGCTGGGAAGGGCAGACAGTGACTCCTGATGTTGTTGGAAACACAAGGCTCGCTGTGCCACCTGCAGGGCTCGCTTGAAAAAATGCCTTTTTTTAGGGATTAGCACCCTCTGGAAGTCAGGAGCCACCGTTTCGATGGAGATGGAGCAGCTTTGCAACATCCCATGAGCCTGGTGAACAAGAACATCAAATGGGCAATGGAATGATCCTGTCTCATTCCACTGGATGTTTCACCCCATTCCTGCCTGGGTTCAGCTACCTGGGAAATTTATGTTCTGTTGAATGGGGGAACCTAAGAAATGAATCACAGATGAGAATCAAAAGCAGAGTTACAGTTCACATACAAGTTCTGTGGAACCCTCTCCTACCTGTATCTACCTCCATTTCTCTCTGCACTGAGCTGCAGTTGCTCCCCAGGGCTTCCACATTATGGTTCACTTCTGATTTAATGCAATTATCTCCCCATAATTAGCTGCTAATATTTCTCCAGACACACGCTTTAACCCAGTGTTTTTGCTGGACTGCATAACCTGACCAAAGGAGTTCAGCATTTGGCATAAATATATACCTAAAACTAATCTAGGAGTTTTTCTGGATGATTAAAAGTATATATATATATATATATACACACACCATTTTGGCTGGGGCTTGCTTTACTTTCTTTTTCAGTTGTGAGAACCTACAGCAGCAGTCAGAAGCTGAGACCTACAAAGTCATCATGCCTTTGCCCGTGGTGATCCATACTGGATGGGCAGTCCAGAATAAAAAAGTCCTCTTTATTTGACCCTTCTGCCAACATATGATTCCTCCCCAACACACTGATCGCTAGCGCTTTCTGCAGCCGAGATTTAAATGTCCCAAGAGACGCGGTTTCTACCACTTTCACTAGAAAATCATTTACATTTGGCCCCTGGGGAGACTTTTTTGTTGTGTTTGGTTTCACTAAGGGCCTTGGAGGTGTTGGGCGGTGATTGATGATTGTTTGTATTGTGGTAGCACCTAGAGGCACCCGCTGAAACTGCAGACCTGCTGTGCTGGTTCTGCACCCAGCAAAGCCAGGACCCAGCTCTCCACCAACACATCGCAGGGAGAGGAGTTCAGCCAAGCGCAGGGAGAGAAAATCGTTTACCAAGACCAAACGGTGGCACAGAAACCCAGCGAATAGCGGAAACAAGTTGCTCTAAATCGGAGTAAATGCCAACGTTCACACCTGGGCACAACATCCAGAACAACACCGTGAACATCCAGGTGGTACGTGAACACCCACGGGAATTCTGCCTAATGAAATAATTATGCTACGAAGTGAAACGATAATCCCATAAAATCTAAAGGACATTACAGATGAGGTTTGCTTGACACTGCTCCAGTGCTCAGCAGAAACCACCTGCAAACACCTTAAACCTCCACTGCACCGTTTTCTCCTGAGCAATGGGAAGAACAGGGAGAATTCTGAGGACAGGAACAGAAATGAAGAAAAATAAAGAAGGTATCAAAGGTTAAGCCACCAGGTGAGGTTGCAGGAGGTGGTGGATTATGTGATCCTCTTGTATTTTAATTCTTCCCTTCCCACTTCAAACAAATCCTCTCTTTTGGAAACCAATGGCCTCCTTCCCATCTGTTATTATGAGAAGCACCCCCCCCAGACTAAACCACCATTCCAGAGTTAAAGCAAATCGTTTGTTGACTTCTCCAACAGCAAAGAGAGCACAGTATTAAGATCAAGGTCAACACCTTCATCCAACCAGGCTCCCCGTCCAGTCACGGAATCACTCAACAGCTCTGCAAATGGAACCCAGGATCTCATTTAATTCATTACTTTCTTCCTTCCCTGTGCAACTCTTATTCATGAACCATCAGAGAACAGAAACACTGTACCTCATCCGAAGACTATAAAAAATTACTACGCTGTGGTGTCTGTTACTCTGATGGATGGTTAAACCAGAAGTTAAAACTTGAGATTCGTAAACAGCTGATTTTGCATTTTCCTTGCATTATAGAAAAATGAAGGAAGAGAGATTAGTTGGGCAGCAACCCAAAATAAACGTCTTTTTTTCAGATTTTTTTTAGTGAACCGAAAAACAAACAAGTTTTGTCCTCAAACAAAACATTTAGTTTGACCCCCAAAAAAAAGAAAAAACAACAATTTTTAATATAACACTGACGTTAATTTCTAAGTTTCTTATTTGAAACAAAAATACCAAACTTATTTTTTTCTCCCAGCGTTTTGCCTGTTTTCAAAAACCAGCAGCAGGGCACATTGGCTCTGTTTTAACCAATGTATTTCAGCACGTATTTGTGAGATGCTTCATCTGATCCAAATCTGTACTTCCTGATGGGGAAAAGACCAGAAGGGAGTTTGGCCAACAAGCACCTCTGCTTCAGTCAGGACAGATCGCATTTGTTTTCCTCGCTACGGACACAGCCATACATTTGTTGAGTCCCCTGGAAAGCACAAACACATTCTTGTCAAGGAAACCAAGCACATCTTCACTGCATCTCTCTGTGCTCCTACAAACCACCAGTTTGTTGGGCTGGTGTCACCAGCCTGGCTGCAGCATTGCGGGCACCAAACCCTGCGGGCTGCACTCAGACTTCTCCACCCATTAGGTCTCCCGTTTCCCAAGAGCATTCGCAGAGCATGGAAAACCAGAGAACATGAGGAGCTCACCAAAGGATTAACGCTCCGTTTCTTGTGTCACTATTAAGTCAGACTGGAGAGGACACAGGCACACGCTGAAATGAAGCACTGAACGCGTGCTAAGGATTGTTTTCACTCCTGATGTCTCTTCTCATGTGGTTCATCCTACCAGCAGCATCTTGGGAGAACGGACTCAATCACAGCATACGCACCATTGCTTGGATCCTCCTGTCTCATTCCTGAAGTCTGTTTATGAGGCTGAGAAAAGCTATCACGAAGCCCACCATAATCCCTGGTCTGTCTAAAATATCCACAAGAGCCCTCCTGAGTCACGAAGATGACAAATGCGTAGCCAACAAGGGCCGTTCTCCACTCCTTCAGTTTCAGCAATTCCAAACGAGCATTTAGAGCACCACGACCCTGTGAAGCCAAATTGTACGTCCCTTGAGACCATCTCATTCCTTTCTCGCTCCCCCCTCCAGCCCCCTCATCGCACGAAGCCGAGAGTACGTGCGTCATTCTGACACGTACCCTTGAGGAAGGGATGGGAAGAGGATAGATTTTCTTCCTCCTAAAGCCCCGGCTGTGTCCCTGCAGCACGAGGTCCCTCATTCCCACAGTCCCGGGCCCGCTCTGCCGCAGTGCCGGGCTGTAACCCGAGGAGCCGTGACCAACGCCATGTCGGATTAGCATCGCTCCGCGACACCGTCAGCAGCATTTTGCCGGGCTCTTTACGAGAACGTCCTGCTGTGATTCACAACAAGTCTTGTGTTTGGGAGACACAGAGATCTCACCCAGCAAATTGAAACGTGCCACAGTGGATTTTAGTGTTTCTGCCTGGAGGTCTCCGGGGGCTGACCGAGATGGTATATTCTTTAGCAAGAGTAAAAGCCACCTGCTCCAGAGAGCCCGGACTCGGAACCACCGAGACCCACCTGTGACAAACAAGAGCGACTGGGACCGGGCTGGAACCTCTAAGGCCGCTTCTCAACTTCTCCACAGTTTGGCAAAGTACGAAATAACTTCAGTTCACTGCCACAACTTGTCTAAAACGTGTTGGGTAACATATTGGTAACTCTTCAATACATTTTGCATTATTCATCGACACATATTTATTATCGAAAAGCGGGCTGACTCACAAGATGGTTTTCCCAGCCTGGCTAGATGGATTCCTGCTGATGCTCCAAAACCTTCCCACTTCGATCTGTTTGATCTGCTCGGGGACAGACAAAGCATCAGGTACCAAAGCACAAAGAGGTCAGTGAGCTGAAATGCACTGAAATATCCATTACACTCTGAATGTGAAAAAAACACTGAGCAGTGTACAAAGAAACGCAGGAATTATTTGCATTTTTCCTTGATGAATATCACAGTGTCATACAAAAACGGTGCAACCCTTAGAAGTGAAACGGGCAGGGGAAATAATAAGAAGAATGGAATTGCTTCCACTGGAACATGCCAAGAACACAAGGCTTAACACCTCTTTTCTTCTAAATTGGGTTTTAGACATGCTCGAATGTCAGAATCGTGGTTTTGCATCTCCTTGGGAAGTTAATGCTTAGATCAGCACAGCACTTGTCAAATCCAACACAGGCAATTCCTTCCCTTTTGACCGAAAGCACAGGATGCCATCAGCTGCAACGCTCTGGTCGCTTGCTGTAGGAGCGTTCCCCACAGCAAACCCACCAAGGAACTGCTAAACTGGGCCCTGCTTAGTCTGCAGAAGCCAACCACAACCAAGGTAATATGCCTCCAAACACACTTCGCTTACACCAAAAGAACAAAACACCCAGCTGTGCTGCGGCTCCTCCTTTTTTTTTTCCCTCCCTGTGGCCTCCCACGTTACGGAATAAAACAACAGAGCATCTGGCATTTACTGAGCATCAAATACTTCTCCGAGACCTCCTAGAACAAACAGGCCCTGGCTGCCTTCCCCAGAGCTGCTGATAGGTCTCCAGCATTGTGCAAGGGGTCAGACTTAGGAACTGTCAACAGCTTCCTAATGTATGCTCTTTCTCCGGGAAAGGGGGTCCCAGGTTTTATAGCCTAATAGATTCGTTAATCGGAACACACACAGGCTGGGAAAGCCACTGTTTGTTTTCTCTGACAAGTTTGGCATTTTCCTCCTGGGAGCCAGGAAGCTTTAAAGGCATAAGACTCTCCCACTTAGCTGGACAAGAAAACCAGTCCGGACAAACCGAGACATGTCATTGTGGCTGCTTAATTCTGAGCCAGAAGGTGCCATTTCAGAGAATTTACAACAACATCAATGTCAGGGGAAAGGAAATTAAATTCCCCTCCCTTTCCTATGCTGATGTCTCCATTTTCTCCGGGCTTCCACTCCGCACCCAAGGACAGAGTTTGGCCCATCACAGGCACAATACATGTGATTACACTGACCAGAATGCTGTTCAGTTCAGAAAGCAGTTCCAGAGGGAGATTGTCTTGTGCAACAGTGGCAATGAGCCCGCAAACCGCTTCTGCTCATTCATGACAGTGGTTTAAAACACAGAAATGTGGAATGGCAAATCTAGTGAGTAAAACTTCTGAACGGAACTACACACCCCACTTCACCTCGGCAGTTCTCAAACTGTGATGTAGGCTCTGCCATCAGTGTCAGAACTTACTATAAATAACTCACACGTAATCACAAAGGGGAATTCCAAGTGTTTCCAAGGCTGCGTAGCCCATCCACTAAAAGTAAAGTATCTTAAAACCTAGAAGCTGCCACAATTTATTGCACTTTAATGGCTTGGATGAGACAAGAAAATTATATTCTAGGATTTTATGCCATCAAGAAGAAGAAGAAAACAATTTCAGCCTCTTTTCCTCATGTCTTGCTGAACAGTGAAATTTTCCTATGAAATCATTGCAGCATCAGGACTGAATCCTCCAGGTCTGAAGGGACCAGCACACCCCCTGCTAAGTCGCACAGTCGTTTGTCCTGTCGCTGGTCGAAGCAATGCTTGTATCTTGCCGAAGTCAAAGCATGTCCCATTGAAGTTACAACGAAACGCTGTGCTTAAGTGCTTTGCTGAATCAGAGCCATCGTAACTATCCATTAGGCTTTGATCTGGTTAATGTTTGTCCAAATATGGCCCCACAACGGGAAAGCAATGAACCACTACTAAAAGAAGGAAGGACAGCTGGAATTATTTTAGCGTACAACTACATGCACAAACACACACCAAGTAACAGACTGAAAAGCTGTTCTTGTTATTCTTCAAATTATTCTCTCATTCCCTTAGTTACAAAACTATTAATTAGGGTCTTATTTTTGTTCCCCCCCTCCCCTTTAATGTACTCAGTGCTCATCCAATTTATACCCACAGTTTATCTTGGCAAAAAAAGAAAGGGAAGGAGAAGAACTGCACAGGGGTGGAGGGGGAAAGGCGTTTGTTGGAGGGGAGTCACCGCAGTCATCGCTCAGTCACTGGAGAAACGAAGAAGGAGAAAGACTGAGGCTTAACTCTTCATGCTATTTATACACGATAGAGATCTGATGTGTATAACTGAAAGGTAAATACTTGTCCCTTCGTCTTCACTCACACACACACAAATCTATTCTTTCCATTTCTCAACAACAAAGCTGGCCTGTTCCAGTGCGGTTTCTTGAAAAGCAGGCTGGTTGCCAGCACATGTAGAGAGACCTCTCAGCGCAAAATTACAACAAACGGACCCCACCCACGCTAGCAAGCTAAAGCAAACGCAAGGTGCAACCTCCGGGAAGTCAGTGACTTTCTTCCTCTTTCTGGTCTGAACATTCCCTGCTGTGTTTGAGGTTACAAAAGCCTGGTATCGCGTAATTCGCTTACACTCTATCGATGATGAGTTAACGGCCATCCCCTACCGCACTCCCCGAGCATCCGCCTTCTGTGGCTGTGCTAAGGAACCAGATCCACCTTCAAGCACAGGGGCGGCTCCAGCACTTTCGGCTGATGGGCTGCAGCAGAATGACACCACCGTGTTCTAAATCTTCCCGAGCTCCTTCTCTGATGACAGCAGTTGAGGACTTCAATTCGCCTTTGCCATCGCAAAGACACCATATGTTCTGTTTGGACAGCAGAGGTTTTAAGAGATAAGCAAACAGACTTTGTGGTATGTTCTGATTAGAAAACACAAGTAAAAAGGCTCTCTTGATCTGCCCGGTCAGGCAGATCGTTATAAATAAGACATTCTCTTTCAGAAATGGTCGTCCATTCATCCCCAGTTGTGTCTGTGAATGAGGTGTATGCGCACCCGCGTGTGGATACGTGTATTCAACACGCTTGTTTTGAAATGGAACCTCGTAATGATGCTCCACCTCAAGGAAACATAAATATCAAAGGCAAGCTTAGCAATAGCACGAATAAAGGAGCCGCTTGCCCTAAGTTTGGCGTGGAGAGCAGGCACCTCCCTGCCCGTTTCCTGTTTTCCACTCGAATTAGTGCAAGGAATTGTTCCCCTGCCCAAATTCCATCCATGCTTCAAAAACACGCTGCCCTGGGGATAAAACTCCGGCACACGCAAACCCATGCGACCCGCGGGCGGCTGCTAAGGAGGCACCAACCTGCACTAATGTCACCACGTTCACTACGGCACAGGACCTGGGCTCCCACTTGGGCTGACAGACCTGACGGGATCTCCCATCCAGACAACTCTTCATTTCAAAACAGAAAAACACAACAAATTGGGAAACCCTTTTCCTCCTTTCTAACAGTGTGGCTTATTCTAGTAACCTATTTTTAGACCTCTGGCATGTATATAAAAATATATATTCCCAGAGGAATTTCATACCATGATGCAATGTGAACTTGTTAGAGCACTCACTGATATCACACCCAGATTTATTGCTTCCCATGCTCTGTCCATAGTTTATTTTTTGATGTAACAAAACAAACCCATAACAAATAAAGAAGCAGGTATTTGTACGTTTGGCTAAAAATACTTTTTTATAAGCTGCACACTGATACAATATTTAACTTCTTTGTATACAGTTTTTAGGTCAAACCCTCTTCTTTTTAAGGAGATTTGATAAAAATCTAGCTATGCCAGTATTTTTAAAACAACTTATTTCTAGCTTCTTTTTGTGCTGACAAAAACCTAGCCTGCGTAGAAAGCTAAGAATTTCCCCACAGAACTATTCTAGGTTCTCAAAAACACAAGATCCGATTATATCTGGACAGACCTGAAGACCTCGACGATAGATTTATATATGAATGCCCTACAGCTTTGTGACACCAATCTGTTCCGCCTTCCTGCAAGTATTTTCAAACATTTCACTTCCGATGTAGAGGACCGAGCACATCTGAAGGATAAGCTGTAGTTTTAACTAAAAACTTGGCAACAAATCTGAGTTCAATGGAAAGAAATGACCAAACAGTTGGAAGGAAACACATACCAAGGTCATTTCTCAGGTCTTGATTTAGCAAGATGGGGTGGGCAGATGGATGAAAGAAAGCAGGAAGACAAGTGAGGAAGGACGGGACTTACAGAAGCAAGAGGCTCAAGCTCTCGGCACCCTCCAGGGCTGGTCTGGGAACAGAGCATCCACCATTCTTTTGACACTAACAGCATCTGCTGGGTGCAGAGGCTGGACAGGAGAATCGTGGTCCATGAGGTTTTCACAAGCTTCCAGATGCTTCACTTCCATCGAATCCAGCAAGAATGAGCCATCCAAATACCTCCTAAAATCTGTCTTAACATTCACCTCCCATTTGTACATGGGACTAAGTATCCTATGCACTTCTCGAAAGGTCACCTTTGGCTGTATCTGTATGTCCCTTTTCATTTATATCTCAGTTTGGGTATTGCTGCTGTTTACTTTTAAAATGCACTCCTCTGTTGCCTGTATTTGCCCACTAAACAGCAGGGAACACAAAGCTGTGCCCAGTTTAAAAGTTCGTTAAATATTCAGCTCGCATCGTTAAAACTGCAGACAAGCAATATTGAAAATCAAACCTTTTTCTATGTGTAAAAATACATGAGTGGGGCTCCTCCGCAAACCTGCTCTCAAAGAAGGGCTCTACAAAACTCGCTGTCTCAGACGTTTGCAGCGCTAACAGCCAAAGGAAAGAATCTCGCTGTAATTCTAATTACTCTTTAAGGCCTTTGGAGTAGGGAACTGGCAGTGCCCAGCCCACTGTCCGCTTTCCCTTAATAACAGCATTACTCCGATAATATCTCCGAGTAGGAAGAGCATCTTTCATAGGAAGTATGAATCCCACATGCAAGATTTTAATTCAAAAGGAACTTGGCACCCTATTGAATGTCTCCTCCTGGCCAGGTCTCCAGGTCAAGTACTGCGAGCTGTGATAATGAGGCTTGATTCTGACAACTCTGACCAGCAGCTGTTGTCATCCTGACTGCTTCTAAACCATCAAGAAGACACTGAATGACTTAGGCAGGGTTTATTTTTGGTACACAAATGTAAAGGAAAATGTAATTCAATGTCACAATGTCTGCCACAGTCTCCAAGGAAATCTGATTTCAAAAGCACATGAAGAATCTCCCCAGCCCAGAGTGAGCTTTCTCTAACCAGATTTCCCTTTCTCAGTCACTCAGGTAGGAATTTGTTTATCTTTCTTTCTTTTTTTCAGACCAGAACCCTTAAAATTCCACCTTCGCTACAAAAGATTTTCTGCCCTGAGGAAAAATTCTGTCATGAATTGATGTGTACATTATGTCTCAGTAAGTGAATACCAACTAGAAGTAGCTGCCTTTGATACACCAACAGCAGGACACAAGAAAAGTGGGGAGTAGCAGACACAACCGAGTAAGAATATTAACTCTGGTCTTTTTCTTCTTTTGTTTTCTTCTGGCACCCACTATTTAATCAGACAAACGTGCCCCCGCTTCAGATCAGTTACACCCTGTTTCCATCCCCGTGCCAGTAGAACCAGTGTAGCTGTCACTGCCGGTCCCCAGGACAGATGCGGTTCCACGGAATCCGAGCCTGGGAGACTTTTAAAAGTAGCACACAGAATTCTGTCAGAAAGAGCCAAACGAGACGCAGCCCCTGCTAAGCTAAAGTGGTATGTAAGACACCAGCAGTTTTGAGAAGGAATAATCCAGCAAGCATTAAGGCCTTGAGCTGGACATACAGACTAATTTCAGCTCTGCCACACAAACTATGAGACGTTGGGCACATGACTGACTGTTCCTCAGTCTTCCTATCTGTGAATGGCAATATCACTCTTAATTTTGTCTTTTTAAAATGTGGTTTTTTTCCATTTTTGAGGCTATCACTCATTCTGGGTACACATAACAGGGACTTGATCATAGTTACGGCTTCTAGGTGCTGCTGTAATAACTTAATATTGTAGGTGTGCTTTAAGATAATGAAGAGACACTCACTAATCCAAAGTTTGTGTGGACAGCTGATGGCTGCAGTTCACAGAGGGCTTTTCAAAGGATCGTTTCCAAATTTATGGATTCCCTTGTTCAGCTCAGCACTGACAGCTGCACCTTAACAACAGTGAAAATAATGGCCACAGGATCATTGTGCTATTCAAAGCAGCATTGCTAAGTACAGTAGCAGGAAAGACCTATAGAAAAAAGAGCAAAGCATAACCTCATCAAATGCAAAAATGATAGTGTGGATTCATGTTCCTGTCATTTTTATCTTTTTAATGTTCTTGTTAAATTATTCTACAGAGGAATTTTTTAAAGTCTAGAAGGAAGAACACCACCCATTTATTTCTCTAGGTCATTTACTATCTATTAACTTTAAACTTCACTAATTTCATTCATGTTAAATCCTACGGAAATGTTTCAGAGCGTTGTACGAGTCCAGGAGTATCACCACTAAATGTCCAATAAAATCTTCAGCCAAGGCACGTCCTTGGTGATGTTAAGCTGTAATGTCCTTATTCTAGTGGAAGATCAGGCTCAGGTAAGTCAGATCTCTCCTCCCATTCTGCTGGAGCTCTGACAGTAGGACAGAGCCCCACTTTTCCTGAGGCCATCACTAATGTCACACCATCGCTGCAGGTCCGTCCTACCCCAAGAACTGCACACCTGCATGTCCTTACAATGCCTTGGATGAGTGTGAACTTGAAAATCACAGGTAAAGTCCAGTTATATATTAAACATCATGGTTTCAACAGAATTAAGGGACCGAGATTTAAGTTTTTGTGGCAAAGGCTGGAGCCGAATGAGAGGCCCGCACTGCACTGTATCTTACCCAAAAATGAACCAAGGGTAAGGCTTCATTAGCTGTGACCAGAACCTTGTGCCGTCTGGCTCTCCGATGCAAGGCAGATGAATTTCCTCAGGGCAACACAGTAACATTGGTTTTCATTTCTCCAGCGGTGTTTGAACCGCAGGCAGCAGCACAGCAAAGCTGGACTCCAGGACCAGAGATTCAAGTGTTCATCATCTAAAATCCGAGCTAATATTACAGATCCTTGCGAGCACTGAAGACACTGCATTATCTAGGTGAAAAAGACACAGTGATATTGAGAACATCAAAGGACTGGTCTTTAGTGCTCCGAGGGGTCTATTAAAATATTTACCCATTGTATTACTTGTCTTTTCATATCTCTTCAGGCTCAGAGGAAGACATAACGGAGTCAAAGAACACGTCAAAGGAACAAGAAATGCAAGAATAGCCCATACATCCCTCCGGTAGATATGTTTTACTACCAGAACTATTTATGATGCTGAACAGTGGAACAAATGAGGCATAGGAAGTCAAAGAGAAAGAAGCCATGAGAAAAAAAGCACAAAGAGATAGAGATAATAATTCTTCTGCACCGAAGCCTGCAGAAGTCCTGCTAGAAGGAAAAGGCTCTGGGCTGCTAGAACAGTTGCATGCTTTTTTTTCAACAAGTCATCAGGATTACTGTTACTAATTTCAGAGGAAACACCATTAGGCTTATATCCTGGAGCCTATATTGCTTTTGGTTATACCATTATGCATTTTACCATAAATCAACCATCTCCAAATTTAAAATAAGTCAGAGTGGTGACATGGAGCAACACTGCACAACCATGAAAGGAAACACAGGCACAGATCATCTATTGATGCAACCTCTGTTTTCTGCAATTGCCTGACATAAGACACATGCAGAAAGTAGGAAAAAACCAGTATGATCACAATACTTCTCTTGTCGCTGGGATGACATTTACTTCCAGCCACTCTTTATGATGGCACCAGAAGCTCACTTTGCCCTAGGGTGAGAAGGAAACATCTAATTATGCAGTCTTAAAAATCTGGTTGTCATGACTTAAACCCTGCTTTACACCGGGCAGGCAAACTGCTCTTTGCAGGAACTTGAACAAGACCGGACTAGAGCAGGGTCCTAAAAGACAGCAGAAGTGGAAGATATCAAAAGAGAAACAACAGGAAAATTGCTCAGCTCAACCGCTCTCCTTTTTCGCATCAAAAAGTCCTGCTAAGCCTCTCTTCTCCCCGTTCTGATTCAATACTTGCTGAAGCTAAACTAAACTTTCGTTAGGCTTTACATCCCGCATGCTCCATTCTTTCTTGAGCTCTGACACCTGCAAAATGAGTGTTCTGAGGGTTGTAAGCAAAGAACAGGACATCATAACCCACCTGATAACTACCAGAAACAGAACTTTTCTGCTTCTAAGACTGTCAGAATCCATTTTTCTCCTGAATCTACTGAAACGTCCACAGATACAAAAGCAAAGCCAACAACCAGCATAAATCCTCTGCATGCGCCCAGGATTATTAAGGACTTTTGCAACACAACCACTTATAACTGTGTCTCCCCCTATGAGAGACAGATCCTTGAAGATCCAAGACAAGATAGCCACAAAATTCTAAGCAGTACCCAAAGCTGTCGTAAAAGTTTATGGCCCACACCCGCATAAGCTTTAGTTCTGATCTCTATCCAGATCGGCTCCAGTTATTTACCCTGAGATATCTTCAGATCAGAAGCAAAGGGCTCAGGCACTTTGGTGCTTAAATGGTGCTTAAGCTCCCACCCAGAGCTGGTGGGTTAAATCACGACTCCACAACATCGCCCCACGTCTTTAACTAAACTGCAGGAGGAAAGGGTACCAGGCCTTGGAGACCTGGTACCCCCCAGCTCACATATTTGGCCTAGGCATAAATCAGTTGGCTATATACTTGAACACAGCAAAATTAAAAATAGTAAGAAAATTTAAAAATATGAGAGGTTTATTTTAGAAGCTGTTAAAAGGGAAACACAACAGTTTAAGTAACAGGGAGAACTCTCAGAAGACCTGGAGCACCAACTACCCTCCCAACAAGGCCTTGTTTTATTAAATCTATTTTCCACTACTTCGGTCATTGGTAGCTGCATTTCAGCACAGGACTCAAAATTCTTCTGATACCTTGGCTTCCAGCTTCAGGAAGCCAGGATGGAGCAGTTATAATTGTCCTGTTTCTGTATATTCTCTCCCAAAAGATCCACTATTAGATACTAGGCTAGACAAGCCTTAGGACTAACCCAATATGGGTAATTCTTACAAACCCAAAGCACACAGATGCAAAAATAGCAAAGGTATTAGAACCTGGAGGCCTGCAGCAGTGAGAGCCCTTCCATTGCAAGGCCTGCCCCTCCGCTTCGCTGTCAAAACCACTAAGACTTGGATGTACTTGCACCATTCACAAACCGCCAGCCACCTCTGTACTCTCACCTTAGGCCACCCTGACTCAGAGGCAACACCACTCTGGCCAACACAAGTCGCTCCATCTTGTATTTCCTCTTCCGCTTATCACTTTTTTATCTTATATCTACCCATATAACTGTCTACTCCCTTGACAGGTCATGAGCAGGGTGTTGCTGTGCAAGGTTAAGGAACACACCATGGCATTGATTGTGTTTCCTGAAGAAATTCCTCAAGAATTTCAGGTAAAGGAGGCTGACATTACCTGTTGGCTCTAAACAAGCAAGGCCTGTCCAGCGGCCCAGCTGGGACGCACAAAGTCATATGAAACTAAAGGTGCTGCTATTTGAGGGCTGAAGTTATACAGCAAGTGGCTTATAAAGTTAATCAGGAAGCACTAAGGTGGCATTTATGTAGCTGTCGTGTGGACTTAGCCAGAAAGGTCATTGTCACTGAGCAATTAGCTAATGGAGCATTTCTAGTTACTGAAGATTGTCAGAACTCGGTAGTCAGATCTGTTCAGAATACCTGAGAACAACTATCTAGAGTCTACAGAGAAATCAGAAAGTAGATTTAGAAGCACCATTTTGCAAAGCACTTCCTATAACAAAGGGAAGGGCAATTTATTTCTGAGTTGAGCATTCTTCTCCTTTTGAATCATCCATCATTTCCATCTTTCACAGTATTTCCACATAGTAATACTCTTGGAATGAAGAAATGCTATGGGTAATAAACCTGGATCTACTTCACACTGATCAGAGCTAAACTTTCCCAGATTTCACAAGGCGGTTTTTGCATTTCCAAGGGTTTGTATCATACCAATACGGCCCCGTAGTCTGAGCATCTCTCATCTCATTACTGCTAGAAGATCCTTCCTCCATTCTCTTCTAAGGACAATTCCTTCTTTCTTTCAATCTTTTTAACAAACTTAACTCTGAACATACATCGGTTGACTATACTAAAAGATGGTCCTTGAAAATGTAAAGAGTGGCATCCTTAATTAGCATTAAAATGTAAGCTGTGTGGTGTTCTAATCTAAAAGAGATTACTCTTTCAATAAAAGGTTTTCAAAGGAACAGAGAATTCAGTCATCGGATGTTCCTAAATCTTTAAATATATTCTTGCAAGATCAGAGAACGCAGTTCTGCTTCCAGCTCTGCCATTAATTTTCTATACACCTTGCTCTTGCAACACGTGCTAAAAACCCCCTTGATACACTAAGTTTCCATGTTTCTCATCTCTCTGTGGTTACTGCACTGTGAGATACTTGACAAGCAAAAAGACAGTTCTAACAGCTAGATTTGCAAAGGCAACCTCAGACTTCAGGTTGAATTCCCTCTCTACACCCCAGTGACACAGGTTCTGATTTTCAGATAAGCGTCTGTCTGTTGAGCAAGATGGTGCATTTCTTTACAGACCTTTTTAAGAGCAGCATATAGACGGAATCTCCTGAATTTCTTGGATACCACCACAGGAAAGATTTTGGGAAGGACACATAGGCCGTGAGAAGGAGAACTACAACGCTGCCTGAACAACTCTCGACTTGCTTTGGTTTTTGACAGGGAAAATAAAAAAAGGGATACACGGCAAACAGAGGAGAGGTGAAAGTTTGCCTCCGCGCCCTAAGCGAGCGCAGGCGGCAGGGCGGGCCGGCGGTCCCTGCGCACGCCGTGTGGTGTTTGCTCATCCCGTACGCAGGTGAGACACCATCCGCCTCCAGCACACAGCGTGGTCCCGGCGGCAGCGCCGTGCCGGCCTCCTCTGCTCGAGCCGATACAGACTTGACGGCGCCAACAAACCCGCAATAACGTGTCCGTTGCCACAGCGCTTCCAGGGTCCGTCCCATCGTCTATCTCCATTCACACTCCTCCTTATTGCTCACTTGATAACGACAGGCCTGACCGTAATTGCCAGGGCGTGCTGCGGGGTGGCGGAGAAGCGGATAAGGAATACCTATCCCTTCTCTCAGCACAAATGTGTAAAAGTTTGTTCACGGTTTTATGAGGCATGGAGCAAAAGAGCTGCTTTCATAGCAAGCTGCGGTGTTAAGTGCTGAGGAATTGTGAGGTGTCTCTCCAGCCAGGTCAGCACACAGGCTGCTGTGTTGGGCTCAAACAGGTGTGAGGAAGGAAACTATTTCATGGTGGAAGGTGGGACAGATGTAGGGATTTCTTGAAGTTTTAAAGGCACTGGAAAAATTTGCTTTCCATTCAGGCTTCAAACAGAACATCCAGGCCTGGGAAGTGAAGGTTTTTCCCTGCCAAGTCTCTAGTTCTCCCTCTCTACCTGGCATTGCGGGCCTGCTCCCAAAACTCCAAGAGGAATTCGTTGGCTCCAGATCTACAGCATCTCCTTCCAGGCTGTCAAACTGTGAGAGTGGAGGCTGTGATGCCGTTGCAAGTCCTGTAATGATCAAATTGAGACTTCTGACTTGTTCTGTATATAGGCCACAGAACAGCTGTCAAGTAGTAAAATGTCTCAGGTGCAGGAGCCAGGCATTAATCAGATGAGAAAGCTGCAATTCCGAGCACAGGCTCTTATTAGTGGGCTTTTAATAGACACTATCCGAACATATACACACAGAGGGAGATTTCTCATGTTTACGGGACACTTAGTCCTGTCCCCTGGGGAAGGCAGGTGTTGCAAACTCCATTAAGAAAAGCCAGAAGGAGGATTTTCACCTCATTTTGTCTGCACATAAAGCTTATTCAAAGGAAAGAGCTAATCCTTAGCCTCTGTCGAGGCTGGCAAAACTGGAAGGAAGGTGTGTTTTTGACAGGAATGGCCAGGCACAGGGTTAAGATCCAAAAGGCACCTCACCAAGGCTACCAAACATGTCAGTAGGACATTATAAATGGAGGAATCACGTTGGCTACTGCAGGTGTCCAGCTGTGCAAATAAACTCCTAGAAGCTTGCACTACAAATCCCAAACTAGTCGGAGAAATACAGCAAAGAACTATTATCCCTTTGCTTTGCAAAGCACCTGAGCCATGAAGGCGTCCTGAACTGCTGCTCAACACATCATGTTGACATGGGATGGTACAGACCAGCATCTCAGTGTCTGGATAAAAGGGCTTTGGGTACCTTGTTTTTCTCCCACTGATTTTAAGATGTTATATATGACACTTAAGATCCTGTAGCTTTAATCCACAGCCTGTTGATGATTTCGAGATTACATTTTGCCAGCTGCCAGAATACGACCAGACATAATTTTTCCACGCAGGACAAACTGGGTTACAGAAACTTGGGACTGTGGAAAATGGTGAAGAGACAGAGGGCGTGGAAGGAGAGGACTACAGATGGACAAAAGGTGAAGGAGAGTTGGAATTTCTGGGCACTCCAAGGGTAGGAGATCAGCTGGGAAAGATGGTGCAAAGGTCACTCTGGAATGGGTTTGAGAGAAGGAGGGATAGGGAAAAAAAAAGGAAAAGAAAAAGGAAAAAAGAAAGAAGCAGCAGCAGAACTACCTTATAATGGGAGCACGTAATAGCCTAAGACAGGTGCCTGAAACAAGCACCAAGACTGTGAGCCTAGGAAAAGTCTGGCCTTACCCTGTCGTAAAAGAGCCCAGTTCTGGACCAAGGCTGGAAAATACCACCTCAGGGCAATAAATCTCCCATTGACAGGGTCTGGCAAACACAGGCTTCGAGAAAGGCTGAAGTCAGCTCTGAAGTATATAATGACTCACTTAGGATTGAGAGAATTAGAACGAAAGGTGACACTCAATATAACAGCGACATTAATAAGTAATCGTTGCCTGCAAATGCCTGGGCAGTTATAAAACATTGGCAGGGCAAACCTTAATCTTACAAGTCTGGCTCAGCTATGTACAGTAAAATGTTCTGTATCACGTAACCCTGGGGCAAGTCTTCCAAAGGACAGATAGATGATCACAGGTGTCTGTGACACCTCAGCCCACATCTCTGGAAAACCCTGTCACCCAGTAAAGTTGGGGCCTGCCCAGGGTCTCCCTCACATCTTGCTGAAGATGCTTGACAGTTCTCCCCCGCTCTCACATTTAGTCCCACTAGGGAAAATCATTCCTGGCCAACTCCTGCATTTTGCTCTGTATTTTAAACAAACCAAGGTGCTGGTAAGTAACACACAGCATCGTTGTAATCTGAGAAATGAGCTTTTTGGTCGTTAGAAATACAGCTAAAACAAATAATAAATATGGTGCGGTGACATTTATGGTGAAAGCCGCCAGAGCTTCAGAGATTTCCCCGCCTGGCACTGTAAAGGCCTACCCAGCACCAAAGGCATTTAAAGCTAAATTAAAATCCTCATTAGCTGCTCTTGAGCGTATTTGCATTGATGAGGTCCCTGGTGGATGTGGTTTTATGGGCACAGAGGTAAACCTGTGCCGCAGAACTAGAGCTTTCAGCTGCACTGATGTAACCTGCACGTGATCCGCCAGTGACTGAGATATTCCACCATCAGCCGACCTCATATGAGTGCTCCGTGCCACAAAATAAACACAGAAACCCCTGCGCAATTGTCACTCCACTATCTGATTCAGAGAGGAAGATGTAGTTTTAAATACAGGCGAGGAAGTTTACCTTTATCCCCAACACATGAAGACCTCAGAGCTACTGTTTGTGTTTACAATGGACAGAAGGACCAGCACATTTTGTCCAACTCCAAAATGACAGGGGTACAAAATGTATATGTGAAGAACAAGTGACCATAATCGCCCTTTCAGAGTCTCTCATATCCCATGTTTTCTAGCATCAGCTGGAATTTTAAGTTAACTTTGTTTAATGCTATAATATGACAGTGATAGGTAACACATAAAAAAAATCTTAAAAAGACAAGACTGGCGTATTAAACACATCCAACCAGCTATGAGCCATGATTAAAAGAAGGAAGTTCAATAAGAGCTCCTGAAGCACCTTTCCAAGAAAAAGAACTGTAAGTTGGGATGAAAGGAGAGAAACTCCGTGAGAGGTATCACATACGGTGCAGAAACTACAGGAAAACAAGCCCTTTGGGGACCTCTAGATGTGTGGTTTGATACAAAACCCCAAGATTGCTGTTTAACTGTAGGTGTCTAATTTCGTGTTAGAGAAACGCTGTATCTTGCACATATATCTACATTAGCATGATGAAAAAACCCTCTCAACATCCTGGTCAGGTGCTGGCGATGAATCTCCCTGCAGGGGGAATATCCACTTGATGTTTTGCCATTTTGCTCAGTCCAGTCAAACTACACAGCAGGCACTGTACTGCCTCTGCAAGAGAAACCTGATGGTTAAATAGAATTTGGGATAATTACATTCTGCTTATTCCTGATCCTTCTCTGACTCCTTGGGATACAGGACTCTGCTTTCTGTCTAAATATTTTTGTACGTTTTTGTAACTAATGCCAGTTTCCATCTCAAATGTGGCTGCCTTTCTGCACAGGGCGAGCACCTGGGTGTGTATGTATGCGAGCGTATATTTTACATACACACTGCTTTATACTGCCATAAATGGGTTTGTGGCTTGCAAAATGGGTTCCATAAATCATTAATTAATGATAATACAAATATGAATAATGTAGGAGACAGAAGGGCAAGAGTCACCACTCCATCTTCAACACCACCTTGGATGCTTGGATAAGCAACGTGCCCACAACAGTCTGCGCTGCCAAGAGCAACATTACACACAAAATTGCTGAGGAATCACAAAAAGGTTGCAGTGTGTACCATGGGAAATGAAAGGAGTTTATCAATAGCATGCTAAAGCAGAGGACTTGAACTCTTCACATCCTTCTGTCCAGCACAGCCAAGCCCACGTGTTGAGCCTCCCCAATTCCTGCTCCCTCAAGGGTGCTTCTTTCAGTCCACAGAATCACGAGATCCTGCTGCATCCTGCTGTTAGAAACTGAACTGCAACTTGGGAGCTATTCACAAGTTCACAAAAGGAGTTTCCCAGTCTTATCTTTATTAACTGTGAATTTATCTCTCTTTGCAGATACAGTGTTGAGAGAGAAGGTGAGCTGGAGGGGGTCATTCCTGCCGTACAAGGATCAAATGCCATAAACGGCCCAGAGTGTGACTGTGTTTCGCTTGTGCCCTTTTAATTGCCCCCGTTAAAGCACACATTAAACATGCAATCCCTGTGACCAAAGGTGAGAGGGAGTTTGGGTGTAAGCAAGCAATCACTTGATAAGACAACAGCATTTCGAAACACCATAAATTAATTCCCTAGGCTAATTTCCCTAAGAGCAATGGAGATAATAAATCTTACTGTTGGCGTTAAGGGTGACTGAAGAATCTGCTTCTTGTGCCTGCTAACACGCTACCGGAGCAATGCCACAGAATTGGGGCTTGCTGGCTTCTTCTGGAGAGGAAGAAAACAGCAGACGTGTAAAAATGTGCTGTGACCTGTGCTGCTGGGGTGGGTTACTTCTGTAAGGCCAGGGAAAAAGGGCAGGGGTGGAAGAAAACAAGAAAAGGAAGGTTTCAGCAAGAGAAGCCATGCAGGGACATTTCACATGGCCAACTGCAAGGGATGCCCTAAGAACAGAGGCAGAAAATTGTTCTTGAAGGCACAAGACATAAATCTGAACTAGTGTGGATTAATGAGTCAAGAGGAACGGGTCAGAAGGGGAAATTTCAGGATGTCTGGAACTCCCCTTGAAGTTTAACAGCGGCTCTTTACACATGAGACTTACAAGAGGTCCAGAATGGCCGTTTGCTCTCACACATGCCCTTGTGTCCGCACTGACACTCACACTCACCACCTATTTTCGTGATGTAAAATATCTCCCACATCTCCCATCTTCACTCCCATCCTTCCAGTAAACATCTGCTTGCACAGAAAGCCAAGATGGAGCAAGAGTGGGATATTACAGCAGAGAAATTTGTGCAACCACTTCTTTTAGGTTTACACTGCATCCAATTTTCCCCCAATTTTTCAATAAAAAACTTTAAAGAATTTGTACAATTAATACAATAGGGAGCGATAAGCCACCAGTGTGAAAAATCTGTATCCACCGAGTTAAAGGCTAACTCTAATCACTCTTAAAACAGCTTAAATCAAAACCAACTTAGTTAACAAAAGCCAATATGGCAGCAGGATCGGATCAGCCTAAGGCTGGTCCAGAGGAGCTTCTACTTAGAGCTCCAGCAATCATATTAAAGAAAGCTGGGGACTAACAATCCATCCCAATGCCCCAGCGCACGCACCAATACAGCTCTGCTGCTTTGAGATCACAAGAGCAATGACTTGGAATTTTAAAATTCAGGGGGTTTTCACTTAGATTATTAACATCATCATTAAGGGCTAAACAACCTTGCATTTCCGGCATGCCTTTGGAGGCTCATCTGTGCATTAAGTGAATAAAGGAACTAGAAAAGAAAAACAATATCTGCTCTATTTATAAATACATATATAATACATACAGACATTTAGAGGCATGTATTTCCCTAACCATATTTCATAAATATACATTTATTAGACATACTATGGTATGTGTATATCACAATGCACTGAAGATTTTAAAAATAATTTAGAAAATTGGCTGGTTTCCTTACCGTTTAGCTTACATACATAATATACAACATAATATATTTTAAACACCACGGAAATTGGCCAATTTTTCAATATTTAAATATCCGTGATACATCATTACAAACCTTTTACAAAAGAAACATATGGCAAATTTTGTATTCTTTCCAGATGAGTGATATCCAGACCCTCCAATATGTGAATGACCTCCAGAGAGTCCTGCATTTTTACTACTTTGAACGCTTTGCTTCTGGTTTGGAGTCCGTCATTGAAAATTTGTCAGTAAGAATGAAACGTTTGGTATCTAAAATGAAAAAGCCTTAGGAGTGCCATGTAAGCAAGGGTATGTAGGCAATCCATTCATTCAGTTCAACCTAAAATAGAGTATTCATTACTTTCATGGCAGGCATGTGACCCTATTCCCCCTTACAGCGACAGTTCTCAAACCATTGTGCCAATTTAGTGTCTACTTGAACAGAGAAGTACAGGACCCCAAAACCACTCAATTCCTTGTAAACAAGCAGCAAAGGAAGAAAAAGGAGATTATTGTGTTGTATTACTGCTTCACTTGGAAAGGCCACAGCACAACTCGCCCTCGCCGGAGAATCTGAGCAGCAGATTCATTTAAGTGCTCGCAAAACTTCGATACCTGTTGGATGCTGCCCTGTGTGCCAAGGCCACCCCAGTTGACTCGCTTCGCTGGAATACACAGCACAGTTCAGAACTGATGATATATGCGATATATGTCACAGGAAAAAGAGTTATCAGGAGTTAACAGACCTACAGAACCAACAGGTCAACCTGTACTTCAAAATACCTGATGTACTATAGCTACAACAGAGTGTAAATTTACAATCCAGAAGAAGGGATGCCTTTTGTGGCAGAGGGAGTTGCAAAAATCACACACACCTTGCAAAAGCTCTACACCATATCGTAGTAGGCTTGCAGGAAACCCCAAAGTGAAAGCCTGGAGGTTTTACTCGAAGTTTCAAAAGTTGCTTTCCAATGGAGAAATTGATTCCTTTTTGAAGGAGACGCCTTCCAGAAAAACGTCCACTTGAAATGAAATCCATTTTCCTATGAGGGTGATTTTGATATAATTGTTTATTTCCTAAGCAGTCTGGTACTTTCTGTACTCTAATGGCAGGCACTGCAACTGCAGGACATTGCAGTCTGTAATACCCAAGTAACTATATTAACTCAAGAACACAGATATAAATGGATATAGACTTTGGTTCTTCATTTATACTCTTCGCCATCAGCCCCTCAACAGCTCCCTCCACTTCTCTCCAAAGAGGTAGGAAAAAGATGGCCTGGAAATGGAATTCTGTGTCATTTTGGAATTTCCACAAAGACCAAGATGCCAATTAGCCCGGGAGGAGCCGCACGCTCTGCCTCAGCCCTTGTCTCCTTATCACAGGAAGGAAGAACGTATTTGAAGATACAAGACAATGTCAGACAATAGACGGGCAATTCCATAACTGGAAACTCACCAAGGTCAGAGGGAGGGTAAAAGTGCAATATAATGTTAATTATATCCACGTGCGGGATGAACAATACATAGTTGCCAATCTCCCTCATACACATACGTGAGATTTTCCCTGATAGAGACAGAACCAGGAATCCAATTACAAATGTCAGTTCACAAGATTTGCAATTTCGTGTCTCCCTCCATATCTTTTGTTTAAAATTTTTATTACTCACAATAGCAACGAAAATGAAACTGTTCCATAACAGGGGTAGAGTTCCAAAAGAGGTTCAGATTCTGGACCTCTTTGACCTTCTCTGCATTAATACTATTTTGTGCATAAGACCTTCTAGCACCACAATTACTCAAGTACTTTCCAACAGGATTCTTAATTTGTGCATAAGAAAGGCCAGTTTAGAAGTCTATTCACATTTCAGGATGGATTTTAGTGTTTAAGAAGAAAAAAAAATGCAGGCCCTAAGTGTCCCCTGTATACAGATATAGTCATTGCAAATTATTAATTGAACATAAGACCCAGGATACAGGAGATTTTACTAATGAGGACTGGGCAAATGAGCAAATAACTCCTGATTCCACCTACATTGGTTTCAAGCAGTCTGAGAAGTGATCAGCATGGCAGACTGTAACACATCTGTAAGTATATTAAACGCTTTTGTATCAGAGTGTGGAATTAATTTCAAAGACTGGGGCAAAGAAAACCAGCAACCCAATAAAAGAGCTGGAGAAAACAATTTGAAATAGCCCATCCTAAAGGATTCAAACTCACAAGAAAAAACAAAGCCCACAGCATCTGGCATTGCACCATATCTGCAGAGATATCCCATGGAACTCTTTGCTCAGGACCTGGCCAAGGATTTAATCTGTGTGAAGAATAAAATTGTAATGAAACATGAAAGGGAAAGCAGATCTGTTCCCAGAATACATTTTTGCGCTCACCAAACCAATTCATTCCATTTGACCTGCTCGCTGAAGCTCTCCTGAGCCACTGGAGAATCTGACACAAGAATACCTACACCTGCTGGAAGAACATGGTTTTAAATGACGTCTTTAAACACGGTTTTACCCTGTGTCATCTGCAGCGGGTGACAGATGACACCGAGTGTCACAGCTGCTGGCTGGTCTCCGCTTGCAGGTCACTGAGCACATCTTGTTGGAAGTGACCGCGTTACGATCCCGAAACCCTCCAGCCAACTGAGCAAAGCTCCGCTCAGGAGCATTTGCTGGGATTCCCTCCACTCGCAGACCCCCAGTTCTTTATTTCTAAGCAGGAGAATCCTATAGACAACGTTTCTGGGGACAGGGAGGAAGGTGCATTTGCCAGGACTGAACAAAAGCCTCTTGAGAGCGCAGTAATTCTCAACGAACAGGCAACACCCTTTCTACTGTAACAGATTCAATTTGGAGGAAGTTACTGTCAGTATTGATTTTTCTATCACTGGCACCTTGAACCTGCGGCTGATGTGAAAACGTCCCGTAGCGGGTGTTACACAAGCCCGCAGCGAGGTGCAAAGGACACAAATGGAAAAAGAAGAACAGAGGCACAGGATTTGTTGAAGGTTACCAGCCATATAGATACCCTGCCCAAGTTCTACCTCACGCTGGACAGCTTGTCACTGTGCTCGCCCGAGCTGAAATCCCTCGGTGAGATTGTAGCTGTAAGGATGGGCAGCCTGTGTATTAACATTGCGTTGACACGAGGTCAAGCTATAGCAGGTTTGGGTTGCAAGAGGCAGAAGCTGGCAGCATACAAGTTGTGGAAGGGTCTTCATCCATCCTCCAGAATTGATTCGAGAGAAACTAAATTCAAAATACGTGATAACGATCTCAAAGCACAAGTTATCGCTTTGCGGCTCTGCCAACCCCGACTGAACACACACAAAGCAAAAGACATGGAGAACGGCCGAGCAGTGCTGAACAATACAATGAGTAACATCAGAGCAAGATAACAAGGTTTCCAACTCAGTTTTGTACGTGCAATAGGTTCATAACAGCACATAGTTGTTACCTTTATTATCAGAGCAAAATAAAGAATTTGTAAGCCTACTGACTTATATTTTGCTGATGCAAAGGGATGAGACTATGACACCAAGTTCAAAGAATCTCAGTTCCTGAGAGTCTTCTAGACCCTTTGAAGATTTTTCTTTTCTAATTGTCACACTGAAAATGATGAATGTTTCACATGGAAAGGTGAAACTTACTCTGAGCACCTGTAAGAGTTATTCAGAAATAGCACGTACCATAGAGAACAGAGTTTTCCGTGGAGCATGGTCAGGAGGAAGAGGCTCAAGAACTTTGGGGGGTAAAGAAAGAAGAAAACTATTTTTATTTTATCCTGTTAGCTAGACAACCATGACAAATAGCAACATTTTTCTAGACATTGTCTAAATCGAAACACCAAACAATTATTATCCTAGCACACCATTAATATTACCTTCAGCAGCAAACACTCTGTTGACCTAAACAAACCACGAAACACACATCTTCATTTAGAAAACATTCTTACAACACTACCACATTCACTATCAGGAGTTTCAGTTTTCAACATGCCTGAATGTCAGACCTAAAAGACTACAAGCCGTGTTGCGGCTCATGGGATATCACACTTTCAGTGCCACCTGTATCCGTTTTCATTCAATCTGTAGCCTTCAGTACCTTATTGCATAGGTAACCACGCAATGCACAAGAGCATCTGCATGAGTAGAAATTTTTACCTGTAAATGCTGTATTACCACATTGCTTTGAGGCATAAAGTAATACCGGAACGGTCAGCCTCATCCTACAGTGTTGAAGAGTAATTAACTTTCTGTGCTATCTAATGAAAGCAAAAGAGAATTTTTACACTCTGCTAAAGCACAGCGGAGAATCTGGGGCAGCAATAGCAGCGGCTGCTGTTTAATAATGCAAAACATTGTCACAAACACACATGAGTTCCCTGCAGGGACTGAGGACGTCTTCGCATGGAGATCAAACAGGAACTTGAATTTGGGAAAGAGAATTCACTCCGTCTGGTCAAAAAGCATCTTGACCTTTGCAACGCAGACCACATTCGCTTTAGCAACCACCGCTGACCAGGACCACAGAAATCACACTTGCTGATTTTTCTATCTGCTAACGAGCCACTGTTGATACGATTGCAAGCCAGCTTTTTGTTTTATTTTTAAGGGGTCTATCAGATACAGGCTTACACACACTGCAACTTCCCTCATCTTTCCAAAGGCTCGGTTTTATTTCCTAAAGTGCCTAAACATCGCAAGGCCAGGCTCACCAACTGCTCAAGAAATTAGGCAAGTTTCGATGTTTTTGTTGCTTTCCCAGGGAGATATTTTTTGCACGGCGGCCACTGAACAAGCGTTGCCGTCCCCTCCACCCCTCCGCTCCCCCCGAAACCCTGGGGGATTCTGCGAATCCGACTGTAAACGACACTACCAGCTGAGATGTAATGGGTGTTGGAGCGGCAGCCGTTTCCTGCCGAGCAGGAACCCGAACGTACAGGAATGTGGGAAGACTCCAGCGAGCCTCCTTAAGCGGCCAGCGCGGGCTGGGAACTAGAGAAGAGATAAGGGATGCCCTTTCCTCCTCCACCCACTCCAGCAGATAAGCATCATACGCCTCAGACATCTTGTCCGCTGATCTGGGTTTTTCAACTGCGTCTCAGTATCTCTGACTCTACCTTCCTTCCTCTGCTCCCAAGCACAGCCCCAGTTAATGATCCAGTCCACCCAGCGGGCTGATAACGGGAGAAGGGTGCCAGGTGAGGGGTGTGGAAAGGCTGAGCGGCCAGGGGACACCTGTCTTTCCTGGGGAAGGGACGCGGATAAGAGACTCGGGCTCCACAGAAAGCAAACGCGTGTGTTTGAGGAGACAGGTGTGCTCTGGCAGACGGAGCCATAGGCTGTTTGTTCAGGCAACATCCACAGGCCAGGCTCAAAAAGCAATTGATTTATAGTCTGTTTGGAAAGCAGCACAATCGCATACAAATAAAAAGTTAAGATCGCCATGGAAGTGCAACACCTCGCTCGGCGTAACAATACCGCACCCACATGTCACTGCCTGGCCCGCTGGGAAGACCCAGCGGCTGGGAAACAGCAAGGCAATGAGAGGCCGAAACTCATCCTGAGGATTTGTTACTGTTCCCAGAGCTGCATACAAAGGAAGAGACAACCGCTATTGCAATGAGTTTGCTATCTGGTCAGACAATACCAAAACGGGGCCAGAGGGTAAACAAGAAGGCACAGAGTTAAAAAAACACAAGAGGCAGGAGAAAAAACTGATCTGAGATTCCGCATGTTCTGTCTCTGGAAGGAAGGCACTAAATAACTGACTGCTCTGCCTGGTAAACTTGCAGACTTCAGGCCAAGATAAGGACGGGAACGCAGGCCGCATGGCATTCCAGAGCATCCCATGATGCTGAGACAGAAGGCAGCAGCCAGTTAGGCAGTAGGGGAATTTAGGGACAGGAGAAACTAAAGATAAAGGAGTAAAATTCTTAGAAAATGGATCTGGGGGATTTTAGATCCTGTGTACAAAAAGAAATAACCTTTCCACCTACTCACCTCTCCCACAACCACCCCAAGTAAAACTAATTCCAAAGTTAGCTCAGATAAAGCAATCCTAAATCTAGCTGGAGCTTCAGAGGACCAGAGAGCCTGAGCTTTCTACACTCCCTCAGGTTTTCGTGTTGCTCATCTAAGTGTTTGTCAAAGAGATTGTGCATACGAAGGAATTCCGAGCCTTAGCGCTGGCCCTGCCGCAGGAGCCAGAGATAAGGGCAGGACTGTCCCCGTGAAAAGACTCCCCGCTCCGGCACTGTTTCTTGCTTTCCTTTTGGGTGAAGAATTGCTTGAAACTAAGGAATACCACACTGGTTTGAAAGGAAAAGAAGAAAACAAACAAACAAAACCAAAACACAACAGGTTCAGCAACGTTATAAGGTTTTCCTTTGGAGAAGAGGAGAATACTATTTTAATGCCATCTTTTCTCTTTCTCCTCTGCTACAGCCTTCCCAGAAGAGAGGGAACGGCATCGCAGCCCAAACCCTCAGCTACTACGTTCTTCAAAGTTTCATTATTACTGAAAAATCCAGCAATCTGACAGACGCTGCCGCCTTCTTACTAAGCCTTGCCTTTGCTATCCACCCCTGGTCTTGCACTGAACATTCGGGGTGTTCTGAAACAATTGCCCAACCTTGTGAACGTCTCCTCTTCTATGTTTCACCTGATATAGATCTGGAAGAGCTGAAACACTACTAAAGAGGTGGGTCTGGGGAGTGTTCTAGTTCAGCTCTGTACAGCCAGCTTCAAAGAAGAGCAGTAAAAAGACAATCCGTATCCGAGACACTTTTTCCCGTTTACTGCAGAAGCTCGTGCTGACCACTCCTGTGGTGACAAACCCAGCTGTTCAGCCCTGCACCGCGTGTGTGTCAACAAACACACAGCACATTTCAACTGGTACCCCCAGCGCTGGTCTTCTCCAGACAGAACCTGGACCCTTCCAGGACCAGCCTGCCCCTAACACGACCTCAATTTTGTGGTTTTATTTCTCCAAATGGGGGTCACTGGTTGGTGCCTGCCCATTTACAGAGGTATCCTGAGAACTGGGCCCATCAGCAAACCGGGGGACAGCGGTAATTCTGCTGTGTCTGCCTGCCCAGGCCCCCCCATGGCATCCTCACACCCCTCCTGTGTCAGCCTCTCCTCTTGGGCTCTGATTGACAGACTCCTGAATTATGAAAAGGTAGAAAGAGCCTTGGAGAAGCACAGAGGTATTTTTATCGCAGATTGTGGCTCCGCACCCCCATCATGTATATCAGAGTAAGAATGCTTTTACACAGGGAAAAAAAAACATAAAAATCTATAGAGTCCTCGAAGGGACAGTTTTTCTACTCCTCTCAGCAGCCTGTCCTCAGTCTGGTTCCCTTTTCAATGGGCTGCTGGCTCCTGGCTGTCTGCTGATAGAAGGATTAGCTGCAGAAATGGCACAGGGAAAGAGTCAAAACTGGAGGGGAGCGCAGAGCTCGGCCCACCCAAGCAATCTGTTCGCATTCAGCCAGTTCGGTAAAAGAAGAAACTGCAGGTGCTGCAATATTGCCTTTCTCTCCGGCTGTGCCGTCTCTCTCATAATGCAAGAGTCAAGTGTTCTCAAAAATTCCAAGAGGTTAAAATAAAAAAGGAAAACTTAAAGTTATGAATGCACTCATGCCTTCTCCAATTTCCACCATTTTTTGGCTTAGGGACTATGTTTCCAAGTTGTTCTTTACAAATATGGAGAGATCTCTTAATCTGTTTTCAAACTACATGCTGAGAGGCAGGGTTTTCAAACCCAAATACCAGACATGACAAAGCCAGACTCTGTAATCTGAGTTAGTCATTATTCCTCAAGTGCTGAGCATTCCCCGCTCACTGCCTTCCACAGGAATCGTGGTAGCCAGGTTACTTTCTTTGAGATGCACAAAAATAACATAGGAGGTTACATTTTAGACACCAACTTTGTTGCATAACCAAATCAAGGCAAAAGTTGGGAGGCTGGTTGAAAACAAGCAACAAACATGATGACACCAAATATCATGGACTTGAAACGGAACCTTAAGATTTATCAACGCTTCTAGTACACAATCAATCTCTCCTTATGTTATCTAAAGTTTCTCCTTTGTCCTTCAGTCTCCTCTTCTGCTTCTCATCAGAAGCAGATATACTGTAAACTTTCTTCCTAAAAGGGAGAGACGAGCTACAAATCCTCCGCTAACCTACCCACCATCAGAAAACCTTAATCCACATTACCTCTGTTTCTGTGTCTTCAAAACATGCTCTCTTGCGCTAAGCAACTTCTCAGCTAAGGAATCTGTGGGTTCCGTGAAACAGAACTGAATTCTGAGAAAACACGAGCTATTATCATCAGGTGCATGAAAGGCCATCGGTAACCAGAAGGAAAAAAGAGCTTCTTCAACACCGAACACACAGAGCTCAACGTGCCAAGCTCCCTCTGTTCCTTCTGCCCCCAGGTAAACACCAAGAGGATGGGCTGGGGTCCTTCCTACAAGGACCTTCCAGTGCTGTCAGCAAACTGGGTGGATCTGAACCCTGTAAATAGCCTGAATTCGGAGTCGAGGCTGCCTGCAAGGAAAACACAAACGCCAGATCTAAGGAGTACCCTGGACTCAAGTGCAACACAAATATCACTACAGCAGGACTTCGCCTCTTGCTTCATTTGAGGATTATTTGCACCTCCTGCACAGATATAGTTAAACCGGCCTAAAACGCAGCAAAGAGAAAATCAGAGGAAACAGTTCTCTTCGGTTTTTGCTGCAGCCAACAGTCAGCTGAACATCTTCTCTCTACTTCAGCCCAATGTGTCCTGGACTTCTACTCCCCACCCTCTTGGCCACATGAAGAAAGGCAGCCCCAAGACAAGGGCTCCTAAATTAAGTGGGAGAGGCAGGTAGCTGCAGAGTTCGTGTAACAGGACACATAGCGAATTATAACATTACCTGAGACCACAGTCCCGAGGAAGAGAAGCTGAACCAGGTTCCTCACATCCCCACAGACAGGAACGTAATGCAAGTGGGAGCACAGGCTCCCCAAGTTCACACCCTGATCAGGGCAAAGAGGTATCAGCTGCATCTAACACACATTTTACTATTTGTTTAACACCTCCTCTGGTTTGGAAGCGCTTTCAGCCTGGACTAGCTTACCTGGCTGAGAGAGGATTATTTAGAAGCTCGACAATGTTTTCACTCATCATGGAATGTATCTGCTTTGGTTTGAGAATGAAGAAAAGATCATTCAGGTGCTGATAGTCCCCTGATTCCTCCCCACAGCTGCTCTACATTGACTAGCAAAAGAATGCTAATGCAATTTGTCAAACAGAATGATGGGATATTCCTCCTGACACACAAGGAAAAACAGAAACAGCACCACAAGCATGGTATTTCTAGACTACTACTGGTGTTGGCATTTGGGTGCCAAACTTCACAATCCGATGAGCTGAGACAAATCCTCAGTAGTTTTTCCAAGTCACACATTAAGTCACTAGCAAAGTCAGCGCTAGAACTTCAGGGGTTTTGACTCCACAAGGTGACTCCTTTCCTCCCCAGACGCTGGCTTTTCTCCACTTTGGACATTAAAAGAAAAAAGTCGGTTTGGAATTGTTTCACCTATTTGTCATGGTGGCCGCCTTTTTACTGAGACCCTCCACGATGCTTTGAAAGAGAACTCTTGCCCCAAATGCACGCAGCACCTTGGGAAGGAGTCGATATCCCTGGTGAACATACTATAACCCATCAATCACTCAGCTTTTACGACGCTTGCTCTGTTACCCACCTACGGCCTTCCCCAACTTGCCATGACCACCCTGCGCTGCTCAATTTCTCCCTCTGCACCACACATCACACGGGACTTTTTCATGTGACAGAATTATTTTGGGGACAACGTTTCCAAAAAGGTGCTTAAGTGCCTAATTCCTGTTGAAGAACTATGGAGGCTCAGGAGCTTGTGTCTTTGAAATTCTCCCTTGGCTCCAGCAGAACAGTTGTTGTATACACACCATGCAGTTTTTTATTTATTTCCCAGCAGTGTAAAAAAGTCATCTTCTCACCCGTTTTAAGTGCATGAGCACAAGTAGGCCAAGGCCTGCCTTCCTGTTTTAAGAAGTGAAAGCGCTAGGGCAGACTGCCAGCGGACTTAATATAGTCTCAGATCTAAATTTAACAACAATAACATGGCTCCAGTCTGACCCTACAAAGAAAAGTTTGGGGAAAAAAAAAAAAAAAGGCAATTCTTCACAAATTAAGAAAACAATAAAGGTCCCTTTCAAGTGTCAAGGAATATTCTTAGCCAGCCTGCAACACCTAAATCAAGAGAGAGGTTGTTAAAATGGCATAATACCAGGAAATTCGCCTACAGGGTCTATTTCCTCCTTGGAGACTCCGGCCTCGAGTGCCGGAGTCAGTGTGCTTGCCATGGGGGTGGGAGGGAGGAACAGGGATCTGACTAAAGCGACTCTATTAAAAAAAAAAGCCCAAGCTGGATATCAACACCCCAGTCTGTAGATCTAAGATGATACAACCAGTCTTCCTGGCCTGAGATTCCGAGTCACATCAATAGCCTCTTTAATCCTTTCCCACCCAACATTTCCTGACACCGACCGCAAAAGTCAACAAGTTCAAACCCGGCACAGAAAATTAGCGCTCGCACACAATACGGCCGAGTGATAATGCGGCTGTATTTATAGCACAGAGGCAGCCCCCTCAGAGGAGTTATTAAAGCTCCTGGTGGGAAGAAAACACAACTAGAAGAAAGTTATTCAAGTAAGTTAAAGATACACCTGAACCCTCCCTTCCTCTCCCACCCCTCTCTGAGGTCATAACATCACAATATAGTCTCCTAAGCAAGGACGTTCCTCGGGGACTCTCTGATAGGGAAAGTGTGAACAACAAAAGCCCATTGTTAACAGGGAACGTTGGTGCCACTTAGACCCTCGCTAGGTTCCCCAGGGGCCGGGGTTTGCGTTATGCAGGCTTAAAAATAAAAGGCACTAGGACAAGGGACAAACAAATAATGAAGTCATTTCCATTTACCTAGACCAGCAAGGGGGTTGCCAAGCAGGGTAACTGGTTATCGCTGGGTGTCAGCAGCATCTCCACCCTGGGACTCCCACCTCCTCTACTCCACACTTTGCAAAGGAAAATTTTTCACACTGAATTACTCGAAGAGTTCAAACCCAACCCAGAATTATATGTGGCTTATACCCTTAGACCAATACCACATCTTACAAATCTCTTGCATCTTGACATTCTTCCTCACCCAATGCCAACGGCATTGAGTCTACTGATCCTCCACAAAACAGGAATATGTCTTTTAAAAGGGCTATAAGGTTTTCGCTGGGCATCGCTCCTTAGTTCAAAGAAGATTTTTTTGAAGGAATACCTCAGCTGCATAGTGCGGTTAATTCACCTGCCCTCAAATTACTGCTGCTGAGCCCTAAAACATCACCTTGAGTCCCGATTGACGCAGCTGTGCTAGTGACTGGTAAGGTATATTCAGCAAACACCAGCATCCCCTCTTGGATCAAAGCCTTTGAATTAACAGCACTGCTCCATTTAAGTGGAGATTTCCGAGTCTCTGGTACTGCCAACTGGAACCCTCCCTCGTGTGTAGAGCGCGGAGCCTCAGCCACAGGAACCTCTATTGATTTGCCCCGAAGTTTTGAACACGACAAGTCTGAAAGGATGACATCTCCCTGCAGAACTCCAGGCTTACCTTATCCTCCTCTGGAAAGAAGAGAGAAGGCAATATTTGGGTCTAAAGAGTAAAGAAAGAACACTCTGGAGGGCTGAATTACACAACTTTGCACCTCAATGCGGTGTTTGTTCTTCTACCTTCCTGCAGTTTGCGTGTCCTGTAAATAGAGACAGGACTTCTCTCTGTATTGTAAAGTGTAAACCTGTCCCATGCAGTAGGACATCTAAACAGGCAGCACAGGAACATATCTCCCTTATTTAACTCACAACTCACTCGTATACGTGTGCAGAAAGCACTCTGAAGACTAATTTAATTCCCAACGACACATCCTACTCATTGTAGCAACACTTTGATGAGCATTTACATGTTTAGCTCTCTTACATTATAAAGCAGCAAAAAAGCAAAGCCACATACCTCGATTCAAAAGTTGCCTCTCAGCGTCAGTGGAGACAGCTCTCAGCATTTTGTTTCAAATGTCTCTTCCTCACAATATTGGTGCCTGGAGTCCTGTGATTACACAAGACTGTCAAATTTCATCAGGAAAAAATTTCTAATCGTCATGGTTTCAGGGAACAGATTGAAGACATAAGACCCAGCAGGAGAAAAAAATCAGAAGGCAAATGTAAAAACAACAAACCACCCTTTTTAAAGCAGTCTCCATTTCAGAAGGCCTGACTCATGTTTTCAAAGGCTTGCGGTTTTCAGCGCTGCAAAGCTGAAGTGCCGAAAGGTCCCTTGACCGCTGGCAGGTCCGAGCTGGTGCGGGCACCGCCGGGAAGTTTCCGCACATCTGTTCTGCAGGAACCAGGACACAGTTTGGAGCCCGGACCGCGTGTCCATGCTGGAAACGGTCACTTAGCGGTACAGCACGCGCACTGCCCGACCACCCGTCTGCCTTTCAAACACGCTAAAACGACCGTTCGCCACAACCGAATACTTGTGAAGCTGATTTAACATCTGATTTCATTCCAATCACAAACCACCAGAAAATCCCACATGCCATGTCTGCTTCCATTCGACTTCTGATTGCGTGTTTTACCATGTGGTTATTTCTAGCCATAATCGATTATCAGTAACCATGAGGAAGTTGCCCACTTTGATCTTGAAATAAAATCGTGGAAAGTAGTTCTTCTAACCAAAGCTAGCCCTCTTTTTCCCAGCAGCATGTATCCTCCATATGAAAGCAACGATGCTTATATCTACAGTTTCCTGCAATAAAGCGTTGCCAGAAAGACATACAGCAGCCTGAAACTCCAGTCTCAGCTCCATCTCAAAAATGTTTTTTGATTCTGAGTGATTCATTTCTTCCCCCTCTCTCCATTTCCCCATTTATAGACCATTATTTATTTTCATCTTGGGTGGGCCGAGAAATACAGTTTTAGGACGCTTCAGTATGCAAATAAAATATTTATATGTGCTAAGTATTGTTCCGTTTACTATGACTGTAGTACTAGCGGCTGTGTCAGGACTAGGTCTGCATAGCAATTTTCAGTTACAGTGGAGATTTCATAATGTGAGAACACCAGTGTGTAATCCCTACCTTTATCCAACCTGGTACTGCAACAAAGACCGAGGGTTTGTTTCACGTTTACACTAAGACTCCTCTATACCACTCCGGCAGTAAAAAAAAGAGATTTCAAGTGGAAATTTCAAGTGGTACTACTTGTAACGGGATTTTACCAGTTAAGGCAAACTGGACTCAGAACTTCTGAGTAGTTCACAGTAATTCTGTTGAGGAGATGCAAAAATAGAAGACTTTACGCTGGTTGCTCCCTGGGAACTGCGCCTGCCCATTAAGGCTGCCTTCAGGTAACAAATGGTTTGCCTCTACCCGTCAGAGTCACTAAATGCAGATACAAAACCTCAGACAAAAGCTGTTCTTTTAATAAAATAATTTTACTCAAGTTCTTGCACATGTTAAACATTTTCTGCCCAGGTGTAGCAACGCTAACATACATAGCCAGGCTTTCCAAACTCGTGGTTTGGCACCTATGTTTCCAAAGCTCTTATGCAAACGCAGCTGAAATTTTGAGTGCAGAAGCTCAGAAATCACTGCTGAGCTCCAAGTCAAGGGCCAGGTCATTCTCTATAGACGCCCGACAAAGACATGAGAGGAGACTCAATGAAAACCCCTGCATAGGTGGTGGCCACTCTGCCCCATCAGCAGTCACACAGGGCAAATACACGCATGGACTTGTGGAAGATGCATTACTTTATCTTCTATTCTCACTTCATTTGGAAGTTAGCCTCTGAATTTTGAGGTGCAGTTTCCGAGACAACGGAGCTTTCTGCCGCGTTGCAGCTGGTAACGTGGCAGCTCTAAAGAAGACTCTGGGGTGGTTCAGGATTCACGCACAGTTCCGGATATGAGGATCAAATACGCCACACAATGAAATACATTTGTTAAGGAAATTGGCACCGCTAAAAAAGAAACACTCTGCGGACAGCCAAGTAACATCTAAGGCTCCTTAAGCCAATTAGCTAAACACTCTTCTGCCTCTGAAAAAAAGAAAACAGAAAACACCTCGTGAAATTGAGCTGAGTTTGGGGTAGAAAGTGAGTATCTTGATAAACCGTTGGTATCTTTGCCTGCCAGAGCTATTAGCCAAGAGTCTGCTGCGTCTAGACAAACGTTTGATTTTGAATTGAAAAAGGAATCATTTGCAGAGAGTAAAGCAATTTAGGTTTTGAAAAACAACCATGAATTTTTAAATATTAACCCAAAAGAGAGACAAGGAGCCTCTGCAGGCACATAAGGCTTTTAAATATTACCCACTGCCACAGGAGGTCATTGAGATTGGAGTGATTTTAAGATCAGAGAGCTTCATCAGGCCAAAGCATTTAATGTACCCAAGGGCTGGAAGGAAGAGATGAGATTGGTGGAGCTAGCTATGTGAAGGGAGTATTTTGTATCCACATCATTTGCTGTGAACTTCTTCCTCACTTATCTGGTTTCAAATAGAATTAAAACTTGGGCCAGATTTCTTCAACCTTTTTAAAAATCTTTTGTTTTGGAGATGTCTGTCAGAAAAAAGAAGTGAGTAGGCTTGAAACACAAACCAACAAGGTAAAAGAAAGAAAAACACGCGGAGTGCAGCACCAGGATGCGCCCAAAGCCTGGACAGGAGGAAGAAAAGGGATCCTTGGGTACACAATGCATGTGGGTGCCACTGTGGGCAGCAGCCCCAGGAGATAAAGTCTGTGCCCCCAGCCCTGTGTGCAGCCTTGGGGGAGAAGAAAAGGCACCACAGCCCCCTATTCAAGCACCATGAAGAAATCAGTGGCAGACTGCAATGCTCGGATGGAGACCGGCAGTGTTGGCTGGTGTTATGGCCAACAACAGAATAAAAACGATCAGGAGGCTTTAGCAGTGTTTTCTCCTCTCTGAGGTTATAAGCACAGCTGAGGACACCCCCATCCCATCCCAGCTCCCCCGGGACACAATGGAAGTGCTGACCCTGCCCTCCCAGCTCCTTCAGGAGGCCCATAACACGGCACCTCCATCGCCAGAGGCAGCGCTCGGGCTGCAGCCAGGCAGAGGGATTGGTGGAAAATCACACGTGCGAGAACTCCAGCATGAACTGTGACTCTTCTCAAATAGTTTCTTCAGATTATTCTATGAATTGCAGAGAAAGCCACTTTCTACCACACGGAGCTTAGAAAATAAAACAAATGAAAGGCAATGACTGATCCGAGGAGATGCATGAGACCCTGAGAAGTACCAATCCCCTGTCTCAGCGTCAACACAGTGATGGAGGAAATCTGATTGCTATGAGATCCGCCATACAGAACCAGCAGCATAGCTAATCACTGCTGGAGAAAGGGGTCCCTGACTCGCATCAAATGGTGAGGAAACGCAGGCTGACCTTCTCGGTTTGTGTCTGAGGAAGCTCGGTGGGGAAGGGCTCTGCACCGACCTCACATGCTGCACGCTATGGCCATGCAAGCTTGTAAAATTAGCACATGCCCCTTTGAATGAGCAGTCGGTTTCTTTCAAGCCCCATGGCAAAATGTTACAGGAAGGCTGGAGATGAGAGCAGAACACAAAAGAATGGGAAACCCATGGAATAACGACGAAGTCGTCTCTCCACCTGCTGTGGCTCCGTGTCATGCAGAGGAGCCTGAAGGCACCTGGCTTGATCTTGGTTTCCGGACGCACAGATATGGTTTGACAAACTACTCCTTTGGTGGATTAATATATATCCAATTGTTCTATGTCACATCGGTCAACATTTCTCCAAATATGAACCATTTGGCAGATGGGGAAACTGAGGCACTTGAAGGGGAAGGGACATTCCTGATGTCACTCAGGAGTTTCCTGATTGTCCCCACCCAGTCTGTCCACTGTACAACAGTGCCTTCTAGTGGGGAGATAACAGTTATGCACAGGGAAAGGAGGTGGGCATGAGGCTCGGTAAAAGAACAAAAACCTAGCTATTTAGGTCTGAACTGCTGCGTGCGTGTGTCTTGACTACCGTCCTCTAGGAATTGTTCTTCACTCGGCAATTTTGCTTTAGATGTTCTAGCCAGATTATCTGAGACAACAAGGAGTCATTCTGGCCTTTAAGGATCCCTGGTAATCAAGCGTCAGGAAGTTTTCATTTTAGTAGCCACTAGCAAATGAAGCCACATCGTACTGCGAAGGTCACAATAGTGCAATGGGACAAATATATTTTTCGGAAGGCACAAGGCATTCAGTCTCTGCTTTTGTGTTCTCATGACAATGATTGTAATGACGCAGCTGGAGTGGGAAATGGCCCAGCATAAATCCATCCTGGCAACAATACTTGTAACAAAAAACTGTAAAAGGAGGCAGACGTGTTTAGGGTAAGTCGGAGATAGTAATCTGGTTATTATTCAGAGGCCCCACTCAGACACTACGCTTGAGGAGATCCTGATTGTGTCACCTTGGCCCCATACCGCACATATCCTTTGCAGAAGAACAATGTAGACAGGAGTCTCTTAGTCCACATGAAAATCTGGGAGACAATTCGCAAAACAGGAAATTACATTACGCAGGGTGTCTGCCGCGGTCGCTAACGGGGCTGCACTCTGCAGCAAGCAGTTAAAATCACAGCTCCTCTGCTGGGCTGAGCTTAGACAGTGGTGCCCAAGTCAACTAAGTCATAGGGATTTGCACCCATGGATGAGAATTGCAAAACACACACGGCCATGCATAAGGAACAGATCTGAAAACTATGTCTTAAGATGGCTTAACCAGTGAAGAGGACGTATTTCATCCAAAGAGAGTGCTCCTCAGCTCATGTCCACGTCTAAGAAAACACAGAAAGCCAGTAAAGGCAAAGCAGCTGGTCAGTGGAGAACTGAATTTACTTATGATGAGAACTTCTGTTGGAAAAGTCAATTATCAAAACCAAGATAGCAGTAGCACTGAAAAAACTGTTGTAGGAAAAGCATTCTCAGGTTCACAAGTGAACTTCCACTCAGAAAAAACTCAACTCCCAGAATAGCTGGAGAGCTGCTGCCCAAAAGAGGTCCTGGCGCTTCAGGAGACTCAGCTTTCCAGCTCGTGTTCCCTCCCCAAGCAGAGCACTGGTCTGTTATCTATTCTGGGGGGCAGTTGGGCCAGTTTGCTCCCAAGGATGCTTTTGTTCACCTGCAAGTCTCCCCCAGTACTTGTCAGCAAAGGCACGTGGGGCTCTGGTCTCTCACTTTCCAGGTGGCCAGCTTGGCCACCAGACTTCGGGCTGTTCCAGTCCACCTGTGTCTCACACCTCCGAAATTCTTTCCTAACCCTGCAGCGAAGTTCCTGTTGGTATTTTGAAGCAGCTTAAGTCACTCTCCTTTTACGATCAGACTATCTACACTAATGAAGAGACACCTGTAAAATTATATCAAGGAAAATGGAAACACCTTTTGTGCAGAGAAGCAATTGTTGATGGATGGGATGAAGACAGGTGACAGACGAAAGAAGAGAGTCTTTTCTCTAACATGCACTGCAAATACAACATGGAATGCTGTTTTACATTAGAGAATACATATCACTATGAACTATGTAAAAAGCAGTTATAGAGGAGCGTATGGTGAGAGCTTTCATCAACCCCCACTTAGAAAACACACAACAGAAATTAAAGACCAGTTTGCTCATAGACCACCAGCAGCATCAATGGCATTGCTGCCGTACCAAGGATCTCATTCCTTCAGACGTTTTCTGGCAAGAGGTTTTAAGTAGACCCGGCCTCAGGCCAAGCCCATGTTTGAAGTCAGCTCCTACGATCTGATTTATCACTAAAATAATTGCTGATATCAAAAATTTAATCAGAAATAAGTTTTCCACCAAAAATAAAAACCCCAATACAAAGCCTCATGCAAATGTAAGGATGCCTTATAACAGAGCATTTTATACAGGATCAAACAGACAAAAATCCCCATGCAGAGACAACAGGAGCCACAACACAAAGACTCTGTCACTTTAACCATCACATAATTCGCAGAACTAGGCAGATTTCTAGATAATTACACGATTCTTGTGTTGGAGAGCCAACACATGGCTTGATTTTCAGAAGCAACTAAGAACAGCAAACCAAACAGCTCCCATGGAAGACACTGAGACCTTCCAGGTTTATAATGCTTCCAAAGATCAGTTCCCTTGGTTATGTAGATTTTGTAAACCAAGGACCTCGATCCTCAGCAGTCTCACAGATAAAACATATTCCAGTGCAGCAACTAATCCAGCGCAAATCCAAACCTTCTCTTCCTTTGCAAGTACTAATTCACATAGTTCTCACTCCAGCTTATCAGTCTATCAGTGGATGTAGTTTAACAGGTGTGCTATTTCAGAACAGATACGGCTATATAAAGATACTTCTGCTGGTGCAGTTAATTTTTAATAAGCCTTTTTCTGATATTGCTATCACCATCACCACTCTGAAGAAATGCTTTCTATCAAACTGTGAAGTAAAATTAAGAAAAGCTGCGTATTTGCCCAATATGAAGGGAAAAATTATTCCACTCCTGCCTCACTCCTCCAAGAGCCACTAATTTTGCACTTTTTTTTCTAGACAGCAGGTTGCACTCACAACTGAGAAGGTTTCTCTGTTCTTAACTTTAGCACTTGTCTATTACCCTTGGACTAATTCTTCTGGATTTGCATTTTGTGCAGAGTATTGTCACCTCCTGCTCCTTGGCTGGGTCCATTGTGATGCAGGAGAGGTGCTAATCCTCCAGTAATTAGCACCTCGTTGGGAGGTCAAGGGGAGGTCATGGAAGTGGGCTTGTTTATTTTTCAGCAGAATTCTGGTTTGCTCCTTGTTTTCATTAGGGCTGGGAGATGCTGAGGTGTTCCAGCATCTTTGCTGATGCTTTGCAGGGTAAGAATAAGCGCCCTGGCTCGGGCATGGGCAGCACTCAGAGCAGCCCACCTCCAGAGCAGAAGGGATCCCAGTAAACCGGCGATGACTCTCATTTATCACTCCTAATCCTCACCGATCACCTCTACTCCAATATACTTGGCTTTAAGTTCTGTCTGGGGCTGGTCTTTCTCCAATTTCCTGCATGCAAATAAATGTTTGCACAAAATTTTTATGTACAGTATACAGGAATACATTCACCTGGTCAAAAGTATCATAGGATCCGTGACCCCTGTTGGAGAGATCAACGTTCTAAACAGTGAGCCAGCTTTAGGACCCCAAATTATCTTTAATGCTTCTCCTAACAAAGGAATAGGACAATTTTAAGGAACGTGGCAAATTAAAGAACCGAAGAAAATTGCATTCACCTTCAAACCAGGCAGCAAGGTCATCTTTTGGGGGAACAGTGGTCTTCTTTTAAGAGCTGCTCTCTGTACGAGATCTCCTCCCACAGCTGCCAACCTGTTCTAAGTTGGATGAGGGAACCAGGTCCTTGCTGGTGTCTACCACTTGACTCTCAAACAGAACCAGCTCTGCTTGTGAGTCCTCAAACGGCCCGTATACTTTCTTACCGTTTCTAGAATGCTCATCACTCTAACCTGAGGACACTAATTTGCTTTTAGTTGCCATCACCGTAAATAAACGTTTCACTGGTACCACATAATGGGTCCATCAGCAAAGTAGACTCTGACCCTACCCAGAAATGCACATACAATGTGTGTGCTGTATACACGATGCGTTTGTGGAGGTCTCAGTGGAGCTCTCACCTCCACTGGGGCTCTAATTGCTGGGAAAGGCAGAGAAAACACAGCAAAAAGTTGGGGTTTCCTGCCCTGTGCCTTTCAAAGATACAACAATACACCCATAAAAACTCAAAAGTATAATTTAGACCTTGACAATCTTCCAAAAGTGGGCAACTGCTGGCTTTCTGGGATAGAGTGTGTCTGATTTGGAGGGTTATATCCACCACGTACGGCTATTCTACATCTACTGGGGTATTCAAAGCAGGGCAGCACAGTAAAGTCAGCAAACACAAAGGAGATGGGAATCCCAGCCGCACTGTGCCCTGCAGCTCCGCTCGAACCACAGATAACCCTGTCAGGTTCTGCAAAAGGGCACTTCCCAGAGGATCTGGGGCATCCAGACATCTCCTACCTAGAGAATGCTTACAAATGCCAGCAGGAGCTCACGATAAATGGAGATGCTTGTTTTCATGCAAAGGCCAGGACAAGCGCACTCTCTCGGGGGTCATATCCCTTCGCTAAGACTCACCGGTTGAATACTCGCTCTCCAGAAATGTCTCATTTCTCTAGAAACTGCAAGCACTCCACCTAAGAGCTGTCAGAACCACTCTCCCTCCCACTCCCCCGGCCATTCTCAGGCTAATCCAAAGAGACTGCGGAGGAAGAAATGCTGGGGCTTAAATCAGCACCAGCAATGCCAAGGGAGCCGTTACTGTTAGAATTCGCTGTTACTGAGTGGTCTCTATTAAGATCAATGAACCCTCGTGCTAGGCCCAGGACACAAATTATTAGCTAGCAGACACGTTAACTATTACTGCAGTGTCTATAATGACACAGCATCCATGATCACTGGTTTCCATCAGGAAAAAATAAAGCACGGTTAGTATTTCCCACATCTTCATAGCAAGCTTCCTGGCTATCTATTTGAGAAAATGATTTTTAAATATATAATATATAAAATACAGACTTACATTTTTTACAGATTTGGCCGGTTTTCAATGTTTCAGTATAGATGGAATGATCTAAATATGTTTTCAATATATTTCGATACATACAGTTGTCATATACAGACTTGTATATTTTACTTATTAGTCAAACTGGCCAAGTATGTGCTATTTTTCAATATATTTGCTCTATCGCCTCATATATTTTAGAGACATGATTGTACAGCGCATTTTAGGAAAGATATTACAAATGAAAAGAGATCATTTTTCTCTTCCAGAAAGGATGTGGTTTGCTAAACCATTTGGAAGCCAGAAGAGAACCTGAACTGGATCACTGCGGCGCCTGGAACGGGCTCTGGGTACAACGCCAGGGCGAAAATACAGACCCGAGATTTCTGTAGTGCCCAGAATAACCTGTTAATGTGTTCACCTAACAGCTACGGGTTCGGAAGAGCTTTCAGATGCAAGCCTAAGGAGAAGAATAATCCGCTGTTCAAAAGGCGTTTAGACGAGGTTCTTAAGGAGATAGTTTAGAGCTAGAGTTAGGTTAGATTGTGGTTGAACTCGATGATCCTGGGGGTCTCTTCCAACCGAAATGATTCTATGATTCTATCCAAAATGGTCTCTAGTTTCAAGAAACAAGGAAAGATGTATGGTAGAGATGACCTAAACAATTCTCTTTCTAATTATTAAGCTGCCATCACAGTGTGACTGATCCAATACGGACATCTGATACCAGCATTGCCCAGCGACTTGACATTCATTAAATAGTGAAAAAAACAGCGACTTGCTCACTAGAAGAAGGGACCTATAAGAAAAAAGGTTGACAAAAGTTGAAAAGAGGTCTCCAGACCTTCCTCTGGTCAACGAACACCTTTGAGTATTAAGCTGAGTCTGGAGGAATAAAGAGCTGACCCAGATGCTCGGTACGTTCTTTACATTTCCAAGGGATGGGCAGACAAGGCAGCAGTTTGCATCAGACGCATCGGATCAGTAAATCACCAGCAGCCGTATTGAACCGTGCTTGGTTTTCTCAAGACTTGCACTACCAGCACAAGGTAAAGAACACAACAGGACAAGAACGGTCAGCCAGGACCCTTTTCACAAGCACTGCCAGCTTAAAACGTCTGTGAAATGACATCCTAAGTCCCCCCACTAAATTCCAAGGACTCAGCTACAGCTTTTGTCTAAGACTCGTCCAGGAGGTGGATAATCAGATTTGTCAATGTGTGTAGATTTGAAATGAGTATAGCTAACCTGTCCCACGTTGGATTAACGGTGTCTGCAGCCGATAACAGGGCTTCCAGATGGCCTGTAGCCAGAATGCTGGACACCAGCAACCCTGAAATCCCCAGCCAGAGGAGGAGGGCAATGGATGAGATTTAAAAGCAGTGGTCTGCTGAAAAGAAAATCCCAAACCAATTGGGAAAAAAAAAAAAAAAGAAAAAAATAACAAGATAACCTCTGCAAGCTTGATTATCCTTGTGTTATCCCATGAGCATCCCACGGCAGGAACTGCATTTGGAGAAGCTCCACTCCCTCCTCTCTCTTCAACCGGCAGCAGTTTACTGGATGCATCAGACAAGCCCAAGATTTCTGCCTCTCAATGGAAAAGCTGCTGCGCCAACAGCTTTGCACATGTACTGCCCTTCTCTCTCACGCTCCTTGTCCTGAAGGAGATCACTCACATATTTAGAGGGCACTTGGTGTTGCTGGCTGCGCTCTGCACGGTTAGTGAAAGCTTCTCATGTTTTCTCTTGCCTCCTGCACATTTGCAGATGTTTCAGTCGCTTAACTGGATCCCCAAACTGCGCTCTAGATGACATTTTAATGCTCATTTCAAAAGCGGTTCTTACTGTCAGAACACAGCACAGAACAAGGAGAGGCTTGAACTTTGCCACCACAGGAACAGAAGCACAGAACTGTAAAACATCCCTAGGCATTTCTATTTGAAATGAAGCCACCACATCTCTCAAAAAAGCCCAGACTTGTATTGTTTTAAAATTTTATACCATACCCAGATGAAAAAAAAAAAAAGCATTAAAATGATGCAAAAAGTATTTTGATTAATAGAAAATATTTTTCCTGTATTTATTTCCTTTTACCACTAACTGAAGAATGATCCATTGGTTTTCCTTAATAAATCATAGTACATGCTTGCTGCAAGTCTGAGCACAAAAATCCCAATGAAAAAGTCCTATCCAGAATTCCAAGACGTGTGATAGGGAATTCTCTTAACCTTTTAAGTTGAAAAGTCTGATAAATCCATAGCAAAGTGTTTGCTATTCCAAATGTGTTGGCTTCACAGGGGCTCTAAATCACTTGCAAATCGGAAAAAGTCGGCAAAAACATCACCAAACTGTTGGAAAGAACTTGCGGTGCAAGGGCAACTGCAACGCTGTGAAACCCTTGTGCCACCTTCCATGCATTTCACAGCACGTTGGGATTGATCACTCGGATCAAAGGGGGCCACATTTTTCAGAAGAGCTCATCTGGATTTCCAAGAGCTCAGCAGTCAAGGCGAAAGTTTCAGAAGTGCAGCACATGACACAGAAAGCTGATTTGGGGGGGGAAATAAGACATAAATTAGTAACCAAACTTACTAACCCTGTTTTGCTTCACTGTATGGGTGCTGAGCTCTCTCGAAAATCTGGTGGATGCTATTCATTCCATTTCCCTAAGTAATTACCCGAACCCTTGCATCTGGGGGAAAAGATGAATTGCGCTTCCCCTCCACGGGAACTGATGCCATTTCCTGCCTTCTACAGCCCTGCAATGACGTAAAATATGGGGGCAGGGGGGAGAGGGAAAAATATCAAGAAATTATTGAACTGTGATCCACTAAGCCTTAGAAGAATGATATAAAAATTCTCTTCTGCATCAGAAAGAAAAACATTCTCAAACTCTCTACAAGTTTCAGAGAGTATGCATATCTAAGGTATAGTAAGACACTCATCTTTCATCTTTGGAAGAAATAACAGATTCTGACATCAAACACTGACTGAGAGTGTGGCCATCACTGGGAGAAATCCTGGCTTGGAGTGAAGCTCCAAAGGTCTTCGCCACACCGGTTGCACGGCCTTTGGGCTCCGAGATTTTAACAAACCACGACTCCAGGCCTCTTTGGATATCCAAAAATACCATTGATGTGCAACCATCCTCCGAGGCGGGCAGGAGCAGAGCGGCTCCCACTGCAAACCCCGCAGGGACCCGACAGATCCCTCTGCACCCTGGGGAGACGTGGGGTTGTCAGAAATCCAGGAATAACGACTCCTACCAACATCATCTGATTGTGATGTGTGATCAAGAAAAGAAAGAACGGAATGGTGGAGAAGCACCGTTTTTCTTTTGTTTCATCATCTTTTAGCTTCATCTCATAGTTTCTTTGTAGAATTTCTTAATCTGTAAGGACAAAGAAAATATTCTGGCAATACAAACAGAGGGACTGATAGGGCAAGTCTATTTGTCCCTCCTTATCCCTGTCTCCCCTGACTTCTAGGCTGCATTTTGTTTAAATAGAATTTACAATTCAAAGTCTGAATTAAATTCTGAGTCCTTCAGGAACAAAACAGTCATGTTCACTAAAGTAATGCTGAAAAGTAAAAAAAAAAAAAAAAGAAAAAGAAATAATGCCGTCCCTACTGTTTTTTGCCTTGTGACTATAAGGCTTGCACAGACCCTTAGGTGACCTGGCAGTCACTCCTATAAGGCTACTGATGGTTACAGTGAAAGCAAGTAAGCTTTTTCTTCTAGACTTGCAAGCTCTTTCTGCAGCAGTTCCCCTGCTGTAATCTCACAAGGTGCAGATGAGATTCTGACACCCATGCCTATGTTTAACGTAACTGATGACCCTCTGCCGCCTTGCAATGAGCCATTGCAGTCTAAATCTCAGCGAAGGACGACAGGGGTTGTTTCCCTCTCCTCCATCATAAGGACAGCTTGTTGCACTGCAGAACGATTTATGGTTTTGTATGGCACAGTTAGACTGCTGTGGATGTTTCTTCAACACGTTGGCATTCACAAGTGGCACCCAGTAAGACCTCGTTCCGTTGGTTTTGTCAGCAGCCCGTGTTTACTGGTTGGTCTCTCATTTTATGGTGCGTTATCAGCGCATTTCTGCTTATCACAGCTGCTGGGATGATATTGCAGCTGACAACTTGACTGCCTGTGATCCAACTGGTCACTAACCTAGAAATAAGGTGGCAAATGCAGAAGCTGGAGAGCTGGCAGCATTCTTCTCCAGCACGTCCCCCGTGCCAAGCTTCCGCACGCTCTCTGCGCTGTGTTTTCTGAGCGTGGCCTTGTTTGCTTGTCAAATATTCTCACTTTCCACGGAGCTCACTGGAATGACGACTGTGTCATATTTCATGTACTGCCCTCCAGGTAATCGCGCTCGAGGACTCAGTGCTTGTAAACTTAAACTCTTTAGTACGAAAAGTATTTGCAGAAACGCTGCCTGTTTTGAGCAAAGCACTGAACTCTCATTCTAGTAATGAATTAGCCTTTGACCTTATTTTGACAGAAGCTCACATCCACAAAGTAACTTGCATTAGCTGCTTAAGCACAAGAAAAGAAAGAAGATTCTCACTCAGGTACTATGGAAACTTCTTTTTTTCACAGCAAGTGAAGAATAAATGAAGAATTATAACTCGAAGATATGTCCTGAAGGCATGCTGCTCTATTCTGGAGTAAGGTACAAAGGCAGTCACTAATTTTGTGAGCTGAAAGATAATTCTAAAAATGAGACTTTATTTCCTGAGAACATTTAGCTGCATAAAGCTGTGGAAAAATTAGTTAAGGAGAAGTTATGTCAGGTACGTACACACAAGTGCTGCTTGACTCTCCACTGTTCACAGATTTCACAGAGGATCTAAAAACTCCAAAGCTCACAAAATCGTCAATGAGCCTACTCAAGAGTGCAAACAGGGAGATAAAGGCATGCGAAGGGGAGGGGAAAGACATGTCCTATTTCTACCCTATCTTTCAGCAGAAGTCACCTTCAGGACCTGAACCAACCAAGTAAAACAGACAGAGAAAATAAACATAAGCCACAAAAACCTCAACCCTCACAGAGACCATTTAGAAGGAGAAACTCACAGGGCTTCTCCGTTCCACCTCACCCTACTCATCAAATATTGATACGAAACAGCAGTGGCAGTTGTTAGCTGGAGCTAGTAACGGAAGCATGAAAAGTAAAAATCAATGGGATTTTTTTATTTTGACAAAGAAAGGAAAAAATGTGTGTGCTGTGACAGTGCATGGTGCATGTGCCTCTAAGTATTTCTATTCACAAGGGCAGGGATGGACACATACCAACACTATTTGGTGCTAATTTCTCTGAAGTTGCATTTCTACATCCGGTGGTAAAACTGACACATTTCAATTATACGCTTGGCACATTTGTGCCCGTATCTGAGAAGGGCAAATGTTTTGGCGTGGTCAGGAGGGACTGCACATCAATCAGTGGGGTCGGACGGGCTCGCGTGTTCATCTGTGTTTGCTGTGCTGTTTCTCGCTCTGAGTACAAAGATGCACTTTCATTTTATTGGTTTGCAATGACACTCAGGAAACCTCAGACATTCTCTCCCCTGCAAGTGTAGATAATGAGCTCCTTGATCTTTAATATGCATACACGTTTAGCACTATTTAGCTAGCTATCCACTAAGCCCCAGCTTTTACCAGAGTGCTTTTGTGTGCTAACATTAAAGCAGCAGTAATGAATAGCTATTTACCATGTAAAAATTATCTTATTGCAATACACTGGCAAGTGAAGCTTCATAGTAGTGATGATATCACCACATCAGCTCTGCAGTTGGAGCAGCTCAGTTAGAATTTGCTTGTCTAAAAGCGAAGCCAGAGGTGGCATCAGAAAACATTTGATGCGTTCTGCCTTGGGTGTCTCACCTGTATCACACACCACAGAACACGGAGGGAGCAAATTCTTCCACTGGTTGACGGAAGAGTGAGGTTTGGGGTTCAGATCCTTCCTGCTTCCACCCCAGCCGAAATTACAGTAATCACGGCCTTACAATAAAGTCGTTGACCCCTCCTTTTTCAGCCTGGGCTGGTTTGAAGTAGGAAGCTGAGCAGAAGGTGTGAATTATCAGGCCTGTCAAACAAATCTCTTTCAGCACCAACGAATTCACTTAAAATGTATGTGCAGAGGAAAGGGATGGGCTGGAGGGAGTAGCTTTAAAGAAAAATTCTGCTGCAATTCAAGCCAGTGGAATTGGGTTTTCTCCTCTATTCTTTGGTCACAGTTGCCTTTTAAAGCAGTACTGCAAGATAAAATGTAGAAGTCCACTGAAGGAGGTAAAATAAGACCCAAGCTGACAGAATAACTCAGTTCTTCTATTTCCCACATTTGGCACTGAACTACAGAAGCTAATACACAGAGAAGAAAACACTGTCCTCTGCTGAAAGCCCCAATTCCAAGCCGGCTCAAGTGAGCGGAGACTCTGGGTTAGTTTTGCTCTGGGGTATTAACCCATTTAAAAGTGGGAAAGCAGGCTGCTGTTCCTGGGATTCCATTAGAATATAAGCTTTTCTTCCTTTCCCAGTTTACAGAACAATGAAATGTATCATCTGTTGTTTTCCATAAGGATATCTCCTGTGCACCCCTCTAGGCTGAACTAGTGGAAAGCTCTTAAGACAGCCTCTTTTCTTAAGGCACAGTTAGACTCAGAGATTCAAGAGAGACTCAGCATGATGCCAAAGGGAAGTTTCATGCTTGAAAATATGAATTATTATTTACAAGATCTGGGTTTAGTCCATTGCAGTATATACTTGGAAGCTGTCAGAGGACAGAAGCACTACAGAGGTCCTGTCCAAGACCCCAGCTCTAGAAGCATTCAACATTATGTTGCATTTTAAATGTATGAGTATGTCTGTTCCTGCTCACCAAAGTACATACCCAGCTGTAAGTGCTTCAGTCATCCCTCCACTGACTGCAAACGCTTTGCTGATTGAGATCCAGATGCTATAGAGCAAGGAGATCCCTCACAGCGCATTATGAAGTTATGTTCTTTTTAGTGACATAATCTCAATTTAACACAAGAAACAACTCAGTGAGCAGAGCCCTCTGCGATACGATCTCCATAACCTCTAGAGTGTTACGTGGTCAAGCAGGGGGTATTTGGATTAAACCAAAATATATTCGTTGGATTAAATTTATAGCTGGATTAAGCCCAACTAAGACCACAAAGGGGCAGACTCAGTGCTCCTAACTATACATTCCTGTCGCTTTCTTTCCATCAGCACTAATGATCCTGCCTCAACTAGTAAACTCAGCTCATTCATCTACAAATTAGCATAGCAAAAACACAGAGGAAAAACAAAGAGAAAAGGTGGTACCTAAGCTTACAGATGGATCAAAGAACTGATTTACCGCATGTCTGTAAGACCACTAATGCTGCCATAAGGGAAAGCATGAAAATTCACACTAGAAGGAAGGGAAAGGAAGGAAAGAAGGGAACACAGTCTTAGAAGAGCTTACACCAACCATGCAACTGCATTTTTTGTTAGCTGGCTATGAGCCTGCCTGGGTATCTAGCAATAGCCCTGCACCCCAGTTATATCCAGAGTGACTAGGAAAACAAGCCCATTAATAAGCAGAGCTCAAGCTCTGGTGCTGAAGGTACTTTGTGCACCCTGTAGGATCCACCAATATCTCCAGAATAAATGCCACATCATCTGAGAAAAGGATATGATGAACCTGCACTGGTCCTGAACTCCTCTGAAGAGGAAGACTGAACTAAGAATAGCCATGTACAGCATTTTTTTGTACCTGGTACAAGTCTGGCCCAATATATCCCTGATCTACACTGCTTTGCTTTTCTACCAAGCTTACAGGTCAGCTTAAGGATGCCACATTCTAGAAGTTTGTGTCTGTATGGAAAAGGTAGGCATATTTTGATTTTAAGACAGAACTGATCGTCCACGAGCTCGGGATCTGGAACTTAGGTTTTGAAACAAATCACTCCAGAGCTTTCACTCACTTTCTGCCTTCCTTAGTAAAAGTGACGTGCTGTCAAATGAGTTTAAAGGACTCATACATCAGCCCTGTGATTACATTTTGAGAGGAAAAAAAGAGACAGAGAACTTTGGATGCCCAAACCTTTCACCCAAGAATCTGCTCATTGTGATAATTTATAAAAAGCTTAAAATTGCCTAGATATCAAGACATTAAAATTTTATTTTAGATTGAGACTGTTATCTGAATTCAGTGGCCTGTGATATATATACGTATTCAGAACATCCTACCGAGAGAACCTATTAAAGTACTTTCTGCAATTATTATTTAATATTGAACATTTTATAGCAGTAGCGCCTTGAGGCCAAACAAGTCAAGTTATCATTGTGATACATACCACACAAATGTAACGTAATTATAACAGTTCATGAATGATAATTTTAAAGTTACTTATGCGTTGTTTTGTGCAGCACTGCAAGGCCCAAGTGACGTTCATGGTTATGGTCCATTTTTAGGAAGAACTAGGGACATGTACATCTTGTGATTTCTAATAAGAACAAGATAGCGATCATTTCTCTCTCTCTACTCTTTTGGTCGTACCTTCCCTTCACCCTCTTTTCGGAAGGAATGATCCATATTAACTCCTTGATCCTACTGAAAACAAATGGCAAACTTAGAAAATAATTGTTTTCAACTGAATCGGGAGATTTGTTTTCAAATCCAACTCAGTGTCACATAATTACTTGAGCTTATTCAAACAAGATGATAGAACACACAGCCAGGAATGAGACCATGTACCTCTGGATGAATTGCCCTGCTTCACACCATCACATCCTCTCAAGTCAGGCACAAAACTGTATCACAAGGTTTCTGGGTCCTTTGTAAAAAAGATGCAGATACCTGGGTCACTTTCACCTTAAAACACTGAGAGGAAGAAAGTTTAAAACATCTGAACATCTAGACCCTTCAGCTCAGCACATCAGGTCTTCTTGGGGAGGAAGACTGAGATTTAAATACGTAACTAGTGCAGAATTTGGCCTGTTCAGCTTAAAAAAAATAATATATATATGCATACATTTTTAAATGACAATTTATTTATGATACATAGCAGATGTACTGTAGGATATCACTTCCTGCCTTTGCCTATCTGCATTACAGAAAAACAAATTATGTGGTAACAGAACTACTTGGGAGCACAAAGAGAACAAAAGATTTCGGGGAAAAAAAGATCCAAGCAAACAACAAAGAGTTCTGTAATAGCGAGTGGTGCTAGAACAAAGAGCTGCTCTTCAGGACCTGGACAGGCGAAGGCTGAGAACTCTGACACAGTCAGCAGGGAAAATTATATAAATGGAATATGATCAGCCTAGATCAAATAGCCAAAATACCCAAGTTAACAACCTACTTCCTGCAAACACAACTCTGGGCTTTGTAACAGACCCTTGAAAGATGCCACTGTCACCAGCAGACCTGTTCCTAATGCTGTGCAGTATATTGGAACACTTCTGACGTGGAATAAAGCTAAAACCTGTCCTTTTATATAGCAAGGAGTATGACTTATCTACCTAGTTACACCAACCTAAGTCCTAACATGGAAACAACGGAGAACAGAGACATTTTGCTGAAGCCAGCTGTCAGGTGGAAATGATCGGTGCCCCCAACCCCATTGCCCCATGCACACGCACCTTGGGAGCAAAATACTGCCCAAATGACCAGGCGGGTTTGACTCACACAGGCTGGAGAGCGCTCACAGCCACATCTCTGCTGACACATCCCAGACAACATTCACCCCCAGCACGGGTGGTGGGGATAAGGAGCTGGAAGAGTCAGTGCGCAGCAACTTGTTCTGTAAGCGCTGCTGTGCACAGAGCACATGTTTGTTTACAAAAGACGTTGAGCAAAAAAGTATTTTAATATGCAGATAGAGTGCATCCTGATTGAGAAAAATACTGGTTTAACTTAGCTATTTAATATATTGAAACTTTCTATGTAAACAAGCCTTACTAACATCTCATACGTGTAAACCTCCACCAGCAGAAGTTTGATCAGACCTTTATAAGGAAAAGCACCGCACGTGGCCACCGCTGCTCGTCCTGGCCTCGCATGTACAAATCAGACCTTATCCAATTTCAGGGTAACGAACACGATCGCAGCCTTCATTGTCATTCTACACAGCCAAAATTTCCATGCGACGAAGGCCGGTAAACACTGGACAGCCCTAGAGCTGGAAAATCTGAATCTTTGCAATAAAGAACGAAAAGCAGCGATGTCAGAAAGCAGAGAAGGAACGAAGAGGAATAAAGGATCGTTAGCAATTCTCACAATTAATTAAACAAAGCTAAGGAGGAAGAGGAGCACAGCACTTCAGACAGCTCACTGCTGGGGCCGGAGGGGGGGGCGGAATTCTCCAAGGCCTTTTGCGGGTTACCACAAAGAGAGTTCACAGATCTTCCACTCACTTACTTAAATATTTGATATGAAATTAAAGCCCTGTTCCAACTTTTATGACCACTGTCTCCCTCGCTCTCCCCTCCTCCTATTCCCAGCAGACCCCTTCATCCTTCACATGCCTGTCCTCAGACCAAGACATCAGCACAATTAGCACCAGCCCACTGGCGCCAATTAGCAGCCAATAGTGTCTATGTGGTGGGAGGGGGAAGGAGGAGCGGGTCCTGTGTCTCCAGCCTGCCTTCACACTCAATTAGATTAAGTGGAGTCTCCTGGCTGTGGTTGGTTGGACAGTTGTTGTAGTAATTGTGTCTTCTCTGCTGCTGCGGGCGATCTCCTCCTGGGCTCTGATACCCCCTTGATTGACTCCCTGCGTTGTCCACTTCCATCAACACACACTTCTTCAAAGAGAAAAGGGGGGGCAAAGAGAAAGACCCCAATGTCTTCGTTTCAAAGTTTTCTTTGAGTCAGAAACTCCAGGGCCCGGTGGCTTTGGGCTCCCCAGGGTTGGGCTGTGGCTGTTCACTGGGCCTGTCACAACAGGGCCGGAGCGAGATGGCTCCGTGACAGGCCCCACGGGTCACCCAGCTCCCTCGGCCTTTCGCAGGGGAGCACCCACCGTCTCTCTGGGGAAAGAAACACTAATAATGTGTTTTTAACTCGGAACTAAGCTAGGCAATGAGCCGGGGGTTTCCCGTTCTTGCTCGTGGCCAGTGGCAAATGCTGGGAAATGAGGACGATAATTGGAAGAGCTGACTGGAGTTACTCTCCTCTGCAACACCAGAGCATGCACAGCGTGCTGAAATTTCAGAATCTTCAATACAGAAGTTAAAAAAAAACCCAACTGGCTTTGCATGTGCTCCCAGTTAATTTAAAATTCCCTTCTTGCATTCTGTAGCTTTTGTGCACTGTTTTGTAGCACCATATTGAGACAGTGCACTGCTACCGGTGCTATAATAGGACATACTTTGACGGAATACTTTTTGCTTTCATTTTATTTTTAAACTCGTGAAGGACAACTGCTACTTAGCACCAACATAAATATTTGTCCTTCTTGTGTACATGCAAGTGTCTTCCTGTTTTTGACAGGACAGTCTGACTCTGAATAGGATTCATTTCTGCTTCGACACCTATTTTAAGATGAGTTGAATTGTGCTCTGGAGCTGCTGATCTCACACTGCCAACAGAAGAGCTGTGGTGGAACACCACCAGAGAGCTGGACCAAACCGAGATAAATCCCACTCTCGATATGACATATTTATGTATCGCAATTATTCCAAGTACTGTCGTTGATACACAATTTAAAACCAACAGAAACATGAAAAACACTATGAACCGCTAAATGTGATATTTGATACTAGGAAGGGGAAGAATCAATTTTCCAAAGCAAGATTTTTCACAGGATTTAAAGAAATACCAGCACATATAAAAGTGTTGATAACAAAATACGTTATACTTGGAAGTTAAAAAAAAAACCAAACAAAGCCACCCTAAACCCTATTTTGGTAAAAATGTGTGAGCAGGACCAGTTAGTGCTTCTGTAGTAAATCTGGTACAGGGTAAAGATAAAGGACTAAGGGGTAGCTGTAAGAATGAAGCACATTTTCAAGGGGTATGAATCTATATTTTTATTTCTGAAACAGATGAAGAAATGCTACATATTTCTGGATGAATCTTTTGTATCAGCTGTCTGCTTCTTATCTGTAATCCACAGATGACAGCTGCTACCCCAGCAAAAGACTGATTAGCTGATGTTCATAGCTTGTGCAATACTTAAAATTGCTTCTCTTTTGCTTTATGTCAAGACTGAACATTTTCCTTGAGACGCCGGCAAAAAGGAAATTATAGAATTGATGTGGAATTCCTGAGGGAAGTTCTTGCCCTATGTTACATTTGTCAGTCAGTTTACATCAGCCTAATAGACATTTCTGGTCTTAAAATTTCTGCTTAAGTATTTCAGCTAAGAGTAAGGAACACAGCTGGGAGTACGAAGGAAGAAATTGCCAACAAACACTCTGTCAAAGCTCTGCTGCCTTCTCAAGAGCCAAGGCAAGGCTGGAGCTTCTTGAAATTACTCACAGCAAACTCACAGGGACACAGTGATGTGCAGAGAGAAAAGTATTCAGGAAGAAAACAAGAAAATGCACAGAGTAATGCTGCAAGATTAGACCATGGACAAGCACGGCTTAGTAGTCCAAGTACCAAATAGTAAAGTCTCTTACAAAGGAAAGGTTTAGGTTTCAGCAGGTACATGTAGTAGTTCCATCTCCAAAGTCGACTTTTTTATTTTTATTTTTTGAGTGAGGTTGTTTTGAAAGATCCTACTGATATCATCAGTTTGACAGCCCTGTACCAACCTGAGCATAAGATTCGGTAAAAAATACCACCTGAAATTATGTACCATGCTGTATCAGCAGAAAATTCACCAAGATTCATTTCGATTTGTTATTTTACAGTCTAATCATTTACACATTTCTGGTCCACGACTGAAACTGAATTTGAACTGTATGACTGAATATGTGTGCTCTGCTTAGTCACACAAAGATAAATGCTATTTTTCCGAGTTATTTTGATCAAATTCTGCATTAAATACTATCTACTATATATATGCCATATAATATTGTATATTATCTGTATGTGTGCATATATGCATCTGAAAATTCCCCTTTGTATTAGTGGTGTCCTGTACTAAAAGCAGACACACGTGCACAGAACCCCAGCAGTACGAAGGAACGTAAACGCCAGCTCCATTTCTACAAACTGATGAGCAATTTCAGCTCGTGGGTTAATTTTCAAAACCATTCTGCTACTTCCAAGCTTCTCTTGGAAACACGTTGTCAGATTTTAGATAGAAGATATGCACAATAATGGACATCCGAGGCCAAGTCTATCAATCCTCCATGCTGAAAGCCCCTGCCCATCTGCACCTCTTCTCCATCTTCTAACTTAAGCAGATGTCTTATTTTTTTCTCTTAAGTCAACAGATTGCTTCAAGAGCAAGATTAAAATTTTTCTATTAACGTCAGAAGTACTTTGTCCCTCTCCCCAAACTTTTCTATGCCCAAGATTCCTCTTACAAACTATGTCCTATCCTTCATCACTCTGGGCTCCTCAGACTTTTCTGTGAAAAGGATCTGTTAGGTTCAACACTCCTCTCCACCTGTTAGCACTTTCTTCTGCCATTCCTTTAGCTCCTTTTCTTCTGGTCCGTTTCCAAGGTGCTTCCAATATTTCTCGTCTTAGGCCTCTTTGACATCTCAGTTTCCTCCCTACTCCATCCAGACGTTCTCACTTCCCATCTTTTGCCATGTCTTCTACTTTCTCTTTCCCTTTTTTTCTCTTTGCCTTTTTTCCTCCTCCTTTAAATAATCTCTCACCCTTTTCTTCCAATTCTTCCATCTCCCGTCTCACCCCCAATTCTTTCACTTCTCTCTTCTCCTCGCCTGTTGTTCGTGAGTGGGTTGTGAAGATTACGGGCTTTTTGTTGTGATCAGGAAACATTTATTGACATCAGAAACATCCTCATTAGCTCTGGACAGGTGGGAACCAGCTCTGTTTCCTGCAGGCACTGTCTCCTGTCTGCGCGGTAACCCGCAATGACAGCTGCACGGCTCTGACGTGGAGATATCTCCTCTCCACCCTTCCATCTCCACCAGTCAGGGGGGCCCCAGCTCAACCCCCCGAGGTGGTCAGTCACAAGAGGCTGATGGGCAAAGACGACCCCAATTAAATTCGGTTAAAACTCTTTCCTCTCCTTCGGACTTTGCGCGGATTGGAAGGTCAGGCTCAAGGGCTAAACATGACAAAGCTCTCCCAGCTGACTATTGCAGAATGACAGAAGTCAAGCAATTAAAGAGTGTGAGCAACAGACAAAGGACGAGAAACAAAAACAAATTCAAATTCCTGCCCTCAAATAAGCAGTAGAAAATGCCAATTTTTTATCTTGTTTTCATTGAAGTGTTGATGATAGATCGTTGAAAATGATCGGCTACAGATCAGGATCTAGTTCTGCTCCTGCTTATTGCATTCTAAGTAGGAAAACTGCAGGGAAGTTGAGTGCATTTTACCAATTTAAACTGACATCAGAATTAGACAAGTCACCTCTTGTCAAAAACCATTTTTGGTTCCACAGTGCATTCCATGTGTGTTTCCTGACAAGGCATTGGGAGGTACATGCTAAGACCCACCAAGTCATTATTTCTTAAGACAATTTACTATAGAAAATCTAGTTCCAAAAGTAAAATCCACCCCTTCACACTACTAGAAATTTCTAATATCACTTTGGTTCTGAAAGGCACGTACTCTAAGGCAGCTGATTCACCCCATGGATATTTTTCTCAGAAAGAAGTCACACGTTGGATCAAAGGATTGACTGATCCGGATGCTGCTGAGATAGAGCCCACTTCAAAACCTGTTCGGGCAAAATGAGTTTTTGCTGATTTCAGCTGATTTGGGATTAGACCTATAGATCAAGCAAAGATGGCCGAATTAAATCCCCACCTCCAACTGTCCTTTCAGTCCTTAAATAAGTAAAGCAGCGCTATTCCATATTGAAAAATGACTTGATTCCCCCTCACCAAGCTGTAACCTGCTGCACATTCCCCACTACGAACCAGGGCAGCAACCTTTCTTCCGAATCAGGAACCACGAGAAAGATTACTCTTATCCTAAATGCACTGCAAGGATATCTCAGACACATCTTGTCAGCACTTAAACACCCATGACAGGCTTCCTGCAACATTTTCCAGGTGAGCACCCTCGCTCCTTCTACCGTGTCACAGGCTCATCATTCAGCACTCAGCAGCCTGTTGACACGCGTTCTCTCACTCCTCCCGGCCCCCGGAGCTGACCTCCTGTCTCCCCAGCCACATCGAAGCCAGGAGATGGTACTTAGGGCCAGGTCACCGCATGGTGTTAAAAGCCTTTTCTCTTCTTCTCTCAGCAACCAAAGTTGGAAGGTGGCAAGCGGGAGAGAAAACACTTCAAGATGATTTTCCTTCAGGTGATGTTGCCTGTCAGATGGGAAGGGCTCCCCAGCAGGAGCAAGGGATGGGGAGGATTTGCAGAACTGCGTATTCACACTTTTGGAGATTTAGGGACTGCAGTGGCAGTGATCATATTGTGAGATTTTCTTCTCTCTCTCAACTACAGGCACACAGCAAAGGCAAGGAGAAATGATGATATGTGGAAATTCCCTTACCAGTTCTTCAGTGCTGCTTCCAAAAACATCTCCTTTGGAGTGAGACAAATCTCGGTTCCAGAAAGTTCTGGAACTCCCCTTTGCGCCACCAGCAAACCGGTCAAGTATCTCATGCAATTTCAAGGGGATGCTGTGTCAAACCGAAAGGCTGGTCTTCAGTTCTTTTAGTGCAGAAGTGGACTAAGGCATCACCGCAAAGATGCAGACACCCACTTTCAAGCCCTGAGGACGCGGACCGGCCTCCACAGCCCCGCGCTGCCCCGCTTGGCACCTCTACTGAGGTACGTCCACCCCCTGGTCCCGCGGCTCCACTTAAGCTGAGGCCCCCAGTTTTTGCCTGAGCTGTGAGACAGAAATACCCAAGTCCTGCCTGTCCTTGGCTGATCCTGATTCACTGCCTGGACTTTCTGGTTTGATCTCAGCCGTGACCCATCCCCTGGCGTTTATCTGACTGGGCAAATCTGACCGTGAACAGAAGGTGTGACACCATCACCAACCCTGTCGTCAGTGCTGTGGGCCTGCAGCGTGGTGGGTGAGGTCACTGTCCCTGCCCATTGCACGGCTGCCCTCAGCTCCCAGTTCATCTTCTCAGGTGGAACAGCCCTGCTCTTGCTGGCCCCTGATAACCAACACCCAACCTTTCCCGTTGTTATTCTATTATCATTCATTATTACCACACATAAACCTAAATGTAAGGTTTCACCTCATGCTTTTCCTAAAGGTGTTCTCCAAGGCCTACTCTTCTCATCTGCTGTATCTCAGCAAGATCTTATCAACACCTTTATATTGTACTAGTTATGAAATGAAGAGAATAGCACCATTCAGGAGTGGATCGTGTGAGGAATACAAGCCTTGCACCCCTATAGGGAATGAAGACTCAACCATGCTCCTGCAGTTTCCATCTTGTTTGAAGGGTGATGCACAGAGGTGCATTGTAAGATGAGCGACCTGCTCATTGTAAAATCATAAGACTGTGCTTCAAATAGCAAAGAATTAAGTAGAGTGAGTCAAATTTCAATCAAGAAATTAGTGGTTTACATTTTCTCAGAAAAGTTTCCTCACTCAAACCCAATCCAATGAGGTGACACGCAGTGCACAGCACAGAATTGATTCTTCCCTCCTGTGTCTTGTGAGCTCACTTATACCGACGCACAGCGAGCTGTGGCGGTAAGGCTTTCACACCCTCGTTTTGCACACTTTGAAAAGCACGGGCAGATCTGGAGTCTCCAGTGGCTGGGGCACAGAGGGCCAGCTCTTCAATCCTTCCCTGTGCGAACTTACAGAGGAGCTTGCAGTCAGATGAAGGAACCAAACAACAGTGATCACACCCACACGGCAGCTAGAAAAGCACAGCTACTCGAGATATGACTTTTGCTTTGACTAAAGGGACAGTTCTTCACTGAAACTGCTGAATATGGTTCTGTCATGCACACCCTTCGGGTAACTCCTTTTGTGATAATGAACTCAACTTCCCTCAATTCAAGCCAGGATGTCGAAGCATTCTGCCAAAAAAGAGAGACTGAAAAGACGTTCACAGTATGGAGCAACTGAAGACCTGGATCCACTACTAAAGAGCATACGTGTATTTTCTCTTTTAACATCACTTCTCCATCACGTAAGGTGACGTTAGCCCTCAAGAGAACTCCAGGCCTAAGAACCTGTGCACTCCCAAGTCTTGTGCTAGCCATGCCTAACCCTGCTGCTGGCTTCCCATGCAAAGCACTGGTTGGGAACCACAGAACAAATCTGCACTGAAAGCAGGCTCCCCCTTCCCAGGAGTGGTAATCAAACATTTCTATGGAAGCCATCTCCTCAAACGTGGCTTCCTCTGTGCAGAACAATGTGGTTGAGTTGCTTCATCCAGCCCATTGATCTAATGTTTTACAGCACAAGCCATGAAGCATATTGGCAAGCGAGCAGAGCTGCAAACACAAGTGTGTGAGTATCCAGCATGTCAGATCCTCAGTGGGTTGGCACAAACAGGGAGGGTAAAAAAAATCCCATCATTTCAGCAGGCACAGAGATTTCTCAAGTGGCTTCTTTTAATAGGTCATGTGCCCCATTCAGCAGCTCCAGCTGATGCTTCCAAAAGAAACCCATTAACAGTCTCCCCTATGTGCTCCTTATTGTTTGCACAGCTTTAATGGCCCCATCTGGCATCATCTTAAAGCCTCTGGTCAGAAGCAAACAGCAGCCTCTGGTTACAGTGGCACAGCAAGTTGTACTTTTCAGCCTCCTTTCTTTTCTCACAAGACCTAACTTTGAGAATAAACAGACTTTGCAAATCGGGCGAGGGTTTGAAAGTGTGTAACCACCTGCAACCTGAGTGACACCACTGCGACGTCGAAATTAAATTCTTTTCCTCTTCCCTAACAAAACGGCAGTGCCTGCACACTGGGTGTCTAGGCCTTCTCATCTTTTGTGGTATCTATCATTTTGTGGCATCTTTAACAAACTCATTCCATGGAAAGAAAAGATGGAACCCAAAGGATATCCCTAGCGACGAGCTGTTGAAGAGACCAGCCTCTGCTGCCCCAACACCACGTGCTGACATGGGGATGGCCCACATGAGCTGAACAGAACAGGTTTCTATACACAGAGCTACTACAACACAAACTACCTCCCAGAAAAGCTTCAACATCTGCGTGTCATCTGTTTGACTTTGTTGACAAAGGCTGCTCAGGTATGACACAAGGATTCTCCCAGCATAGAAAGCGGCCAGGTTACTCCGGGCAGCTCCCGGCGGTGTTTTCTTTAGGCAGAGCCCAGCTAAGCTTAGGCAACAATACGGTGCAGATTAGCAGGACAGGCTCCAGTAGAAGCGAGAAAGGCAGAGTGTGCATCTGAAGCCCCTGAACGGCACCTGCTGTGTTTGCTCTGACAAACCCGTGTGACTGACGCGTTGTTTTATTTGACTGCACAGACACAGAGCCGGGACAAGTCTCTCCACTTGGGAGGTCTCAGGATGGCTCCTGGGCTTCCGTATAAACACCAGTCTATCAGGAACAGATGCTGTTTGGATACTCTTCAGGAGGCCGTATCCTCTCCAGGCTTGGACCTAGCTTCTCCTATTACAGGAGCCCGGCACACCTTTTTGAGCTAAGGCCCAGCCTAGCCAAGCACTTAAAAGCACATATGCCCTACTCTACACACGCACGAATCCCCTTTGAAAGCCTGAGCCCATAGACACCTCCTGAAAAGAGACCCCGTGCCATTAAGAGGTTTCCAGTGTGCTTCAGGGAAGTGCAGCCAGACAGCAGGGTTATTATGAGAGCAAGAGCCAAGGCAGGAAGCTGACAGTTTGTTTTCTACCTTCTCTCCTTTCTTCTAAAAACTGGTGTTGCTGAGAGCTAGCTGAAAGGCCAGAGACAGCCTGCAGTCGGCTGCTCTTTACTAAACAAAAGTTTACTTTCATCCGCTGTGTCGCAGCCGCTGGAGTCACTTCCTCCCTCCTCCAGCCTTTCTTAGAGGCGAGAAAACAGTCGGCTCTTTCACCACGTTAAGCAACCCATTACAATCAATTTAGCCAGCGCACAGACAGACTCCGTGTCTACTGTATTCCGTTACCGCGGGCCGGGGGAGCAGGGGGGAGAAGCCGTCCTGCCCGGCCTCCCCTCGCACTCTCGGCCGTAATGGAAAGGATGCCGGCGCCGCCAGCTATTGGGATCACGCTAACAAATGAAGCTGTCATCAAACACCTCTTGGGGAAGCGGTGGGCAGCCGGGGGAGCGGGCGTTCTTGCGGTGGAGTTGCCTTCCCTGCAGTGGTCCTGCTGGCTAATTGCTCAGCATGGAGAGCACACACTTAAAGCACTGTCGTCCTCGTCAATAATGGGGTATTAGATGCCTCCTGTTCTGCGTGGCATTGATCTGTTCCAGCTTTCCCCTGTTGTTGTTGTTGTGTTGGGGTTTTTTTTCCTTCCTTTTTTTTTTTCTTTTCCTTTTTAAGTGTTTTCTGAGCCTGTGTTTAGCGTGAGTGCTGCTTAAGTGCTAATTGTTACACCACAGATTGATTGGCGACAAGATGGCTTGCCAAGTTTCTTCTCCCATCTCCCCGGGTGGGGTGTGGAGGAAGGACAGAGGGTGGGGAGAGAGGGAATCCTGGTGCACTCACTGATTTCCTCTCTCACTGTCTTCGGAGCTGGAAAGTCTCGGCCTTTCGGAGCTCTCCTGCCAATTTCCATTCCCGTTCTCATGCTTTCCCCTTCCTCCCTGCTGCAGAAACTGTATACATCTTTGTTATTTGAAATCTCCCTGTTACGATACTGTCCTTCGAGCTAGATGACTTGGTGGGTAAGAAGAATGCTGCAATGACACAAGTGTCTTGCCTTTTTTTGTAAGAACTCAACAAAAATACAAAAACAAAAACCCAAAAACTTGAAAGGATTTAATTCCTCCATATATTCCCTTTCACCACCACATTTGTACTTCCTAAAACCTGCAGTCGTGAGGCTGATGGTGAGATGCAAAGAGAACTACATAATAAATGGCACGGCAGCACTATGACTCTCTAGAATCCTGAATTATCTGGGCAGACCCTGCAGCAAAGATTTGAAATCCTCCCAGAGAATCCAGAACAAAGATCTGACACATACAGATACTGGATTCGATACCTATATTATCCTGGGTAATGTGAAACATAAGGAATGCTCCACCTAAGGTTAAAGAAGACGAAGTTTAAACACATTTTTTTCCAACATGTTCAACTGTTGGTCAGCTGAAGAAGTCCATTAGCCAAAATGTTACGACTTCAAACCCTTCTTGTTGTGCTCACCAAACATTCACAAATTGCTATAAAATAAAAAGCAGAGACAATATCTCAGTAAGGTAGATGACTACACAGTACAATCCCCTGTTCACTCATAGGGAAACTGAGGCAGGAACGCTAGCTAACTTGTTTGAAGATGGAGTTCATGTCAAAGCTGAAAGTAGAACTTGGAATTGCCTGCACACGGCGTCTGAACTGAGTCCTCTCGCATTGCATGTATGGCACCCTCACCATCGAGTATTCCAGTTATCACATCTGCTGTCAGGCACTTGTATAATAACTGTCTGCATCCAAGCCTCGTGCTCAACACTAGAGTTGAATAAACAGCTTACCACATACACTTTGTGCAAAACATGGCCATTTTTGCTGATTTAAGCACGCAACTCAAAACACCCATTCTGATTGCCATGCAGTGTCAGCTGGCCATGCTACTGGGAAACAGTTTGTAACTTATCAACAGAGAAGCAAGTTGTGAATTGAAAAAACTGATAACGAAACGCGTTACTAAACTCTTGCCAGGTACACAAACTGTCGAATATAAAGCTTTACTCTCCAGATATATCAATTTGTAGTGATCGAACTAAAAATCTTGGATTTTCTTGTAGTATAAAAAAGTTCCCACAGAAGACACAGACTTTAACTTTGCTTTGTAACTAATATTCACACTAGTAGCACTCATGCACTTGAACATGACCAGGAAGCAAATCCAAGTCACACGAGCATGCTGGAGTTGCAGTTTGCTTTTGAATTCAAGCAAATATGCACAGGCATTTTTTCTCACTGATTCCTTAACTCTGTTAAAAACACAGAGGTCTGGCAGGTACTCAGCCCTGGGAAGGCTGCAAGAAATACCTTTAACATCACCAGCAGTAGGTTTTTGGTGGTCATGCATTTCCCTCAGCAGATGAAGACATCCAGGACCAGACAACCCCCTCCCTCTAGAAAAAGCAAAGCATACCCCTCAGAAACGAGGGCAAGCCATAGAAAGGAAGAAAAACGGTCCATTACACTCTTACTAATTTTATCGCCGAACAGTATGTGTAACTCCCCGAGCTCTGGCCGAATAATGAGCAACGGAATAAAATGAGAAGCAATGGACATTCTTAAAAAACCAGCTGGCTGGATGTCAAAAGAGGCACAGGTGCAGAAGAACGAGAAACACCATAAAACACAAGCAGCTGTGGAATCAGGAAAATGAGACCTTTCCTGGTTTTGTATCAGGTAGGGTGGTTTGTGTTCTATTTCTTGTTGATGGTGTGACAGAAGGTTAATATCGTAACACTCGTAAGACTAAAAAATATGTGAACATGACAGTTATCACCTGATTCTTGCTTGATTGGCAAAAGACACCAAGTTTTCCTTCAGCTTCAGGAGTCCACTTTCCATGGACCTTCAGTACCTTTGAAAGTAGGTCAGAAAAATACACTGGCAAAAATCTATGAGAAGCTTCCATTGGAAGAAAAAGGTCAGAGGGAAAGGTATTTTTATATTCTTAAAAAAGCATTTGCTGAGAACTTCTGGAATACACACACAGCAACACCATGACAAAAGAAACCAGAAGGTACAGCAGATAAATTAGGATTTACACAAGACTTTTAAACACACACGGAAAATAAATGAAAAAAACCCAGCCCAGCAAACACAAACCAGAAAGAAAGAAATACACACCAGGAAGGAAAGACAGTCATGCTAGGAGTGCATATACAAGGAAAACTGTTTTGTGAGCTACTCTTGTCCAAAGACCACAGAACAAATTGCTGAGGCTTTTCCCCACAGCACAAAGTGCCTTTTAGCATCCAAGGTTTTCTCCTGAGGGACAGGAGAAAAAGGGAAAGACAACTGGCGTCGAGCTGCATATTGTCTGAAGATGCTGTCAAGAACGTCGTAAGGAAAGAGCTGTGTCTGAGGTCATCAGATTAGAGAAGGAACAAGGACCGGAGCAGGGGCTGGGAATGGAAAGGGGGAGGCACAGTGACCTGTGTGACCTCTGCTGCACTAACTTGATATAACAAATAGTTCTGAAAAACCAAATACTGTTAACCCTTTTAAACTGGGTCATTCCCTGCTGTGGATGGCTCATAGAGCACAATCCTTAACTCCTTCCTCCCCACACACGCTTTCAAACATCTACAGATGACAGTGTCATATTATATTTACAGCTCTTGCTATTGGCAAAGCTGGTTTAAAAAGAATCTCGCTCCACTTCAGCTCCAAATTTTAGCCAGCTTGTTCAAGGCAAAATGCAGCCTCTGCAAACGTAAATGTGATCCTTTTTCTTGTAGAAAAGCTCACTTTTGGATGAAAAGGTCGGTGTTTCTCTTTGGTGATACCTTCACCCCCTCTAAGATGAAGGGACTTTCTCAATACCTATGATCACCACGACCAGTGAAAATCTCTTTTCTCTTACACGGGAAGGCAAAGGCAATGATTATCCCCCCCGACTTGGACTCTGCGGAGCAACAAGTGCGATCTGAGGAGGGGAAAGTCTTCAAGACCCCAGTCCTGCCCTCACAGGGCCCCCCTCACCCTGGCTCTTTGCAAACCCGGTGTCACCCACATAAGTGCTCGAGTGTCATCTAACTGGAAACTGAAGCAAATCTCCTAACTCCGCAAAACTAGGCCCCAAGCCTTTGAGGAAATTATTATCTTCTGTGCAATTTCTCGTACAACTTCTCTTCCGCTCACGCTTCCAAATGCTAAAAGAAATTGTGAAGTATCTTGGCCTTTCTGGTTCTACTCGTAACCACAAATTCAAGCGGAAAAAAGTATCCAGAAATTTCAGAACCCTAAAAAACAAGTTTAAATTCCATTCTGGTTTTGAACATGGACAGTAATTTCAACAGGGAACTTACATTTTCCACTACCATTCTTTTATTCCTAATAAACCCCCTTCGTTTTCTCATCCTATTATTAATGTGATAACCACTTTTAAACACATAGAGCACCACGGGCGTGCAGTTTTCCACTTGAGTGGGTGAAATGAATTTACCATTTTGTGACAGCCACAGCAAACGCAGCCCAGCTCTGTGACACAGGCCGGACAATGTCCTTGTGCCACCGTTAACCAGAAAGACGCCTCCAGCAGGGAGGACTGCCGCAGTTCTGAGTCTTGAAAACCTTAACAGGAAAAGCCAGTTCTTTGTTGTATGGGATTAAGATTGGACAGGAGGGTCCTGAACTGCTACCCCCGCTGCTTGGAGCAGGGCTTGGATCACATGAACTCCGAAAGTCCCTTCGAACCTGAGTTATTCGGTAGAGAGATGAGGATTGTTTTGAAGAGCAATATGTTTGTATTCTATTAGGTGTCTAAAAATACAAGATGAGGGATGTCTTTGTAAATATTTTCCTATGTGTGACTAGACCAGAAAAACATGGTAGTGTCAATAAGCTGTATACTATGCTTAATATAAGAGACAAAAATTGTTCCCAGAAAAAAAACCAAACCAAAACAAACAACAAACTATTTCCTTCCCAACCATCGCAACACAGCAGTGCACGAGGCTTTTTATGTCCCCTAAGCAAAGGAGCTTGTAGGACTGAGGGATATTTTTACTGGCTGCCTTTATATACCCCAGTTATCTAAGTTAGGGAAAGGACTTGGCCCTGCAGCCCCTGTGCAGACAGAAGAGGGAAGCAGGCAGGTTTCTACAGAGCGTTCAGAGGAGCGTAACATACGTGATTAGTCTCCTAATCTTATCACTGAAGGTAGGTACTTAAAAGCTGGGCGGTGAAAATACCCCATCAGTCCCAAACACCAGCAGGTTCATTCCAACAGAAACATCTCATTTCACAATGATGAACTAGTGTGGTTCATGAGAAGCAAAAATCAGCAAGCAGGCCAGCAGGTTGACCTCCAGTTGCCATCAAGAAAAGTGACCTTCAGTCTTCCCTGCTTTAGTTGTTGCTTAACTGAAATTGAAAAAGGAGTGACGAGAGGATGGAAGGCGTGCGATTACTTTTGAAGAGCTCCTTCTGTGTGCCTATGGGAGAAACTGGGCAAACTATGTAAGAAGCTGGGAATGACTTCAGGGTAGCTTTGTCTACAGGCTCTGTCCTTCTCAGCTGTTCTGCTCAGCCCAACAAAGCAGATAAGTAGAGGGTTTTAAGAAATCAGAGAGAAATTCCTTATACAGTTGCTTCAAGTCAAAGAACAGAACTGAATTAAAAGAGGGTTTCGCTGATTTTGTCTATAGAGACTGTATCTACTATAAGAAAACTGTGGATATGATTAATCCTGTCTTGATACTTAGAAAAACATTCCCAGACCTAGGATTAATTCTTCCTGAACCTGGTAGGGTTATAGGGAAGCCTGTTGAGCTTTTTCCAATTCATATCAGTGGTGATGAAAATCTAGGCCATGTCCCGTCGTTTCATTTCAGTAGGACAGGATTAAACTCCTCCCAGCCTGCTGGTTGTGTCCTCGAACAGTCTGCTGCCTACCCAGCACTCCAGGCACAGGGAGGGACACGCAGGTCACGGGCTGGAACCCTGAGCTCCATCTGGCAGCACCAGCAGGAACAAACGAGATAAGGACCAGACTGAGGGTCACGGTATTGTGCCGTAACAATTCAGCCTTTATAAAGCTTACCACCAGTGGTGTGAGACTAATCAAAAGCTAATGCTTGATTCTATTTGTATACAAATCTTTTCCACAATGGTTATAAACACCCAGATGCTCTTCTCTTGCCCTCAAACCAAAATGATGAACTGCAGTCGTGGGTGAGCTGCGATGTAAGCTGCACAACCATGCAGACAACACCGGCAAGATAAGCGCTATTGAGGAATAGCACTGGCATTTCACCAAGATTGTGATTGCGAGTAAATAAGACATCAATTGGTTGTTAAAAATAACAATTGACTTTTAAACAGTGATGTTACTGGATAACTTACTGGCTTGACCGATACTTTCTGAAATTGCCTATGCCTTTTATATACGACGTTCTACACATAAGCTGAACGGTCTACTACTCAAATGGTCCCAAGTCCTAATGAAGTGTCCAGCCATACCTCACACAGAAATACTGAATAACTCCTGGCCATCCTTACCCTAAATAATGCAGTCCAGAACACTCACTGCTAGCACCTTCTGTCTTCTGGTTTACTTACCTCCACCTGTAGCAACTACCTTTTCCTGACCAGTGAAGGCCACGGCATGGGGACCCCAGGACTTCACAGATTCCTCACCACCCACCCGTGCACTGTAAGGAGTGATGCACAAGTGGGAGTTGACTTGCTCTGGCCTAAACTCAGCTGCTCTCTGCCTGAAATGCCCAGTTAAAATTCCATAAGGTGACTAATACTCTCCCTCTTTGGGTAGTTCCAAACTTGAACAAGCCCATCAAGAGATAAGTGAAATGGGGATCTTGGGCAGTGTTCTCACAGATTAATGGTTTCCTTCACAGTAAAAGCCAATAGATAACTGCTTTGGAGCAGCGTACGCATCCTTCCCTCTATGTGCTCTGGGCTCTAAAACATCTTACAAACAACATCCTAAAAAATAAACTTTAGATTTGGAGTGAGAGACCAATAGCCACAACCACAGCGCAGTCCAAAGAAGGGAAGAAATACTCGATCTGTGAGGTGCAGACACGAGATGTGCTGAAGCTCTGGAAGGACGTTCTGTCTCACCTGGCACTGGTGGGGGTTTATGTCCAGTACAGACAAGGCTCCCTCACCCTCACCACTTCCCTGCCCAGCCTGTTCCACCTCAGCGAGAGTTCAAAACAAAGCTTCAAGGTTTCACCTTCACTTACACTCAAGAAACACAGGCAGACAAAACCATGACCGGTTTCCAGTGCTTTCGCTCTGGGAAGGAATGAGCTTCCCCACACACCTGCTAGCAGAACTGAAACGTGCCCTAGCAGCGTAATCCTGTAAATTGCTGCTGTGGTCTGAAAACAAAACCCACATTTGGATAAACCACACAAGAAACTTACAGCTGCATCTCAAGCAAGCCCCAGAAATCAGTTAGCCAGGAGAAGCATGAGAACCCCAAGTGATCGTCTGCGAGTGGAAGGATCGGAGCCTTTTGTTGTTAGTGTTTCTGTAGTTACAGTTACTATTCCTAGTAAGATTTACAATTTTCAGGTAAACTTAAAACAGTTCCCAGGCTAAATGCCGCCTGGCTACAAGAACGGACTCTGTGCAATGCATTTACTCTTGTAGCAGCAGGTAGGAAGCAAACAGGACCGTTCTGTCTTTAACACTGGTACCTATAGCAAGTGCAGCAGGAAATCTCACCGTGCTCCAGCGGTAAGAAGGGCCGGGAGCTGTTTGTTCCTGTCTTTCTCCCCCCTCATCCTCTCCTTTCCATCAAGGAACGTCTCCTAAACCCAGCATGTGAGGAGATCTCCTCGGCCCTGCCTTTCTAAATAAAGGAGAAACTTCTCAGCCGCCTATTACGGGATGATTAAGGGGGAAAGGAGAATCCAAAGCAGTCTGATGAGAATTTACAGGTCGTCGGCTCCCTTTCCCGCTGTCAACCAGGGGGCAACCCTTAATGGGGTGAAACGGCTGCAGGAGAGCGCAGGGCCCGCTCTTCGGTTCAGCCTCTAATGAGGGGCCACGGGCTGAGCCAGGTCAGCTTGTTAGAAAGGGAAGAACGCGGCCCAGGATGAGAGTCAGGGATGGAGCTTTACAATAGCTCTTGAGGGGCCGTGGGCCTGAGCGCTGCGGCTCAGGGGAGGGGGAGAGGGCAGCAGCCACGGCCCCGCCTGACTGCTCCTTGCCTCTTAAAATCCCATTACCTTCCTTTTATTTCACAGTAGAGACTGGTGGGGAGGGAGAAGGAGGGGGAGATGGCCGGGAGGAACTGCCTCTGTCTAGTGCCTTCCGTCAGCAGAGGTCGGGCCCATAGGATCAATTTTTTTTCTGTGGATGTGATTTTTCTTGTCTCTCTCCCTCCCCTTTCTTTTTTTTTTAAACAAGAAAACGGGCGCCAGGCTTACAAGAGGTCCTCAAGAGCTGTCAATCAGGGGCATGAAATATTCAGAGAGCTTAATCTTCTTAGGGGATCTGTAGAGACCCCCTCATGGGGTCTGAATGCTCTTCATGAACTTGCAAAGAATGGGTAAGGGGAGAGAGGAAAATAAACACAGCTGAAAAGAATGAAAAGAGAGACATCCTTAGACAGACACCCTCATATCTGAGTGAGGGGCATATTATAAGAATTTAAACAGAATAGAAAAGACCTTTTAAGACCCAATTAGTGGCACAGTCTCCCTTCTGACTGGGAACCCAGAAAACTCCCTTCGGGCATTTCTTCATCATGGTTATTTTTTCCTTTTTTTGCTCAACAGGTATCCCAGTTCACTGGCATTCCTAGCTCAACCATGACCTAGTTTTGACCTTATACAAGTTACTGCTTCTCCATAGATTTGCCTTTTCTGTGGCCTGGTCGACATACAAGAATTCTACCAAGATTTCAAGAATCAGGTGTGGATTTGTTAAGGTACACACACAACTAAAAGTAAGCTGGTCTTTAGCTACTTAATGACTCTGGGCTAACAGCATATACCCTTACTAAAGGAACACTATCTTAAAAAACATATCGTGAGATGTGCCTCAGATTATGTGAGTAATAAGAGCTCTTACACATCTGTAAGATAGATGTACCTTATTACATTTCATTACAGAAGTGGAATCTTGACTATTTATTTTTCAGAGACTAGCCAGGGGAAGGCTGTTTTGTACACAGAAGTTACCATCAGTTCTCTGAAAAGTGTCTGCTCCATGTTTCTCTGTCTCTTTACACCTCTGCTTAAACACCTTCAGGAAATTCCTTGTGAAGAATGAATACTGCAAATAAAATAGCTCGTATCAAGTTATTGTCCTCACAAACTCAACTGTATCTCTAAAACTTCACCTCCCACTTCTGTGGTTTGAAGAACTAAAACCAGCATCTGTAACAAGTCACTGCAGTACCCCACTAAGAGAACCATGTCCACCACTTTTATCTTTGGTCACACAGTCCAACCCTCAAGAAAAAAATCCTAAAATGAACAGACACAGAGAAATATCCTGTATTTTTTCCTTCCATCAGTATCTGAAATGCAGAAAAGAACTCTACTGCTGCTGCAAATTCCGTGAAAAGGAAGATCGAATAACTCTGGAAGGATGATCCAGCATTTACAGACACTAGTCCTGAATGGAAGACATATAGGATTTGAACATAAACGTCTCGTTAACCATTGGGCCTTCTTTAAGTCAAGAAAAATAAATTATTTTTGTCCTGTAGCTGGTTCAGGAAAGCCTAGTTTGGGAACCAGCTATGCAGCACAGCGTGCGACACTTGGGGATTTGGCTTTTACGTCTCATGCCCGTCTCTCGCTGACATGTGTAAACGCTGACAGAAAGGAGCAAGAGAAAGTAGTTTTCCCTTCAGCAGATGTATCCACTTACCACAACACAGCAGAACGAGTCAGAGGAGGATTCCTACTTTCCCCTCTCCCAGCCCGCAGGGGAAAAGCTACTTGTGCCTATGTGCTCATGCATCTGACAAAAACTGCAGTGAAGAACTGTGCTCAGTAAGCTTGGAAGTGTTTGCTTATCAATTGGAAGGACTATCAATAGGTCAGCTACAGCTATGCAGACAGAAGAAAGCGGAGAAAGAGAAGAAAACCCAGTTACCAGCCAGTTAAGCCTAAAAGGCAAAAGCTTATACTACAGCATGTAGGAAGAGAAGGTGCTGGGGTGGGTCGAGATGGAAGGAAGCAGTACAAGAGCAAAGTAAGGTATATTTTTTTCCAATGGTAGTAACAAATTAAAAAAAAAGAAGAAAAACAAAGACGAGATAAAGCCTTCCTCTGCTGCACCTGGGGTCACACTGTGACCTTTCAGAGGACAGGATGTACAAGTGACCTTTGTCAGAGCGTGACAGAGCGGCCAGCCCAGCTTTCTGCAAGGAGACGTGGGAGGCCCACGGGCTCTGCTCCCTCCGTGGGCAGAGGTCCTGACCGCAGCAGCCGCTCGGAGAGCTGGCAGGGGCCGGCTCCTGTGCTTGGAAAACACAGATAACAACACAGGCTTACAGACAAAGAGCCTGGTCTTGAAACTTTCTCTTCCTACCTGTAACAACAGTGGTATTGCTTGGGAGCTCTGAGACAATGCTTTGCTCTTCCTTCCTCTGTCCTCTCTGAGTCCTAAAATAATCTTCCTGAAAATGCCACAACCCTGAGATGCTTGAGTTGCTTTCAAAAAGTCACAGGCACACTTGCCACCCTTTCAAAGACAAGGGAGGGCAACGGGGCCTGAGATTCTTCGCTGCTTTACTTCCACCGCTTTATAAAATCAAACAACCCAGCACGCCTGACTGGCTGTGTTGATGAGGCACCCAACTAAGGAATGGCTTGGAGGGCATCCATCTCTGGCTCCTCTCGAGATCCTGGCCTATATATGTATTCCTAAACATGCCGCTAAGTTTTACTCAGCTATATACCATGGCAACATTCATCTACTCAGATATTTCTACAGCCCCTTGCACAGCAGCGGAAGAGCAAATGAAGGCACAAAAAAATTGTATCCAGCGATGGGACAGACACCAGCTTGTTGTAAATACGTCGGTTCCACGCAGCGAAGCCCAGAGGACACAAAGAGCAAAGATGCCAGGAGGTGTGTGACACTGGGTCAGCCCCACACTGAACACAACCGCTGCGCTGCCACTCACAGAGACAGGCACTTCCTCCTGCCCTAACCCCTGTCCTGGCTAACGCACAGCAGATCTTCTGGATAAACACCGCTCTGTTGGGCACAGGGCAGTTCAGGTGCCGGCTGCTCCAGCTGCGAACCCCTCGCTATGTCCTGGAGGCACGGGAGGGCAGAGGAAGCGGCGCAATCCACAGCCCCCAGCTCCTGCTGCCCCACGACCTCGGGGCTGCCACTGTTGACCCTGCTGGGGTTGCAAGGGGTTGACTAATTTGGACACGTTCAGGCAATCGCTGTCGTCAGCTTCCTGCTTTGTTGAGCAGGGAGGTTTTTGCTGTAGGCGGGAGTCAATTATTTGGCAATCTCGGGATGATCGGAAGAGACTATTAGTGTTTGACATTTTAAAGGGAAATGGAAAACAGCCCACCTCTCCCTTTCTGACAGCTAAACCAGCCACTTCATATTAAACTTTGCATAGCTTCTTCCTCATACAAATTAGCTCAACAACTGCCGCTCTTCTACGATGTCAACAGGCCACCTCAAAAAAGGATGTTTGACCGTGACTCCTAACCTGCTATCACAGAAGATGGGCATCTGGGCTGCAAGCGAGCCTCTGGAAGCCCATGTACAGCAAGAATCCCCCACGAAGGCACAAGCCAGCAGACTGAGCAGGGGACACGTGTATGGAAGTATCCACCAACTTGTTAAAATACACAAAAGCAGAGCTACATGCGGTACATTCAATTTCCTGACCTGACAACACACGGACGGAACTTGTTTGAAGCTTGAAAACTGTATTAAAAAATCTGTGCTAAGTGGAAGGATGGAAAATTTAAGAGCTGTTCAGCAAACCCTTGCAATTCATGAGAACAAACCTTGCCTGCTTCAGAGACTTTTCCAAAACTTTATGTTAGGCTTCCTCATGGGATGAGAGTGTTATCCACTGCTCCCTAAGATTCCTCTCCAGTGATTTTTGCAGAAAAGATGACTTATCTTGGAAGTGTAGAGCAAGACAGTCCAATTGGTAATAAAAGCAACAGGAGTCATAAACCAGCAGCCATGCTTCCAACTGTATTTAAGAACTAGTCTTTGAGAAAGAAGGGAATATATCTGGGTTCTTGGTAAACAATTTCTCCCAGACTAGCAGGAAAAAAAGTGATGTCGGCTGACCAACAGGACAAGATCTACAGCTTGGAGATCTCTCTCCTGTCTGCCCTATCTGCAGAGCAAGCAACAGTGCTGTTTTGCAGGCACGTGTAGAAATCCCATCCAGAATCAGACCCTCATTGCACCTCACATTTTACAAATACACAGAAGCATTTTGGAATTCCCTTGCTTTAATACAATGGCTTAAGGTCTGAACAGCAGATTTTCTATTTCCAAAGCCTTAGATGGATTGATATCAACGAATTCTCTTAGAAAATCATTATGTATTAACAACCTGCTCGCACTGTAACCCAAGGAGAGTTGAAACTGAAGGCCACACTTCCCAGTAAGAACTGGTACAGCAAAGCTACTGCTCCCAAGGATTATACCAGCCAGTTTAGCAAGAAAATGTCTGCTACAGCTTACATTTTGTAAAATGGAGAAAGGAAGATGACTTCACACTGTCGAGATATCCAGGTTATTCACTGTTACAAATGCAAACGGTGACCTTACATAAAGCCTTTTCTGCTCTTGAAGAATAACACACGATGGAGTGGAACAAGGGCTGGTGGCGGACGGCTCCCTCCTCCCCCGCCTTTATTACCACCAGGATCCAGTTGGACCAGGTTCCCCCGGGACTGCCCAGGATTTGTCTGTGCGCAGACAGCTCTGCGGTGGCAGCAGGGCAGACTCTAAGCGGTGGTGTGATTTAATAAACAGACACTTAAGGCAGTTTACGCTGGAGTCAGCCCACTTCGGATGGCCTTCTCTGCTAATTTAACACTGGCTGCAGCCCCCAAGCTGGCGTCTCCCTGCTCATTAGCGAAAAGGGGTGCGTATGCATGTGCGTGTGGGAGGAATTCTTGTTTCACATTGGTGCTTGAGAGATTTTATTATATTGGGCAGCTCATTTCAGTCACTACATTGCGGAGGATTTTTAAACAGAAAGGGGGAGGTAAGGCATGCTAGTTAGGATCCTTCCCTGTTGTTATTTTCATTAATTTTCCTCCTTTTTTTTTTGTTTTGGTTGGGGGGGATGTGACAAAAAGGGACAATAATTGCCATTTGCCGCAGACTTTGAGGAGTCCTCCTCAGCCATTACAGATTAAATTGCATTCTGTACAAGTGTCCATCAGGCCCCAGCTCCAGACTCCAGGCTGGTTAGAGGGCAGCTGATTCAGCTGCAAGAACATTTTGCTCCACTTCTGATCTGTCCTAATTATAAAAATGATGCTCTTGCCTTTAACCCCTAAGAGTTCTCTCTTTCCTATTAGTATGGAACAGTCCCTCGGCCAAATATTCCGCTGGTTTAACTGAGTTACCTGGGCTGTCAGCAGCAGAGAATCCGTGCAGATCTATAATGTCTGAGTGTCTCTCTCCTAATTTTTATCTCTGACCCACATAAGCAAGGCTTTCAGATTTCAAATAGAGAATGGCAAAATCAGGACAGGCTCAGGACTTGCAGACTCTGTCTGATCAGGTTTTGTAAAATCAAATCTAAAATTAAAGAAAACATCCAGACTTTCAGTCCGAAGCCTGAATGGCTTGAATACACATGCTGGGCTAGTTCTACGGCAGTAAGCACCAGCGCTCAATCCTAGCAGTATAGCAAGAGGGAGAAGCAGAGTCTATAATACTTTTTTGAGAATTTCAGCCTGTAGGTCCACATGGAGTGTATTATGGTCTGGCAGTGCAGACAACGTTATTGAAGCCAGCTCGTTAACAGATGTCTCAAGAACTATACTTGCTGTCCTGACAGCGCTGCCACATAGACACACAATAAACATCTGCACTGCAACCAGGAAGCAGTGGGTTGTCCTTTTCCCTTCAAACAGTAAACTGTCCAATTTTAAAACCTCTTACATTGGGTATTTCTACATCTTTGGTTACAATGAGCTGCAACAGGAGTGAAAACAAATGCAGAAAAATGTGGGCACGATCACTGCTCACTTCAAGCTTTATTTTGATGCTGATTCACTCTTGACTGAAGCTGGTCTACGTAAGATGAGAATCTACCTTTGATTTTGTCCCTTATAGAACATTCACAGGCTGCCCTCATCCCCTCCTACCACAAAGCTTCTGCCTCTTCCCACTCACATCTAATTCTTACCCTTCCGCAGCCCCTTGACCAAGAGCAGCTGTGGCCCCGCAGCCCCACAAACAGAGCAAGTCTGTGCCTTAGCACCACACTTCAGCTAAAGACAATTTCACTGATTCGCATACTTAACATCAGAAAGGACCAATACCGTCACATGGCCTGAAATCCCGCAAAACATGGACTATCCAAACCTCCTGCAGCGAAAGGAATTATCCTTCCCCGCTACATAAACTCAACATTACCAAGAGCAATATCTCATGGCTGAAATGGAGAAGAGTTTGAGACAGACACGCAGTCCCAGTTTGCACACTCCATGTGATGATCCATCAACCACATCCGATGACAATTTATTCCAACAGTGGCTCACCCAGTCAGCTAACACCCTGCTTTTAGATTTCCAATATCTTTTTGCCCTGAATACAAGCAAGTTGAATGTTCAGAACCATCTTGCTTTAGCAATACTGACAAAATCGGCTTGCCCTATAGACTGTTATATTCCAGCTGATGGCATCTAAATGGTATTTTTCCTTTTAGATGCTCCCCTTTTTCTGTTAATTTCTTCACTACATTTCCACTAAATATTCCACATCCGTTCTGTTTTAGTAAGCCTATGGGGTGTTTTGTTTTGTTTTCAATGAGTTTACTTTCTGTAGAATATTTCTTAGAATCAACAGCCCGTTAGCCATTGGCAGAACTCATGGAACACAACAGTAGAAAATGTAAAAAAGAGAGGAAAAAGACCTTGAAAGAGCACCCAGGGAGAAGAGCGGGCACGGGGTGTGTTCTGCAGCCAGCCCTGGACAGCTCCCGCATCCCCAGGGAGCCCTCAGTGCCTTTCTGGTACAAAACATCACATCAGCTGTTACCAAACCCAGCGGTCTCTTATTAAAAGTGAGGATGAACGTGGCTCAGGAACACTGTGCAGGAAGCTTGCAAACCAGCTAGAGAAATCTTCCTTAGTAAAAGATTTTCTCCTTACTTACCTCTAGGAGTTAAGAGAGCAACTGATGTCCTGAAGCAACAGGTTTGACGTTCCTGCCATTTATCTTCCATGTTAAAAAAATTCCTTACCCCTGTACTTGTGACATTTTCATTATGCCTACCTTCTAAATAAGTTTTTATGGAGAAGTGTGTGAGATGTGAAGAGCATATTTGTTTCTTTTGGACTTACCCATCCTCTTACAAAGATGCAACGCAGAGGCGCTGGTCAGAATTGAACACATATTTCAGTACGGATCCCATCGGCCAGTCCTTCAACGCTCGATGAGCCATCTCCATTTTCTTAAAACCACATCTCTGGAAAATTAGAGATTTGCTACTTCAGTGGATGAAATATTTTATCACCGGAACCTTAAATTACTATATACACAGGGAAAGGCTTGGTTACAAACACAAATCTTTTTGCAGAAAAATAAAGGCTCAAAAAGCAGAATTCATCTTCATGCCAACCTTCCCTGTGATGGAGATGGGTTTGCTGGCAGCTGACTGAGGGTTTGAAAAATACAGATGAATAAAAACAGCTAACAAGGAAGTTTGTAGTCTTCAAGTCAGATCTTCTACAACTGAAGCCAAATACTCACTGATAGTGTAAAATCAAGTCCCCCAAAAGAAAACCATTTGCAGTTTTTCAAAGACAATGACCATTTCTTTCTCAAAGGTGTTTAATTTTCTAAAGATGTAAACTGGGGTCAGCAGGACAAGTGCTCTGCAGGGCTTCTCCACACACTAATCTCCTACTACTCACGTAACCATCATAACTTACTAACTGTAAGTTAAAGCAACATAAACTTCCCACAGCAGATCCGAATATACACATGTAATTACTCCTTTGTGCAAAGGGAGAAAAGACACTTATATCAACATAAAATTATGTTCAAAATAGACGTTGCTCTTCAGTAAATAACAATGTAAAAAGATCATATATGTAAGTAAAGTATTTATAATGGTCTAAATTCTATGAGTGAATGAAGCTGTAGGGATGAAGCACATGATGAAGGATCAAATGCAAACAAACTACTGCATTTTACTGAGTGAGTTGAGCTTCTGCAACTGTTGCTGTGCATTTTCAGCTCAGCCTAATTCTGAAAAATGACAAGTTGAAATTAATAAATACTTAAGTGCTTATTTGTTATTATTATTATTGTTATTTTACATATTGCTGCTAGTGCCAGGAGGCTGGTGAAAGAAGAGATAGAGTATATCATAGCTGATGTGTGAGACACGTTTAAGGAGTTTAAGAGGTGAGAGAAATGCTAAACAAGACTAACAGAGAACTGTAAACTGACCCTGAAAATCCCTGTCTAAACTCTAATTAAAACAGGTGCCACTGGCCGTAAGACTTGGGCCAAGGGGTGTTCTAACCCCAGAGAAAAAGAGGGTCCTCCATAGGGACACCACAGAAATCAGTGTGGAAGTTTAAGAAAACCTTCCGATCAAAACCCAAATCTTAAGCACTGCCGTCACGTCCCATTTGCATCCTATGGACTCCGATCCCGGCTCAAGGGAAATGACTTTCCCTCAGTTTACACTGTAAGCATGTTAGAAAGATAAATACCTATCCCGGGTGAAAAGCTGAAGCCAAGGAAACAAAGGCCAAGCTCTCAGCCATTTTGTGCAGCCGTTTCCAATGCCCCAGCACTGAGCTGATCGTGTCAGTATCTCAAGGTCCCCCGAGACAGTAATCTTATGTGTTCAGAGAGGCTTTAGTTCATGCAAGGTCAGAGTAATTGTGCATGATTAATGGTTTATCTCTTCCTGAAAGCCTTACACAAAGGCTCCAAACCAAGTTAGCCGTAATTCCATACTCCTTCCAGCCTGCTTAAAGGGGCAGCAGCCGATTTCCTGGCCGCGGGGCCGAGCAGGTTGACTTTATCTCTCCGAATTGGAAGTGGGCCATGTGGCCACTGAAAGGAGTCCCTCTCTGCCATTCAGCTCCCTAGGAAACACGAATACACTGTTAAAAAAAGAGTCCAAATTCACTTTAAAACACCCTAAAGTCTAGAAAAAAGGCTTCTCTGTAACAGTCCCCCAAACCTTTTGCTGTGAGATTCTTCGGTTTTCTACAGAATTGCTCCTTATCATATTGCCAGAGCAGGGCACATTAGAATCACCTTAGAATCTCATTTCTATTCTGCAGCCTTATTTTGTTACAAAAAGGATCATTTTTAATCAATTACAGCTTTGTGACCATGGGCAGCCAAATAAGCTGATTAAATTATTATTTGCAGATAGTGCTCACAGATAATTCCTTAGGGAGAGCTGCAAATTTAGCCCTTTTTTGTTTTCACAAAGCATTAAAGCAGCCCGATTTCTCTGAATGCATGCTGTCTTTAACTGGCTGTTTTCAGACTATAGATCATTTGTGAACTGTTTGGTTCAGCTATTTAGTTATACACAGTGTGTAATTGGGCACGTAAGTCATATGCTGTTGTTTCTGCTCCCCGAGTGGATGTCCAAAGCCCTTTATATAAGAGAAGAGTGAATAGTTTTGTTCACATACCAAATCTCCTTGCTCTCCTGTGACCAAGATGTTCAGATCAAACACAACATTCCCTGCGGTTTTATGTGAATCAAAGTCCATGCACATCAAGTTTGTTCACTAACAGCAAATGACAAGGGATCACAAACATGGACGAATCAAAACAGCAGTTTGCGGTTCTTTTTTATGGTGGATGTAGTTCCCACCACCAAATCGGATGGAGCTTTAATTTAACTGGGAATTTGAAATATCGTATGTTTTGTTGGAAGAAGGAAAAAGGCATTCAGTACAGTTAGGAACTTTCACATGAAAGTCTTCCATAGCGGTCACAGAAAATTAGCTACTTAACCATTGAAAAAGCAACAGTGCCAGCCACAGACTGCTTATCCCCTTCTTTGAGCGTGTTAGGAGCAATGTTCTTCTTTCAGAAGGCAGAGAAGTTGAACAATGTCATCAGTTGTCTCAGACGTCTTCCTACCTAACAGGAACGAACTGGCTGAAAGCTGCAACCAGAAGATGAATAAAAGAGAATCATGATGTCTGATGTTTTGCTCTCCAACAAAAGCTAAGATTAGATAAGGAAAAAGACACCGGACTACAAAACAGGATATGCTGGGGGAACTGGGAGACACTGGATCTCATGGGAAGCGATGTAAAGCTGGAGCTTCACTGGAACAGACTACACCAAGGGTACAGTAGCAAGTTGACAGAAGGGAAATGGAATGTCTCCAATCTTAGTTGACTCTAAAAATTAAACACTAGTAAGGAAATAGTGACACACAACTAAGGCTTAATATCAAAAAAGAGCATACGAGGAAGAGAAAAAAAATCAAGGATGGAACTGCAAAATAAATTACTTATGCTAAACATAAAAAGCAGTAAGGAAAAAATTAAGAAAGTCATCAATATCTTCTGTACTTCCAAATTCATTAAAAGATTAACGGTGACTCAAGGTGATTTTTCCTATAAAGGAAAGAGACGCAGCCCAGAACAAAGTCAAAGCAGGTTAAATAAGACTTCTGTCAGTGTAGCCCAACTAGGGGTCTGTGTGCTAAACCCTCTTTTCCCAGAAAGAAAAGGAATCACCATAAGTTACGCAAGCTGTGGCACAGACTCTGTGCTTGCACAGGGCTTGGATCACCTCCTGCACACACAGCAGGAGCCGGGAACGGCAACAGGCTTTCTGTAAAACGGGACTGCGGAGGGAATTCCAAACAGGGTCTCGATCTCACAGAAACCTCATTCGGGTCACCCTCAGCTAAACTGAACACAACCAAGGGATGTAGGGCTGATGAAATCTGCCCCAAAGCAGTTCAGAAGTAGCTGAAACAGTTAATCTGCCAAAAACTGGTATTAATCTTGATGTAACTGCAGAAGACAAGGAAGGTTCTGGAGAAACAAAAGGCAAAAAAAAAGGACACACCTTTGAAAGCACAACTCAGTAAACTACAAATTGCTTAACTGCACTATCTAGAAAGAAGAGAAAAAAATTAAACAATCAGTTTAAAAGTAACTGGGATGTACTAGGATGATGAAAAACTGTCAATACAGAATGGTCAGGAGCAAATTATGTTCCATTCATCATGTTCCATCTAATGGGGTAACAGTGATTACAGGGGGAAGCATTAGGGGTGATTTACTTCCAAAATTAAAGTAAAAAAAGCAATGCTTTTAATCCTTGCGCACCTAATGTTTTCAAAGCATATAAGGGAAATCAAATGTAGATTAAAATCACCACAATTCGGGTGTACAGCTATCTAGAAAATCCTCTTAAATTACCAGCAATTTGCTGTCAAACTGACGGGACACTTTGCATGTGGTTCTACAGGGGGCCACATCAGCTCCAGTTTCATAAGCCATTAGCACAGATTGTCCTCAGAGATATGCAGCAACCATTCTGGAATATGATTACGAGTCAAAAATCTCAATAAATCGTGGAATAAAGAAAAAAAAATTGATTGTATGAAGATGGACCAAAACAGGCAAGTATAAAATGTTCTACGATAAACAAATTCAAACAGATATGAACAAGTAGCAGCAATATTGAGAGAAGGGTCTTCAACCTACAGCACAATGCAAACTGAATTTTGATCAACAAATTGATGTCACAAAAAGAAGAGAAGGGAGGAAAAAGACGTCTCACCACGGAATGTACTGACAGGTGAGAAACGGAATGTGTTTTTCCCTGCAGGTGCTGAGCACACCTCAAATTAAGCCAAGACATCCAGTTGTGGTCACCTCACTGCAAGACAGCTATAGACAGACAAAAGACCATCACGAATTATAAGAAGTTTCAAAAACATCACTGGAGGAAAAATATGGACAGAATTGTATTTATTTTTAATCCAAAAGAGAGAACAGGACATGATTGTTCTTTTGTGATAAGTAAGTGGTGGTTGTGAAAATGACTGACACTATTTTTTTTCTCTGGTCACTTGCAGATAGAACAAACTTGAACCAGCTTTGCTGACAGCAAAAACATTTGGCGTTGCTATTAACCTAAGTGTCACTGATTTCCTAATAAAACAGATACTTAAGCAATAGAATGATCCCGTCACATAGGTAGGAAAGGGAATTTTCTTCAAACTTCAGACAGATTTGTCTCAGGGCCAGCCTGAAATGCATTCACAGACATGAGCAAGACAGCACTCAAACTACCGGCCGTAAATGCGTTACGGTGATTCCTGCTCACCTGAAAGTGTTCGTCCAGCTCTGAAAAGGACCAGCTCGCTGTATCAGCACTTAGGCTTGTGGTTAAATGAGCAGCTTGTGATAAGACATGAGCGAGGTCTGAGAGATCAGTGCAACTGCATCAGACTACTAGAGACGAAAGAACAACAAAGAGCGTCCCCAGTGTTAGCCCATGGCTGCACTCTCACCACAGACCCAGACTCCCGGTTGCCACAGCCAGCGAGTTCCCCACTTGGACCGGCCTGAACCAAACGCTGCTAAGCCCCGATGGCTCAGCAGCAGGCAGGCATTCCAGATTCTGCTCTGATTAGCAAGCTGTCCATTCGTGAGACTCACCAGGAACACAGAATCGGGAATACTGAATCGGCTTTCAAGTCCCTCATCAGAGATTCTAGCGAGCTTTGCGTCTGACGGTGTAGGACCCAACAGCACCGTACAAGGTCACAGCGCAGCGTTTTCTCTAAACACAGCATTATATCTCCATGTCATAAGCAAGCACTGCCTGGTATGTGGTCAAACCCACAACAAATGGTGACCTGCCATGTCAAATTTCCCTGGTTCGATGGTTATAAAGTTAGCATGTGATGCAGAACACATTGAGAGAAGAAAAGCATTGCTTGCATCTTCAGCACACGTTTTCTGAAGCAGACCTGAAGTTATATCACCGGCCACCTTTTATTCTTTGCAATAGACTGAGGAAAACAGGACAAGAAGCTCCATGCACTGTTATAAACACTCCTGTAACAGCAGGAAACAACCCCGGCTGCTTGGGGTGCAATGTCCTTTTCAACATGGTAGCAATATATCTTTCCAAATGCCTTTTTTTTTTCTTTTTAAGCTATGTTAAAGTTACCAACTATTTGAACAATCTAGCTCACAGTTACCATGGAGCCCGGGTCTCAATTTCTTTTGCTTCTTGCCTCTTTAGGGTAAAGTAGATTTTTATGCCAGATTAACCAAAGTGCTGCTCTTCTTTGATCTGCAGTTCAGGCCACAGTTCTGACTGGAGAAGGGAAAAATAATTCACCAGGGTGCTCCTAACTTAACAGCAGCCAAAACCGCTTGGGTTTCCACGGTTTCCTCTATTTCCCTTTCAGTAGGGGCATCAACAAACTAGTAACAAGTTAAATATGTTGAAAGAGGTTTTTGGTTTGCTTTTTGTTCCTTGCTTGCTTGCTCTCTGACTTTCTCTACGCATGCAACTTGAACAAACACTGACCTTGGAAAAGCCTCTGGGTGAACCATCAGAAGGGGTACAAAATGCTTTAAAGTTATTTAATAAGGCCAGTATCCTAACCCTCAATTGCCCTTTTTTACTTTGTTCCTCCCTGATGTTGTTCACATCCTTAGCCCTTCGCAGAGCCCTCAATGCAGAACTCGCAGGACCCACACCTTGGTGGGTTATAAAACAACCGTCTTGCATCATGAGCCACAGCACTTTGTCACACACCTTCTGCAGCGAGGATTTAGTCCCGCAAAGAACGCCTTTAAAAGCAGTTGAACTACTCAAGTGAGTTTCATTGTAAAATAAATGAAGTCAGCATAAGACAGAACGCAGAAATTTAAAAAAAAATATTTCTGATCTACATCTAAAAACACCTATGGAGAGAAGAACTCTACTAGAAAGCTTAATCCAATCTGGTGCAGAAAATGTTAAATCATGGAGAACGTGCCACAATCCTCAGTGCTTAATACTTAGCCTCAAATCTTCATTAATAGCTAGTGTTTAGCAATTTCTATATAATTAAAAAAAATGAAATAACAGTAACAGCTACAGCTGAAATGAAAACTTTATGTGTTCAGACCTTAACTCTGTCAGGCAGAACAAGGAGGTAGATTTAGGGGTCTTCTTGCAGCGAGGTATGTTCGGCTAATGTGATGATATCTGCTTACTCACGACAAAATTAACATTGAAGTCCGCATAACTCAGAAACACATAAACAATACCAGGTGCTTAGGTAGCACTTAGCCTGGTGTTAATTATATCACACGAGAAACCCTGAGCTTCGTCTTTCAGCACAAAAGTTGCCAAGAAGCGGCTCTGCAGTGGCACCAGAGGGTTTGGGAACAGCTCATTAGCACCCTACAGAAACAACGGATTCAATTGTGCCCCAAACCATACAGCTCCTGCCATTACAAAGCCATTCAACTAAATCCAGTGCTTTTTAGAATCATGAAGGAGTGGGACACGGATAAAATTGGAAAGAAAAAGTTGAAAAATAAAAGCAGTCATGCCTACGAGGGGCAGAAGTGGGGGAACCAGAGCTCCGCCAGTACCAAATTGTACTTCCAATCAGAAACCATGTCTTCTGCAGCCCTACAAATCCTTTTCTCCCAATACTTTTCCAGTTTCCCTCTATTTGGAGCTACAGAACCCCTTCATCTGTAGCCCGGCCTGCCTTTCAGCTCAGCCAAAGCACATATTCCAAATATTCCAGTCCTTCCTGTGAAATAGCTCATCTGTTCCTAAGCCAGCCCTGAGGCAAACCCACCTATTCTTCTCCCTTAAGTGGATGCTACACTGTACACCAGCACAAACTGATTCCAACAAAGCAATTTGATATTTTGCAAGTAGAAAGTGCAGCATATATGAACCAAAACCCTACATCTATCTAATAAACAACTGACCAAGTCTGGGACTCCATCCAGGACATCAGAAGGTTTTTTCTTTTTCTCTTATAGTACTCAACATGCAATGCAAGTAGATCAGTTAGTTGGGGTGTTTGGGGTTTTTTTTCCTCGTTAAAAGAACAGTCCTGCCATGCCAAATATCAACTTTTTTGGGTTGTGTTTTTTTTTTAATTATACAGGTAGCTGTTGCATTCAACTTACCTGGGCCTACACACAAGTGATGTATCGACAGAGTAACAGACAATGTCAGCAGATTTTTTCACCCCATTGCTGCGTGCATTTTAGTAAGAACTCACCAGCTTTTAAACTGTGGTTTAAAGACTGAGTTCAGCTGAACTAAATGGGTGCGACCCTGCTTTGGAACTGCAGAACTCCAGCAGCAAGCAGGCTGACCGGGCCCACAGAGAGCTCGTGTCTTTGCAGAGCTTCGGTCAGTCTTGTCTGAACATCGTCATTTAATCTTCTCCTCAAAGGAGTGCTCCTACCTACTCAGAAAGGGACGTCTGCTGTCTCAGGTCATCTTTCTTCCGCTAGCTCAGTAGAATAGTGAGAAACCCTCCGTGCAGGATTGCTCTCCGCAACAAATGCCTTTATCGGGAAAAAAAAAGTTATTGCGTGTAAAATCACAGGAAACAAAATGACCTTAAAAAAGTTGCAGCAGCACCTTACTGAGTTAGGAGCAGCCTAGAAAAATCTTTTCCCTTTTTTGAGATGTAGACTTTCCAGGAAGTTTCAGTGGTTTACTAAGTAGAAAACACAAAGACTCCAAAGAAAACCCTCCTGATTCCTTCAACGTGCATTTACACTCAAATCCAAACTATCTTCATATTTCCCTAGGTATTAAAATAGGACAAACTAAACATATTGAGCAAAGTAGTTATTTCCTAGTATCTAAAGATAGGAAATCTTTTCCCCGAGGGTATGTAACATTGGCATGCACCACACTAGCCACACTTTGACAGCCATGATTTTGATGGGACAGCAAATGCTGCACAAACATATTTTGTGTTTTGCCTTAATATATGGTACAGAAAGGAATTGGTTAACAAGAACACAGGAAACTCCCTACAAATTGGTAGTGATGGCAATTTCCTGCAATAACTTAGAAGATTTTCACTTGCTTTGGTTGGGTTGGTAACTCATATCCTTAGGTTGAAATTCAAGAACCTAAAGTCTTGACACACAATCCAGTGATTAATAATATAGACTGTATATACAAGAATGTGAAATATATTGGACCAAATTCATCATATGCCTATATTAGGCGTAACATAAACGCTTTTCAGACAGATTTTTGATTTCAAGGCACTTTTGGAAATTTTGTTATTGGAGAAGAGGCTTCGAAAATTGACACTATTCAAGAAAAGCTACCACAACAGTCAATGAGAGGTATGTCCAAGTGCAAAGAAAGCTGAGCAAAGACTTTAGAATTTATTATGGGATTTTCAAAATCACTCAAATGATACAAGGCCTACAGACAAATTTCTGGAGGCAGAGAGGGCATTTAGGCATCCTACTCCTACCAGCTTTCTCAAGAAGGTATTAAGTGATCTATCTGACATTTGTACAATTTCTCTGCATAATCCTAAACCAATTAAGCACTTCTAAAATTCTAACACGAGCCTCTAGTGATATGGGTAAGTCCTATATGGTTATCAAGAAGCACACAGCTAGTTTTCAACAGAACAGACCGCACTGACGGCAAGTTAGGTGCCGAGCTCTCCTGAAAATTCAGTCGCTTCATTCTGTTGCCAAAATGTAAATGTGACATGCTGAAAACATTTGTCATGCAAACAATTGAAGATCTGTCTCTGACTCCTCCAAAATCTGTATATTACTGACAGAAATCAGACGGAGGGGGTTTAAAAAACCCATGTATTTAAATTAATAGATTTTTTCATGATTCTTGTTCTTTATGAGCACAGCTTTAGTTGATTTTTCACAATAGAGATGCTTCTGTGTTTAAAGATAGAATATGTGGCTAGTATGTAATATAGCTGAGGAAAATGGGAGGAGGAAGAGCCAGGAAAACACCCTGAAATCGCTGTTGTGAACCAGACGCTTCCACCTCACAGCTTGACACGAACCACACGGTTTGATGTCCGATGGGCAGCGTGTCACGCTCAGCGTTGCATTTTTCTGCCCCATGGCAGTGAGTTGCATTACAATCTGTAAAGCAGTAAACCCACATACACCATTATAAATAGTCATGGAATGCCCTGGAGTGGCTGCAGCAGAGCTGGAGCTGCTCTCTCGGAGCCCCTCGAGGAATTTCAGCTGTGGTTTATCTCTAGGGACATCACTTATCCTATCAGCTGAATATCTAGTAGACAGGTAGATGTGGGCTTTCACACAAGATGTGACAAGGTGTACAGCTGCTTCAGCGAATCCATGTTTGCTGGGATGAGGCTTTAGGGGCTTTCAGTCCCTGAAAACAGCAGGCATCTCTGTGACAGCTCATTTCCCATGGTCTTTCTTCCACAGAGAATCATCCTTTTTGTCCAAGGGAGGAAGCAGTGGCTGAGGCCCACTTTAGAACAGCATTCTGGAAATAAGCGTAACTCAGAGCTTCTTCCCTGGCCCACCTATGTGGTTCCTCACATTCCTATGTGGTTCCTCATATGGGCTCATCCTCAGTAGCCTAAAATGCACCGAGAGAATCTATCTTGCTCCATGGATGATGGCTGTGGGAGATGCCACCAGCAGAGCCACAGCCACCCGTGCTGGGCCCTGCTGACCTCTGCAGGCCCTGCCTCCTTCTGGAGCCGAGCAGATTCCCACCTTCTGACATAGAGCTGCGCCTCAGACTTCCTCCAGGTGCACATGGCAATTTGACCTGTCCCACTAACTGACAGGAGTAAAACACAAGGCTTGACAACCCTCAACTTGTGCTCCGTCCATAGTCGCCACTGCTGCTGTTTCAAAAGTTAGTAACAACACTGCTTGAGGAACCCAGCACTTTTCGCACATTGGTTAAGGTACAGGAACACACGCCTCCTTGGGCATTTCCTCTTATTTCCTTTTCCCTCGATTTCTCACTTCAATTCTAGCACATACTGCAGTTACAAGAGCTGCACCAAGTTAAATTCTTTCTCACCACTGGTGTTCGTGTCAGCAAGCATCTCGTCCTGCAGAATCAGCCGAGAAACTCCTCCCAAGTCTTTCCTGGTTTTGTGGGTGACAATAGCTATTCAAAACTGTGGAAAACCAAGAACTGGAGAACATTCCCAGAATCTAAATATTATCTCACATTCTCACAAACTGGGCTTGAGATCAACCACACTTTTTTTTCCCCAGAAGTCCACTTGGCTCTTACTCAGACCTTGTGTTATTTGCTGCAAAAACTTGTGTTGTTTGATGCTCTGCCTTCCTCAAGGGTTCACAGAACTTATCCATGTGCCAGATTGGTTACGATACCTCGGGCTGAAGGCTTTGGGCAGCCCAGGTTTCATCAAGTTTCTGCCTTACCTGCAACATAAAAATGAGCTGTGCAGGCTGCATCTTCCTTCACAAAGCACAGGGGCAGATCGAGCTGTCCCAGTCCAGCAGTACGCCTTACAGAGCAATAATTCCTCTTCAATCGCACAACATTTTTATAGGTTCTGCAGTGGCCAGCCCAGTACTTGAATGACACAGGCAGGAGCCGGCTGAGCCATGCTGTGTTTATTCCTTGGTTCCTGAAACAAACGAAGGGAATTGGCTCCTCTGGTTGCCCGGGAATTACACAATCGCTCTCCCTTTCACAAACACGTAAGCCGAGAAGACTCCTTAAAGTTCTTCCCACAAACAGCCAGAAACTGTCTACCTTGGTCAGATTTGCACTTCATTGCATTTAACTTCTTACACCACCTCACGTGTTCATACCCAAGACAGAAGCTGCCGTCAGCCCACAGGCAGGAGCCCATCCACGGACGGACGGACCTGGGCAATCACTCCGCAGACGGCACCACGTCCGTGCCTCTGCGCGGGTATTAAAGTGCCGCAGCCAGCTAATTCTTTACAGCTTGCACTTTTTAGCCCTCGTTATGGCAGACAGTTGGGCGCCCCTGTACAGTTAAAGATCACAGGCCTTGATAACCTGGCTCTTTGATTTATGACAGCCCAGACCTTAGTGATCACCTAATGAGGGGAACCTGGAGTGTCAACCTGTTTATTAAATACCCAGAACCAGCTGTAGACCCAGCCAAGGAAGTAAGTTAATCATATTTCTCATTTATTTTGTGTATCCCTCTCACTCCCTGGCTCTCCCCGTTCTCTCCTCCGTTCTGCCTGGCTCCCCCTTTTCATCTCAGAAGGGGAGGGATTTCGGACAGGTCATTTACAGAGACTGTCAGGGGGCCGAAATGTTTGGGATTTCCTACTGATTTCTTAGGTGTTTAGAAGTTAATAATATTCAGCACCTCATGATTCTTTCCTAGATGTCAAACAAAGACATGAAAGGCAAGGAACCCAAGAGGAAAGGAGGGGGAAGGAGGGAAGGGGATGGAGCAGCAGGGGCAGGAGAACGACTTGCCTTTTCCCCCCCAGTCTTAAAGAAAGCTGCACTCAAGAAAATTCCAGCCTGAGAACTAACACAAAAAAGCACATAACAATCATGCAAAAATCTCTCTGTTGCCTTTAGTGAAACAAATTTCTTTGCTTTTCCTCAGTATGACCTTGGACAATAAAAACTAGGATCCAGAAGGCAAAGATTCAACCTGTAAAACTACTTTAGATTTACGTGTTTTCCCTTTCGTCCCTATTTATGGCTCTTACTTGCCTAATCCATGTAAATTTGTTTGGTTTTTTAATCTCTTTGAAGAAACTTATGGAAGACAGGACTTGCTAAAAACAAAATAATTAAAAAAACCACCCTGAATCCATCCACCTGATAGGACACAACTCACACATCCAGGGAGAAAAGATATCTGATATTATATGATATCAGACATCACATAAATAATCTGGATAACTCAGATACAGATGAAGGGCTCAGAGAAAGTGCAGCTATGTTTATATTAACATATTATTATGAATTTTATAGTAACAAAAAAAAAAAATGAAGCCCATCTATCACCAATTCAACTATTTTCATTTCACTTAAACCACAACAGATCACTTTCCTGAACTAGAAGGGTTCTGATGAAAAAAAATATACCTCTTATCAGTGACCATGGGTTCTGCTATCTCATAAGATGAAACTGGCCCCAGCAACTGTGAATCTGCCTCTGAATAAGCCTGTCTGCTTCATCTGGAAAGATAAACCTCTAAAACTGGGGGAATAAACAGCCTAATTCATAAATACTTTGGTGAAACAAATGTGGAGAAGATACATGATCTGATCCGACGTGGGACTATGAATCAGATATATCCCTTGAACTGTATTCAGAGGCACCTGATATAGAACACCAGAAAAATCCAATATTTAGCATTCTTAACCAATAGTACCCTACGTTTCACTTCATGCAAACCAGCAATGAAAACTTTTCCGAAAAGCTGAAGCACATTTCTGCATACTGGCCTTGAGGTCACCCGGGCTGCATATCACAGAGGTCCACAACCAGCAGAAGGAGTTAAAGCCTCTAGGGTAGCTGTTAGGGAAAAGGGTATCACCTCTGCTATCGTCTCAGGGCCCAAAAGTAAAGGCTACTATGGGATGACTCTAAGCTGTTGAGTTGTAAATGTCAGATAAGTATCTTCACTTCTGGCCCCAAACCAATCAGATATGATTTCTAGGTCTGGGCTCATCACACAGTAGGTTGTTCCTTTTCATACCTCTGTTTCTATCAGAAACTAGGAGAGCAGAAGTTGGCTTTTCAGGGAAGGAGAAACAGGCCTGGATATCACCTTCTTATTGATTAGAATTTTGATTCTTCTAACAGCGCTTTATAGAGCCCTCAAGCAAAAACCTTCCCCATCTTCTTTCACACTGAGGGGAGGTTGCAGAGCTCTGCAAGGCCCTCTGTGGGTGAACTAATAGGGATGGAAAAAAAACACTTTACGACTCCTTGTTTGCAGCTGCAGAAGAAACAAGCCTCCCAATGCGCCAGTCCTTCAAGTCTCTGAGCAAGCTGCCAAGCTTATCAGAAGTTGTTGCCTCATCGTTTCAGGCTCAGCATTTGCAGAAGACATACAGTGGTGCTATCTACAGAGGCTCCACCTTGATGGGATGATTTTCGAGGGTATCAGACTCCTGATCTCAGCTAAGCAACGCTGCAATTCCAGCCCTTGGTATTTCAGTGTCGTACCCTTCCCTCTCACCTGAGGCAGCATCGAAGGCTATAGGCAGCTCTCAAATTAAAAGTGCAGCTCTGTCTCCTCCTGCACCTTCCCAGGCTTGCTAGCACACCATTAACTGGCTTGTGCAACTCAAAGGAGGAGCTCAGCAAGCCTGGTCTTGTTAAGACTCTGAGACTGACAGGTTTACCAATTCAACCCCACTGCCTGCTTTTACAGACAAGTGCTTCAAGCTACCAAACTCCTGCACCCTCTGGAACACACAAGAACCTGCCTAAAGCTTCCCCATATCTCACTGACTTTCACTGGCCAGAAGAGCCCATAAGGGCAGCCCAGAGTGCACTTTCTCTGGTGCTTTGTCCAGCCTGCTTGGAAATGATGGGGGAACGCTTTGAGCTGCTGCAGACTAGCCTGATTTTTAGCTTCAGAAACCTTAACGCTTTACTTGGTTTCCTTTTATCTGCCTCTTTATCTGTTTAAATTTAGCCTGGTTCTTATACGCTGCTTCCCAAGTCCGAGCCAATATCTGTTACTCAGTACCCAAGGGGGATCTTTCTCCGCCACTTTCTTTCTTCCTTCAGCTTCACTCATTCTCTCCCAGGAGCTGAGGCTCCCTTGACCCAAAACAGCTATCCTGCTGGCAGCTGCTGCTACCGGAGGTAAGATGTCTTCAAGGCATGACATCAAGGAATACTGCAGAAAATAGAAGCAAATCCTAAAGGCTGCCTGTGTCTATATAATATATTTATTTAATTGATATGCTCTCAGCTTTCCTTAATGGAAATTGTCAGAAGCATCAAGCAAAATTGCCTCTTGCTATTCACTGGGTCCTCCAGAGCAGGCAGGTAGCAGATGGGGATGGAAAGAAATTGCTAACTGCCCTTATTGTGTGGAAATGAGCCTGCAAGCACTCGCAGGAGGAATATTTCAAGGCTCGACTGAGAAATAATGATACGGACATTGTAGAAAGCAGCTGAAGTGGGAAACAGGAGCAAAACAGGTTTCTGTTGAGAAGGGACTTGAAAGGAACAGCATGTACCAAGTGGCTGCTTGCATCAGGAGGCAAGCCTTGAGGTGGCTCTCCAGCTGGGGATATTGGAGGCAGTGGGGGACACACTAGAGTTGTTTGCCTGCCCTCTGAAGCCCCCGCAGCCAACATGACTGACACCTGTCATTCAGCCCCTGCCTGCTGTGCTCTCTTTCACTCAGACACCCTCACTGGCATTGAGAGGAGCAGCATGTGTAGGAAGCCGCTCTGGGCAGCGCTGCTCTCCACCCCAAGGCAGGCGAGAGCCAGCGCAGAGCGAGCGGCAGCACACCGAGCTGTCACCGGCCCGCTGCCAGCCGGACACTCACAGCTCTGAAAGGGCTGTCACATCACGGTGGCTCAAAGGGGTCGGCAGGGACATGCCGTCCCCTCCTCCCTGCCATGCTTCTGACTGTGGTGTAGCCCCCAGGGAATAAAGGGAGCCTTGTGGCTACTCAGCCCACACTCGCCCCCGTCACAGAGCCACCTCAGGGGAGGAGACCAGCCTAAATCTTACCCGCATCCATTTCGGTTGAAAGCAAACCCTTGTCACTACTTCACTGCATGATGGTGTCTTCTTTGCAATGTGCTTCACAAGATCATTGTCCTTTTCGGTTTTAACCCCTCGGCGGTCCTATCAGGAGAAAGGACTTTCCATGCTAGATCAGTATCTGTTTCAACAGTTCTCTTGCAATCAGATCTAAGACAGCCAGGCCACAGGGGCAAGACAAAGAGCTGAATCTTTACAACCAGACATGAAGAAAGCCTGTTAAAAAATCTTACTTTCTTTTCCCCGTCTGTCAGGCAGAGTAGCAAATCCATTTTTCCGTTCACATCCTTTCAGAATAGTGGGGCTTTATCTTGTGAGAAAGCCTTCAGGGCCAGTTACAACTGTGATGGCAACTGTAATGGGGAGAAAGAAGTTCAGTGGTGTGGCTACTTGGATGACTTGCAGAGGTGATGCTGGAGCTTCTCTTGCTGCACAGTGAGTCTGGCCACGAAGCCTGTTGGTAAAAGACATCATCGTCCAGTAGCACAGACCTGGGGCTTCTTATACAGATTTTTCAAGCAAGAACAATATTCTCCCTTATTCTCGAAGCCTTCACTTACAGACAACAACAAGGATTATCTCACACAAATTCCTTCAGCTACTCTGGCACAGAAGGCCATTGGTCCAGTTTTTTTCCCTTTCTTTTTCCTTCCACCCACTCCATTAGCTGATGCTCCCTTCACTCTTTCTCCCCAGACACATCGCTCGTTTTGCTTTTCCCCATTTTCTACATGGAACACCTTGTCCTCAGCACTAAATCCTCTGGGCTCCAAGGGGAAATGCAGGAATCCCATTCTCCTCTTTCATGTTTGCCTTCGTTATTGTATAACAAAATTAAAGCACATACAGAGCACACTGGATTTCAAGCAAGTCAGCGGCTTCACTACAGCAAACCCTGTCTGTTTGTCTTGAGGTTTACTCAGAACTGTGGTAGGCAGCATTTTCAGAAATACCCACGACACTCTCACCCCCAGAGACCGAGCTGGGCTCCAAGGTGAGGTGTGTTCTCCTAAACATCGACTCCACAAAGCTACATAGGCAGCTTAAGGAACAGATCCTGGACCAACCTTCTTATCTCTACAGGTCGCTTTGAAGTTAAGAGGAGACAGGTCTGACTCATTCAGTGCATTTGTAAAGATCACCAGGCATTTCAGATACCTACACAGCTTCGTAAATCTGGCCTCGAGGCTCAGACCCTCCAAAAACATATTTAAAGCTTCCAGCCTCCACTGCCTTCAGTGGAAGACAGGCACCTTAATACTTTTGTAAATCCAGTGCTCATGCCTAAATCACCTTTGAAAACGGTACAGGGTGAAAGTCAACACCAGCCAACAGCACACAGGGCAGGGTCCCTAAGCTGCTAAATCCACCGCACAGTGCGTGCCGTGCGGGTCCAGAAGCGGCCCAGCTACATTAGCAGGATGCCGCGTTCCCGCTAATAAGCCCCACCTGGTGAAGATTTGCCCTGAGGCTCCCTTGTCACTTAGGTGCTTTCAAAATGTTGCCCGTCAAACTAAATCCAGCTCCCAAATCAGTCTAATGACAATTCTGCCCCCTTGGCTTCGCTTCTCTTCTTAAACATTTATGTGGCTGCAATTTGCTCACACAAACACTTGACTTGTTTTTCTCCTGCAAATACAGATATCCACACATAAATCAAGGTATTTGCTCATGAAACACTCCTCCAAACAACTTGTATATAAAAACACAGTTACTTGTGGGACTCCTGACAAGCAAAAATTCAATGCAAGCTTGCTAGACGGCTAATAAATTTGGCTTATTTCTGTCTTTCTCAGTCAGGAAGGAACCCAGCTATTTTTAAATCTGGACTCGTGTATGTAGCCAAATATAATGTTCTTTCTTCTGTGAGAGAGAACAGGAAAAGATTTTAAATGTCCTAACATTTCCTAGGCCGTCTTATCTCCCTGTCACTCTCCCCAGGAGAGACCCACTGTCTGCCTTGTCTGTTTAGACTAAGTTTGTTGGTTTTTTTTTCTAGGCCAGAGCTGTTTTTTCGCTATGTGTTTGTACAAAGGCTGGTACAAAGAGACCAGGCCACTCTGGGTACTGCTGTTGTAGGGATAATAAGCCTATGCTGGGAGTGTAGGCAACAAGATCCCTGTTTCCCAAAGGGATGAACGTGCAGGNCTAAACCTGAGGTGAAGATTTCTCAGATACGGGGAACTTACATGCACTCACATCTAATTTCCTTGGACCCCAGCACAGAAGGCATCTTTACTTTGGTGGAATTGTTCCCATAGTTAAGTGTAAACAAGTACTTTTGTACTTTTTTGGGCCGCGGCCCACCCCGTCTGGCAGAGTGATAACCACCAAAGCTGATGCACTTGGTGCGAATGCCCAGACGTTCAGGCAGCCAGACACAGGCCTTTCAAAACACATCCTTATTAAACAGAGGTGTGGGTGGGAGGAGAATCCAGATCAGGAGGACACACCCAAGGTTACCACATTGTGTTCTAATTTTAACACGTGTTACGACCCAGCAGCAGTACATCGCTGGCTTTAGCTCACAATATCTCCAAATCCAGGAAGCCATTATGATTCTCTAGGGTCAAAGGTTGCTTGCATTGTAATTCGCTTCCTCCTTTGGAGGCTTAATTTTGGAAATATTTCTAATTGCCATTGTATATGACATCGTCTTCCAGATAACCATGGAATGATTTTTCTGTTTGTTGGTTATGAGTCAACCAAGCAAAACAAAAAGAAAAAGCAACCCCCTACTTTCTCTGGAACAATTATTTAATAGTGACCCAGGCTTCGCAGGGGCTGTTCAACACTCCCAGTTCTCAGCTCCAGAAACGGCAGGTGGTGCCTCTCGTGCCCAGGGTGTAAGGACTGCAGACACCAACACATCGCCAGGCATCCTGATCCAATCAGCAATTGTTCCACAATCGGTCACAGAGGTAAAGCTTTTCAGTAGCTTTGAGCAACGCTATGGCTGTCTGGCTCTTTACTGCTCAACCTTCTGGTCCTTAAGGATTGTATCTGCCTAACGACTGTATCTACCAGGTCTATCCAGGTTCCTCTCCCCAAACAAATCCGCTGGGTTTGCTTTGGCCCTGCCTCTTCCCCATCTTAATTTTCATAGACCTGTTCTCTGAACTCTTACCTCCTCTCTTCTTGGTTCTTGAATTGGCCTGACCACAATATTCACTTCCATTTTATGTTCCTACCATGGAGGACCCGTCAGTAACGCCTGCTCAGCAACACTTTACCGATCGCTGGGTGGCTGATGCTACACAAAGGGAGAAGAGAAGAGAGAGAGAATATGTCATCCAACCACCAGAAACTTAACAGGTCCTGTCTAAACCTACAATGGCTGTTTAAATTCTCATTTCCCCTTGATTTCTTGCACCAGTAACTTGACAGGTTTTTATGCTGGTCGTTGTTCAGTGGCATCAAGAAAACCTGAGTGTGCCATATAGTAAAGCATTGTGCAAACACCTAGAAAGTTACAGCTTCTGTCCCAGGAAGCTCAAAGACCATAAAGACAAGAGAGAGGGAACAGGAGCAAAAACGGGAGCACAGCTCTCTTTCATTCATTATACTCCACCTTTATTTAGAGGACAAAATCTTTACAGAAAAGGAGCCTGGTTTTCATCACTTGCCTGCCCACCACCCAGCACAGTGGAGTCTGAACCTTTCGGTGGGACCAGCAGGTGTTATTATAACTGTTGCAGTAAAGACAAGTCAGGATATAATAGATTAGAGCAAATGTGAGGAAAAAACAGATTCACCACAATTTAGGTTTTTTGTTCCACTTCCCAATCAAGAGTTAATGCTTTGGTCACAAAAAACGCTTCACGCTCTGCACACATTCAAGTGCAATGGACTAAATCCTTTTAGATTTAAAAAAAAAAATACTGCCCTTTAGGATTAACAGCTTCCAGCATGCTAACCCCCAACAGTCCGCCCAGTTGTGTTCCTGTGGAGGAGGATTGTCTGTAAAGGAATTAAAACACCTCCAGCCCTGTTGACACCATGAACCAAAGAGAGGGGGCGGGGTGCGGGGCAAGTGTTACAAGTCAGAGTCTGCCGGAGAAAGTGTGAACAAGCCAATTAAATCCTGACACTTCTGGACAAAGAGGTCTCTTAGGAAGAAAGAGATTAGCACCTCCTGTTCATCAGCAAGGAGCAGCCGGAGCGGCTGCAGGCGGGGAGGCAGCAGCAGCTTTCCAGGGGCTGCCTGACATCTCCTTGCAGCAATGCAAGGGAACGCTGCCCTGCTGTCACCGCCGGACCAGTGTCCCCACACCCTGCGGCAGGACAGCAGCTGGCAACGTAATGCACTCTGCGTTGCCTTTTTGCAGCTTGAGCGTGTGTAGAAAAACAGGCAAGAGGAGATAGTTGTCGAAATTGCTGCCACGCTGTTGTTCTTCCTTTGTCAAGTCATTGCTTACTTTACTGCGCAGCTTGTATTAATTGTGCCTATTATCTTCACCAATAGTGCAGCAGACTTGATCCACCTATTCACTGTCCTTTCTTCAGGCCTAGGATCAACAGAACAACAACAAAACCAGAGGCAGCCACAAGCACCTCGAGTATTCAAATGAATCTGGACTTGCGTTTGTTCTGGCGCAGTGTGGATCTAGGGACAACTGGAAGCTTGGTCAAAAACAGCCGTAATGCATGCATTGGGACTGTACTGGTTTAGAACTCCAGAAAGAGCCTGCGACCTCTGAGTTGGGCTTATAAAGGTCCCGGGTTAAAAATAAAATCATGATAGTCACAGCAGTGGGGTGTAGTATTCCTACACAGTGAAAACACACAAACCAAACCATGTAAAATTTCTCAGTTAGGACACTGTAAATGAGGCACCTGAAGTGCAAGGAACTGCTGAACTTCTTGGTCACGCTTCACTTCCAATCACACTTTTATTTCACAAGCAGAATTCCCAGTATCACGCAGCTGACAGCGCCCTGTTGTTCACCACCGCAGCCTTTTACAAACTGCCACTTTCCACTTGTTGACATAAAGGCACTTGCAAATCGAGCCACGAGTTTGACGAGGCCCAGTTAAACCTGAGCTGTAAGATGAATGAGTCCGTGTTTACCTAACCCGAATAAGTTGCCAGAACACAAGGAGGTGATGCAGTTGGGGGAACAGAAAACACCTTTTGAGACTTCCTACTCCTCTCTTCTTTGCCTTTTAGTCTCACACTGGCCTTGGGCTGCCTAAAACAACCAATACGGGAAACACTGTAAAGGATTTTTTCCTTTCATTCAATTAGTTGCCACTGAGCGCACACACATCCTTAAACAGTCATTACCCAGGATGAGATTGTGTAAAAAACAGAATCCAAAATTCATACACAGGTTAGTTGATGCACCTTAAAATAAGCAGACTTTCATTTAACTCAGCTCAACGAACAAAACCTGCAAATCTTCACGTGCTCCAGTTCAGACGCTATACAGCTCTGGTTGTGACTGGAGATGCAAGTTCTTTTTCTGATTTAGGTCTCCAGTGAACCTTCTAGTTGGATTAAAAGGGCCTGTACCATTTCAGTGCTTCCTTGAACCCTCCACACCTCATTCTCTTGCTCTTGACATGATGCCAGAGCAAGTATAAGGATGGAGAGTTGGGTCATTAATTAGAGTATTTGGGAGGAAGCAAGCAGCGTGAGCTGCTAATGAGAGCTGATCAAATGCTAGACATTTTCTGCGGCAATCCAACCCCCGAGTTCATTTTGCCCATGTTTATGTTCCTTTGAGGTTCACTTTCCGTGAACAGTCCAGACGACCAGTTTCTTGGCAGGAAAAATCTCAGAAGCAGCCAAGTTCTAAAGAAACATGCAGAGAATACTTGTGGAAAAGGAATTTTCAGATTGTCAGACCTGAGTTCCACCCAGCAAACAGGGTCAGTGCTGCTGAGTGTGTTCATTTCATCAGGGCACTGAAAGATGCCACATGGTCAACCTACCCAACAAAAATCAGACAAAATCAGTGCATTTCTGAACTTGGAGTATTCACACCCAGATGCTCATAATTTGCCAACATCTTCCAGTCAACTATTAAAAATACTATGGTTTGGAAGACCAGAAGCTATTTTAGAAAAATCTCACCGCTAACCTGCGCTCCATTCACAAACACAGAATCTGAACTTCCTTTCTGTGACTGCGATGTTAACCAACTCGAATGGCACATCACTGTGTGGTAACCCAGACCTAAAATACTGAAATTTTTACTCTGTAATAAGGGATCAGACAGACTTAATTTCCATTTTTAACCCTCTATGCCATCTCAAAATTCGGTGTATTTAGCCATGAAGGACAGAATGCCTTTTCCTCAGAACTACAGGAGACTTTTTGAAGTGTTTGGAACTACGTATTCTAGGAACACAGAATAAGAAGAACCCTCCTTCACAATATGACTGCTCCTACTTGGCTGACTTGAGAGAAGTACCTTAACTGTAGATAACTCCAGTGACCTTATGCAGCGAAGCAGATAAATCCTCCACGTCCAACCTGAGAAGTTCTTTCAACGCCTATTTGGAAGCTCTCTGAAGTTCAAAATTATCCTTCCATTAAATCCACAGACGCTGGATTAGGAGAACAAAAAGAAAGAGAAGAAGGTGTCCATAAGTATGTACACAACTCCCAGTTTTTGTCTTTCAGTTGAACCAATGGCCTCCTATATCAGAGATCATTAAGCAAAAATGAGTTAGTTTGGTCTGTTTGATATTTTGATTTAAAACCTTCAAAGTCTTTCTCCTTAGGGTGTGGGTCTCACTGTGTTTGGGTCTTTTCCCTTCTCCTCTGCATTTAATCACAACATTACTAATGAAAACAAAAAAGAAACTCTAGCTGGGCCTTGCATGATTTAGGTACCAAGTAAAGAGTACTTAACAGTTCTAATTGAAGGTCAGTAAATCCCCAAGAGATTAAATGAATCCTGCAGCGAGATGTGTAAATCTCACTGCCTTTTACCGCGTCCCAGCCAAGACCCTGTGCTCGGTTGTGCAAGACTTAATAAATGTGGTATGCACTTAATCAAAACCATTTTGCCACCAAAGGGGCAACGAGTGTAAATCACAATTACTCTTGGCACTAAACTACTGGCACAAAGAGGCCACCGATGCCAAACATCATCAGGGGCTGACTTGGAGCCCCTAGTTAGCTGTCTGGCACTGCTCGCAGGTCTGAACACCCGTTTTGCTGCTCGGCAGGGGGAAATCCAGATGGGGAAAATAAGCCGCTAAGAAGGACAGCGAACGCGTAAGGGTTGTGCTTCTCTCCATCTCGCTCTCTGCTTGCTCTCTGCCAGCTCTCACCCCAATTTAGCAACTCTTAATAAGTTAAAGCCCAGAGCTTTGGCAACAGCCTAGCTTTTTGCAACGAAACCTTGTAGATTTAATAATCCCATCAAAGTTTATGTTTCAAATTGTATTTCAGGGTTTAATAGCTGGTGCACTGAGAATACTCTGAAAAACGTCTTTGAGACGTACGGTTTCTTTTAGCAAGCCAGGAATTCAGACCAGGCAAAGAAGAGCAAGCCACTGATAGCTCCAGGTAGTTGGCACCTTTCGCTTTTACCTGTGCCTAAATTAGCTAACGAAGTACAATTATGGGACAAAGACACTGGATCCCTCGAGAGTGTAATAATGTACAAAAATAGGTGAAGACAAAGAATGGAGGATCTAACACGCAGCTCCAGCGCTGAAGAAGTTCCAACCAGCTACAGAATATCACATTTTAGCAGAGTTACTCTAAAAGAGACAGTCATGATGATGCCAAGCAGCAGGGAAAAGACAGGAGAACCCCAAAGCTGCAGAGATATGCAACAGCTCTACGAGATGGAAACCCCTTAGTATTCAAGCAACAAAACTGTAAAGATAGAAGAGATCTAGTAATGCTATTAAGTAGGAAAACATTTGAGGTTCATAAAGCAGATTCAACCCCTAATTCAGCTGTAATCTCAAAATCTCTCGGTACTTTAGTTTCCCAAGGGGCTGATCTCTGTGTCTGTTCTGGTAACTTAACAAGATTTTTCTCCTGGTGCAGCAGGTGAGATACATATCACCTAGATTTCCAAGTCTTAATTCTAAGTGTTAATTCTGAGATAGCCATTGTGAAACAGGGGGCTTGGATGCATGTGATTAATCGCTCTTGAAAATATTTCAATGGTCCTCCCTGTTACTTAAAAAGGAGCCCTGGTAACTAAAAGTGAGATACACAGGGCAGAACAGAACCTCACAGCCTGTTTCTTCCTGTACACGTGTACTATGATCATCAATAGGTTCGTGGGTCTTGATCATAACCTTATAGGCCAGAAGCCACCAAAGATAACAGGGTAGGGTTGTGACAGAACTCGTGTCAAGCAATCGGAAGAAATCCAGCAGGTTATGGTAGCATTTGATGTCATGAGCACGTCTGAATTTGGGCTTACAACCCAAAATACTTGAGCGCCACAGCTCTACGCAGTACCATAACAAGGTATACGTGGAATGTTTCGTTATACACAGGCAACATCATATCTCAGCAGAAAGAAATTAATATCATAAATTTGCTGCATTATGTGACTGTGCTGCACCTTGACCCTAAAGAATGACAGGTATTATGTGTTATTGCCTTATGCAAATCCTTCACCTGTCTAATAGCATCTTCTGTGCTGGATACACAAATCTTTGATCTGGTCATGCCTGGCAGAGATGCCTTCTCCAGACATGTAGGGATAGCACTGCAAAACCACACACTCATCCTCCTCCTTCCCAGCCCATGCACCTCTCAATTTTGTGAAGCTGTTCTTCCCCACTGACACGCAATTGTGAAACAGCAGCTGATTTTCATCGGTAGCTCATGGGGAGTCAGAAATAAAGGGATTCTCCAGCAGCATGGTTGGTGGGTTGGGGCAATATGCTTCTCTTCCCATCAGCAAACAGCTAAAAGCACACAAGCTGCCCTTACACTCCTGCTTTCATTGTCTTCCTTGCCACCTGTCTCATTCTATCACTTCCTCTCTCTTCCACCTCTCACGCAGTCATATGCTCATTCTTTTATTTGTTTTATGCGTCCCCACTCTTCATCATTGCCCCTTCTAAAACATTCTCATAATTCTTTCTCCATTTTCCTCCTGACTCGTCCCACGCTGCCCGATTCCCATTCTTTCACTCTGCACTTCACTCCCTTTCTTCCCCCACTCTACCTTTTGCTCGCTCTCCTCCTCTCCCCCGCTTCCCATTATCTTACTTTCCCCTTATACCTTCTTTCTCTCTCCTCTCCTCCCCCAGTGTGCCTGGAGCTCGAGCACAAAGTCGGCTGGAGCCTTAATTGCCGCTCCCCTGCCTGACGTCAATCGGAGGTGACATCTCCTGAACACGGAGCTGCAGCCGTCCTTTTGCATATTCCCTCTGTCTGAGCACATCAGGAGAGATGTCACAACCAGGAAGCTAGAAGCCATCGCAGAAGCAGGGAGCCACAGAGATCATTGTGAAGCCGGCATGAAACATTGAGGAGGTTGGTAAACCTCGCTTCCGCAACGGGTTCTTCCAGCGCTTTCTGCACTGCTGGGCTCAGGCTCAGAGCGTTTACAGGAACTGACATTTCCAAAGTTGCGCGGCAATGTTACACCAGGGTTTTTAAACAAAACAAATGTTTGTGTTCAACTCCATTACGGCTTTGTGGCTCTTTCTGGGAGGGTGACTTGCCAGTAATTGAGCAGAGATGGTATTTCGTAGCATAGGAGACGCTGAGCACTCACACCGTTTTAGAACTAATCTTCGATTGTGAAAATGAGATGCTCACAACACAGGAGAAAGGAACAGTGCAGGCAGCTGTGCCAATGCGCTCATGTTCAAGAAGGAGCTTCCGTGCATGCCTCCCTTCCCCAGAAAACACAGACGGCTGGCACTCCAGCCCTCACTCCCACATGGCTTCTCCCAGTCACTTAACTAAAACAGTTATTACAGTATCAGCACCTTCCCTATCAGCTCTTTCTCATCTAGTCTCTCAGCAGTCGCTATTCAACTCCTTAACCCCACTTTAATCCTGCAAATACACTTTTCCCCCAATCCGCAGTGAAGATCCATGAACTACATAAACGCCAGGATGTTGGTCTGGGTCACATCAGCATACCTGGAGAGAACTTTTCCCAGCAAAACTCTCCCTGCAGCTCATGTAAAACAGTCCTGGATCACCGATCCTCAGAAATACTAGGCCCAGCACTCTAAATTGTGTAGGGGAGTACAAACAGTACGGAATTCCTCATGTCCAAGTCCTGAGCAGTATTTCTTTTCTGTCATCCGTTGTTCACATGCACACCAATAGCTGCTGTCATTTTGATCTGCTAAAGTAGCAACTTAATGTGCCTGCAGAGAACAGTATTTCTCACCAAATAAGCCAACACTGCAGTAATTATAGCTCCTATATGCTGTTTCATGGCTTTCTCTTAATTCAAAACTTCTTGATATAGATTTGATTTCTTCTTCTAAGAGACCACTATCTGCCACATGGGTGAGTTGAATAGAAAAGCGTTGTTCAAACCTTCGATTTATCTGCATGCTTCATTTCAGAACTCAGGTTCAAAGACCTAAAGGGTCCTGTCCTGCCCACATAAGCTCAGCATCCTTCAAATGTGTTGTTAAAATGCACTATCTCAAAACATGTACAGGAACACATAACGTGCACTCACACATGCATCAGCAATTGCATGTGGTTCACATTATATGAGAGTCAAGAGTGGAGTTTAGAGCAAGAAATTTGCTTTATTTGGTGCCTCTGAGAGATTTATTTTAACATTTTACCTGAAACAGACTGCAACTGTCACACTTTTAAAAAACAGAACAATAAAAAGCAGATAATTTCATTTCCTTCTTAAAACCATTGGGTGTCAAAATATCTGAGTTTCAGTTAACCACTAGACAGCAAGAGTTTCTTTCGTGATTTTCAATATGTTCATATATCAACCCTCTAACTTTTCTACGTTTTCTATTTTATTGAACAGCCAATACAGTTAAGCAACAGCCCGTGCTGCACGGGCATAACATTGCTAAATACGTACAGATCAGAAAGGGCTTCACAGAGCAAGGGAAGTATCCCCAGCACCATGTTCCATATGAAAACACTGAGACACCGCGGAGGGAAATCAACGTGCTGTGTGACCACGGGCAAGTTCAGAACTCGTGTTTCCTGGCTCATGAGTCACTATTGGTTCTCATCATACAGGCACTCAAAATTGCTCCACTGCACGGAGACTTGGGAGTGGAGCTCGTGTTTCCAATTGTCTAAGTTTTTAGTGTTTGCCCACCACTACAATCCACAAGCACAGCTTGATTATAAAAATTACTCAAATACAGTTAAAGTATTTGCAAAGTGCTTGAAGTCTGTCTGTTTTATCTAGCTACTAACTAGTTATCCAATAGCTATTCTCCTCCACCTTCAATCTGTTCTGAACAGTTTCAGATGAACTTTACTATTCATAATAAAAACCAGCAGCAAATCTATGCAGTTCTGTGTTACTAATAGGCTGTATATAATCAATATATTAAAAAAAAATGAAGTAACAATGAAACCCACTACTTGAAACACAGGCATCTCAGCAAAGCATGAAGGAAAAAGCAAAATGACTGGGAGCTACAGCAAATCAACACCTCTGTGTTGGCTCCACAGAGCCCACTGGACTATCCAAGTCAAAATACAAAGTATTGGTGACACATTTGGTGTGACTCCTTCTACGGAAAGTTAAGGCCCAAAACTCCTAGGGGGTAGAGATGGTGGGAGTCACTTACCAGCTCTGAATCACTGGCTGGGAATTGTGCGAGTGAACCAGACCTGAAGTTATCTAAAGACTCTGAAACATGCGCTTCACACTAACCTGGTCTGGGGGATTACACCCAACAGTGCAAGACAGAACTATTTTCTTCACTGTCTCTTAGATGAACACACGTGTTGCTCAGACGCCATCATCTCAAATCGCTTACTTATACTGTGCTACTGCAAAGCCAAAGAAAAATGTTGTAACTGCAATCTGATGGTACACAGCCCCAACTCTTTATTCAATAAAGAGCTGGGTCCAATTACTGTAAAGACCTGATCTTGCAAGATGCAGCCACTCTTCATGGTTTTCTAAATCCTCCACTAATCTCACTGACTCCCAGAGTTCATGATCTATAGCACAATTTAAAAATGTCATATCGGTAAGAAATTCAAACCTGCTTTCCCCATTTTAAAGTGTTATACGGGACAAGGGCTCTCATATTCCAGCAGAAGTGTCTGTTAACGTGTTATCAGACACAGAGAAGGATTTTTGTAACTTGCTTAAATCCCTGGAATAAAAGCAGACAAGAAAACCAGAGCAAAAAGCTCCTGCGTGAATTACTACCATTTCTTGTAAAGAACCCCAGGCTGGCCTAGGAAAAGCAGTTCCAGGTTTCAGAGATAAGGTAGTCAAGTATAAAATAAAATGGAAAAAAATAGTAATAAAGAAAAGAAAACGGTGAATTAAAGAGTCACTATGCCAAATTCAAAGGATGGACATACTGGACGAGCACAAGCGAGAACAGATAGTGGTCCTCAAACTAAAACTAAACGTGTGTGTGGGTGCATGTGCATGACTATGCACAGAGGTTAGTGTACACCAACTAAACTCTGTATTTCACCTATACTTCTAACATACAGATGCATTATCTGATAGCACATACACAGCTGTTACAGACTATAGCTATACGAACCTGAAGAGACATTTAAGCAATGCACGATTTGACATACTGAGGCTGACAAAAGAGCAGTAAACTTGTCCTGTGCTGGAAAAAAGTGGCAGCTTTATTTTCCCCCCCGTCTTAAAAAAATATGAAAAGTTGAAAGTCTGGAAAAAATGTAATCCAGGCAAGTCACCCCCCAAAAAATTTAGTTGGGTCAGTTAAATCGTCAGCTAGAAATTCTGCAGGGTTGCATTTTTCAGTGCTTGCTTTATTTAATTTTTATACAAATTAACTAGAGTTTCAAAATAGAACTTCATGCTAAAGGAAAGCCGGGCTCCGTTGTGTAATGGTTACTGGGGAAGACAAAAGCCATCACTCCAAATGTCCCCCCTGCTGCATTCTCCCTCCCCCTCGCCGGTGGGGTAAGGAGCAGAAAAACCCTTGACTCTGTGTAAGTGCAGTAACAAAACCATCCTTGTATCATCAACACTGCTTCCAGCACAAATCCAACCCACACTGGCTACTGTGAAGAAAACGAACCCTGCCAAACCCAGCACAGAACTCCTGTGTGTGCACGTGGCTGCACACAGATGCACAACACACACCTCAGCTTCACAGTTCCCATAGCTCCAGCTGAAGCTTCTCAACAGGAACTTCTGTTTTCATACTCAGGATGTAGATTTTTGTTTTGACAGGAGTAACCAAAAAAGGAAAGTGTGAAGACAGCTTAAGAGAAATAGTATTCAATAGCACAATCAGTAAGAAGAGACAGACTGTACTGTATACATTATACATCTCCCCCACCTAAATTCCCTCATTTCAGGTGTTAGGGAGAATCCTCCTGTGCAAACACTGGACAGCATTACTTCAACAACAACAAACACATCACTGTGGACTGTACCATTTGCTATATCAGGTCCAAACTATAGTCTACCTAATGGAATCTGTGACCTTCAGCAGTATCCGATAGCTAAGGGCAACAGAGAAAAGTTAAATTAATTAAAATTACCAGGCTTGAAGTGATTCAGAAGAGCAGATGCTAAGGCAGGGCTCATCTATTGCTGCAGTAAAGGTCCCTGGTTTTAGTATCTCCACTACCGCTGCACTGAATGCCCCAGCTCAGGAGGGACAGGGACCTATCAGCACTTAAAAGTGCCATTAAATATCAAGTCCTTGTAGAATTAAGGCAGGTTGTGCCATTAAACACTTTAGTGCATGGTTAAACTCATGGTTTTTCCCTTTGCCTTCTGCGTTTTTATTGCATTTGAAACATTTCTGAGCAACCATTGGCATGTGCCACACTTCTCTCAGTTTTCCATCCCTGTTCCCGAACTCCTCGTACGTATCCGACCATTGCCAGACACGGGTCTGCTCAATGACAAGCACAAGGCCACAGCACATGCTGAGACTGTCCTTGCTCCTTAGAACATGTATTCAAGAAACACAACCACCTCACTCCCTTTCAGCCACTAGAGGTACCTGCACATGACCCTAACAGAAGCCAAGAAACAAGGTTTCAGACTGTGACAGTATTCGTGTGTTCAAGTGTGTGTAGATGCACATCCATAAAGACACGGATAGAAATTTGTGAGATAGCATATTTGTGTATTCACTCATGCATGTCTACATGCAAGCTACCCTTAGTTTATTCCCTGAAACAGGCTTCTAAAAGTCCCATTAATCTCCAGCAAAAGCAACACTCTATGCAGAAAGGATTCTTGTACTCCTAGATTCTTGAGTAGACAAAAGGAAACCTTCACAAATTTTGCCATCTCAATGCAAAATACAGACTTGAAATTTTTCACCTGATGTGAAATAAACAAGTTTACTGTGTCTCCATCAATGGTGATCGTATGAAACGTCAACCTCCTACCCATCTCTCTCCCCTCAACCTCCCTGCCCTCCTCCCCTCCCCTTTCTCTCCCTTCTTAACCCCTCCCCGGCTCCTCTCCAGCTCCCACTGTCCCAGACAGAGCAGCTAAAGACATTAGCTGACAGACACAAAAGGCGGCAGAAATCAAATAAAAGGCAAACGCAGCAGCCGCAGGTCAGCCTTGTATAAATATTTATGCTGGAGGAAGGCTCAGTGCCTGAGTAATGACCTTGTGGCTGGTATTAATAGAGATAATGTGAGTCTGTAAAGGCATGGTGCCAGAGAGAGGGAGAATTTGGAGGGTTATAAATCTGCGTCAGGCTGCAATGCTAGCTGACCTTTACACTGCTCCCTCTCCTGCCTTCTATCTTTCTTTTTCTTTCTTTCTTTCAATCAGAGAGAGTTGGTAGAGCACTGGGAGGAGTCCCAAAACCCAAACCATTTGCACAAGAGGATATGGATGCAAGTCAGAATTGTCACAGCAACAAAAAACAGAGGTGAATCCAATACCTGCACGTTTACCTGCATGAGGCAGACCTGCACGGACTCTCCTACGTGCACACCTATGTGACACTCACAAATTGTGGTCAGAAGCATGTATTTGTACTTTCTACGACTTGTCTGAATGCATGTCTATACATATTCGTATCTGTATATGTAGACATCTGTGTAAATATACATAGATACAGAAACACTCAATTACCACATACATATACGTTCACAAAAGTAACATGTACTCTCTCATATAATAGGAAGGACAGAGAAGTTGGAGCTGCAAAAGCAGCTTTTATGAAAATTTAAGGCTACACCAAAAGGTATAGAAGTATTTTCTGAATTTCTGCCACATACAGATCTGCAACGGGAGGTTTCAGAAGCTAAGGTGGTAATGGTTTCATTTCCAACAGCAGATGAGTGTCCCAAATGTCTCTGCAGAGAAAAGCAGCTGTGGACTCTTCACTGAAATGTGTTCAGCACTGGGCACCCAGGCCCCAGTACGAGCGGGGCCTTTGCTCGTGATACTGAGAAATTAAGTCACTTTGCACATTACCAGTGGAGGACCAGAAAGTCTATCTTAAGTTGCACTGAAATTTCCTACCCTTCTATCAGGGATGAGAAGGAATTGAAAGACACACCTGAAGGACTGTGCTGAAAATCTGATCGCAGTAGGTCTACCAAGCAAATCAAGCTGATGACTGGAGCAGCAGAAAAAGGAGAGGTAGGAGGAAGGTTTTGATCCAAGATACATCACCATTAAGCACCACTGGCCCTTACTAAGAGCTACTCCTGTTGCCACCGAAGTTCTAGTGGAAATCTCCAAATTATTATAAAGTGACTGGGACTGAGATCCAAAACAGCCACAATTCCCTCTTGGGTGAGCATTACTGGGCCATTAGTCTTGAGTCACTAGAAGATTAACCCTTTGGCTTTCATCATGTATCATGTCATCTGTGCTTCAGTCAGGCATCCAGAAATGCATGCTAGAGGAAACAGCAGCCTTCGAATTAAAATTTAGGGGTTAAAAGACAGAAGAGAGAAGATAACAATTTTGTGGGTTTTGCTGGCTTTCCTCTGTAACACTTGAGTAAAAAGAAAGCGAGAAACCACAGCAAATGTGCATAAAGTTCCATTTGGTAGGCACTTAGTCTTTAATATAGATTTATGCCTCCTGGTATTTTTCTTCTGAACAAAAACCAGCCAAGCTTATTAATATTTGATGGAAAAGTCATTTGGCAGAAACAGACTCCACAACCTTTTTAATTCAAACATCTAAATGACAACTTTGTTATTTTTACTGTACGCTGACTCCGAGCTGGACCCGGGTTTTGCTGGGTCACGTACAAAACAAGATACAGACAGCGTGAAACGGGGACAGGCCACGCAATGCTGTTGCTGAAAAGTTCGGCAGGTAGAAGCCTTTGAGACTCAAAAGCACCGCTGGAGCAGGAGACTGGGTTTTGTAAGATCATTCTGAGGCCCAGCAGGTATCAGGTACCTGAGAAAACATTTTGAGGTGAGGGCAGGTTGAAGAGATGCTGCTGACTTCTTGAGAGGGACAGCAGAAAGCAAACAGAACCATTGCGGCCAGGTAAAAGAACCAGAATTAGCTCGGCACATGGTTCACTTAACAACATTGAAGAATTACTGCTAACATCACTGACAATATTTCCATCACCAGAATCACCTAATCCTAGTTCTGTGATATTTGCAACATTGGTATTTGCCTCAACTTCCACATAGGCCCCCTCTAAGAATTCTGGAGTTTCTGTTCATTTAAACTCTACACTAATGATTTTCATTATTGCTGCACTACACACAGATATCTTAAACTACCGTGGCAGAATAGTGTTAACAGGTACCCAGAATATAAAAACCCAAACTGTTACGAAGTCTCTCTCTGTCTCTTTTTTAATAAAGTTATAGAATTAGAACCCACAAAACAAACTCACAGCACATGGGCAGTCTTTCTATTTTGCATTTCGTTCTACTTGAGTTTCATTCAAACTTTTACACCAAAACCAAAAATCAGTTCCAACGATCTTGTCCCTTGTCTTGAAAGAATAATATGTTATCAAATTCTTGAGCCATATTTCACCATTTGCATCATTTGGGATCCTGACTTTTTTCCCTAGGAGGCATTCGTTCCATGTATGACTTGTTTTGATTTTTGAGCTATGCTACAACCACCCTGCAAGCCAGAATTTGCAAGATCTTCCCTAAACATGCAGACATTCCTAGCCCAGGGATATTTCAAGAAGTTACTGCCTACATAGATGTCTGTGAAAGATCTGGTTCTTCGGTTGCTATATAATATATGGTTAATGCCTAATTAGCCCATTCATGGATAATTCATGATTAGTTATTAAGAAAAGCAAGAACAAACAAGAGCTATATGTTAAAGCTCTTAAATCATAGAGCTAAACATGTCATACAAAAAGGAGAACGCATGATTTATTCAGGAAGGCAAACACGGGGCCAGGCGACCAGTGGGCAGCACGAAGTGCCTCCAACCCAAGAAACCGAGCTTGTCAATCACCCCAGATATACAGCAGTGAATGCTGATTAACAGGCTAGCATATACAGCAGCTTTAGAAGAAAATAAAGGTTTGTGGCTTAATTTTGTCTCTTTGGAATAGGTCTGCGTAGAAGTGAACAGGATTGTAATGGAAAATCAGGGTAGCCCCCCAGACATTTCGACTGAGAGGCTGACACACCAGAACATCTTAATGGATAGTTTAGGCACTCTATGCTCAGTATTACCTATATTTTTTGGTCTGAAAAGGAGACAGATGTCATCAATAAAGTCTGCTACACACTAGTATGCGTACAGCAAGATAAAGACACAACACATTATCCAGGGACAAGCAGCATCAGTGGGTGTACACAGTAACCTCCGAACACTAGACCCCTCTCAGCAACATTATTCTCCTGTACAAATAATTCCAAGTTAATCATAGCAGAGATAGAAAAGATATCCCACGACAAAGGGTCATCTCTTGTATTATCCAAGTGTTTTATGCAAACTGGAAGAGCTCCAAGAGGAATTTTATGAACTCAACCCCACACCCACCTCAAAGCTTGAGATCAGAGTGCCACCCCAAAACGCATGTCTGAATTCTTCTGCACCTAACTCAAGTCAAGATCTAAGCAGCTGCAAAAAGCTCTCCTGAGCCTGTTTCATAATTTCTGAACCACGCCTTTATTTGGGCACACAAGTTTTATCCATTTTTGGGGATGGACGTTTGAACAAGTATTGATGAGGTTTCCTCTCTGCTGTTGAACTATTTGCAAAAGGACTGTTCCTCAAGCAAAAAAAACATCCCTGAAGATCAAGAAAAGTTTCTCTAGCAAATTTAGGTAACTGCTACATATCCCAGAACCATGAACTTTTTCCATAAAGCTCCAGGAAGTAGAAACACCTCAGTATTTCAGTGGCCTACTACAGAACACAAGTACAAGCAGAAAGCAAAGAGAAACCAGAAGCAAACTGTACAAGGTTACCCCTATAGGCAGACACGTCTCCATATAAAGTGGTTGCTGAGCAATTTCAAACAATGAATACATTCCTAAAATATGTCTACTTGTGCATAATTCATGAAAAGAAACAAGCACTAAATTCATTGGATAAATTGTGGACTATGAATCGTTTGCCCTGCTCTAATTATAATTCCATTTCAGCCTACTAATGGCACCATAAACCATTTGAGTTTCACCCTTGTGGTTTATTGCCTCATTAGTTCTCCTTTGAAGTAATTAATGCTTTGTCAATTTACCTGAATAGAGCTCCCATGGTGGCTATGGGTCAGATCCAACCAATTCTGCACCCAGCAGACCTGGAACTTCTGCTCATGTGGAAGAATTGAAGCTCTTTGGGACTGAGGCTTTCTATTTTCTTGTCCATACAACACCTACCGCAACACGCCATACCCACCTACATCATTGACTACAAGTTTTTAATGCTACAATAAAATCTACTTACATCGAGACATGGATTACTGCATTCACAGGACGATGTCAGAGGATTAATTATTGAGGGGGGTGTCACGTTTCAGCCGGCACTTTGCAGTGATATGATTGTTTTCTCTCATAAACCCTCTCATGTAAACAATGGGCACTAGATCCTGGACTGGTTTGTCTAAAGTTAATACCATAAGCTTAGCTTCACCGAAAAAAACCCCTCTTTACCCATTCCTTTCATTTCCTCAGCTTGCCAGAGAGCTCCCTACTCTGCCTGACAGAGGGGAAGCCCAGGCTTGGGCACGAAATATAGTTTCAAAAACTTAGCAAGCCCCATGGTTAGATTCAAACTGGACCACACGTGAGAAATTCAATAAACATCATTTGTCAGAAGCCTTTGTCGGCTCACAGCTGTATTTATTTATAGGCTCCCTTGTTATTTATAGGTCCTTGTGCTCTACATAAAAGCTTTACAAAGGAAAAGTGGTCATGATGCAGGGGCAAGGGAAGGCCAAGTGTTCTACTGCTTATACCAAAACCAGAGTCTTTTTTCTAAGGAGAACAAACAGCTGAGTGTCTACTTCATTTCCCATTCCCTTCATGTGGACACAGAGCAAATAACTGTCAAAGCCTAGTCAAGCTACTTTCAATTTAGTCACAAAAACCGTTTTAAACACTATACCAGTTTAGTTCTCCAAACCTGGCATGCTGTGGACTCCTGACCTCTGGAGATGTGACCTACTGGAGGAACTTCTCATCCAACACACAGCAATTTCTGTACCAGAACCACCTCCCTGCCACTCACTTGACCAAACCTTCCACCAGGCAATATTAAGGATGCAAAGATCCGCTGAGTTCATCGTGTTGTGAAGGATAAAGTAGCAGAGTTCTACACGGTCTGCTTATTACCTGTTTCGCATCGGACCCTTGGATTCAAGCTTTCAAATGCACTGCCAATGGATCCCCTCTACATGTTGAAAGCCTCCGTTACTCTAACTTCTAGGATACTTTAATATTTTATATCATCATTGTGTGTTTATAATGCTTACTAGAAATTAAAATTACAGAACAACTCAAACCTACCAAATCTCCTAATTAGAACTAATGCTAACCAGATTAGTGCACTCTGACTTTAGAACTAGATTACAAACCTCCCTGACTTGAGGGTTTCATTCACCCTGTAAAATTGGGATCCAGATTAGAACACTTAAGTTTCAAGTTCAAGAAATTTTCTAGTTTTAGAAGATGTTTTAATGAAAGACTAGCGTTTGGTTCTGTTGAGAAGGGTTTGTTTATCTTTTTAGTGGGGGAACCAGAGCATAAATTAAAAGTAAGTAGAACTAATATTGTACATTTGAAAAATTATCCATTTCTAACAATGTTTCAGGCTTCAAACTCACAACTGAGAGTAACAGCTAGTAAGGGTGGTTACAAGAAATAAAGACGTGTGTACACGTAGTGTTTCTTCAATTCTTGCTAAGTGCATTCACTTTCCTGACTGACTCAGACCAGCTACAGGGGATCAGATCAACCATGTACAATTTTGAAAAGAAAAAAAGAAAACAACAAAAAACCAAAAACCAGAAGTTTCAAACAATTTGCTAGAGGATTGTGGACAGTAAACTTTTAAGCGAAGCAGAAGCATAAATCAATGTGCTATTCTGTTGGACGTCTCATTAGGAGGTTACATGATAATCAAATTATATCCCTAGAAGTGAACCTCTAATTCTGACTGAGGTTTTTTTAAACATCAAAAAGAGACATTCACGATCTTTGAAGACTTGACTTCTTGTTTGAAAGAGAGAAGGTCCAAAATTCTACTAGCGTTTTCAGCATACTCCAGTGATGTTCTGACTCTTGGTCCAAGTTGCAATCTCTTATGAGTAAGACAGGTTTTGCAGCAGCATTATCATGTGTTCGATTGCTGACCTGGTAAAAAGGAGTCCTGGGCAAACAAGAGGGCAAAAGAAGAGGCAGTAAGTACTTAGTAAGCATTTAGAAATACTTTAGGAAGCATTTCTTTACAGAGAGGGTGGTCAAACACTGGAACAGGCTTCCTAAACACGTGGTCGATGCCCCAAGCCTGTCGGTGTTTTTAGAGGCGTTTAGACAACACCCTTAATAACAGGCTTTAACTTTCGGTCAGCCCTGAAGTGGTCAAGCAGTTAAGGAAAATTATGCCCTCTTGTCCCAAATGGCCGAAAGTAATTTATCTACTTGCAAAATGTGTACGCTATACAGAAGTGCCCAACCACAAAATGCAGATGACTGCATATGAAGGCGAGGAAGGTTGTTTGTGTGACAACTCATAGTGATCAGTGAGGTTCTGAAATGGAAAATATTAGTAAACATCATTGTCAGAAAAATGTATCTTTCCACAATAACTGAACTTCCAAATAGATGCAACCATAAAAAGAACAGTAATTGATGGTGAAGCCCCACGTGTGAATATATTTCTATTCAAATGCTGCATGGATTAATATTAAAGGAAAATTATGCCCTCTTCATCCAGTGGGTGCATCTATACCTAAACATGAAATTCTACATTTTGCAAATTAAGGTTAAATACAACATAAGCCTGGCCATTTTTTTTCCAAGCAATACCAGCTACATAATACTGAACATTTAGAGCAGGGGTGCCAAACTCATTTTCTCCGGGGGGCACATCAGTGTCACAGTTGCCTTCAAATGGCCGAAAGTAATTTAAGGACTGTATAAACGTAGGAGTAGTTACACGTAAATAACTACATACTACTACATACCACTTACTCCTGATTTAGAGGTAGGGTAAGATGGGCATTTCCCAAACTTTCTCTTTACAACACACCACAAAGAAGGTTAGGGACCCAAAAAGTAAATTCTAAATGATGTATACACACACTCCCCATGCATAGTATTTAATTTTGCACACCCACAAAGAGTACATAATACTTCATAGTTCTTTACTTCAAAGAGTTGGATTAATGGTACAGATCAACACAGCCTTATTACAGCTCCATTTACAACAAATCGTACCTTCTAAGGAACCGACCCATTCATTAATCAAACATAAATTTATTTGGGGTTTCCACCAAAGGTTATGTACTAGCTTGAAAAATGAGGAGGACACAATAAAACAACAACATAGCTTTAATTCTCTCACCAAGTATTTTAAATCCTGGATGTCCTTCCCCTTATGTGGATTTACCGAGTATAGAAGCTGTAACAGAAAGAATATTCTTAAACCCAAAACACTCTAGCTCAAGGTGCACTCCACAGTCTGTACTTCATAGGATCAATGAAGAAGCAGCAATTATATTGTATGTTATTTCTACCCAGAGGATCTTACTTGAGCAATGAAGAAATTTCCGAGTTACAGAACAAAAAGATCTTTTACACTCATCAGCAGATGTACCATTTCTAGTAGGCTGGTGGCTTGCATCATAACGTATCAAAGTCACTAAATACCCCTGAAACAGATGCTGACAATGCTCAAAAAAAAAAAAAAAAAAAGAAAATTTGAAAAGACACTGTGGCTGGAAATACCCTGATCTCAAAATCGGGACTTGGTAACCTGGGGTACCAGCGGGTACAGCCAGCTGAGCTGCTCCTGTGAGCTGGTCCTGATGTCAGTCTCACCTAAACCTGCAGCAGCTCCACTGCAGGAACCGGCAACGTTCCAGATATGTCCTAATGAGACCAAAATCGCAGACCTGCCTTCTGCTCAGGAGCTGTTTTGGCTTATTTTATATACATCCTATTGAGTCTGAATCACGTCTCCCTGCCATTCCCTTCCCATTAGACTGATTTCCATGAAAACAGAATCTTTGTTCCTTAAGGATTACGGATTTCTCTTTGGCTGAAATATGTCAGGCCTTGTTCTTCTGGAAACTTAGTGGCAGCTCCTGCATTCCCCAGGGCTTGTATCCATGGGCAGAAATTGGCAGCAATACACACACATTCTTTGGCTGGGATATGGGAGGGCAGGAGCACTGCTGGAAGAATTACTGGCTGGTAAACCTTCATGTTATTTTTGGCAGGTGTGCATTTTGCTAAAACAAAAGGCTTAAGCAGGAGCAGCATGGCCTGTGATGTTACATGGTAAGTGAAATATCAGAAGGCCTTGGCATGTTTGTTCAACAGGAGAAAGGACTCACTTTACAATGGTCGATTCTGGGCTTGCACACAGCATGACACAGTTCTGCGTGAAGGGTTAGAAAGCAGAGACATGCATTCCTTCCATGAGTTACTGAATCCGAGGTGTTCGCAGCCACGTCCCACAGAAACAGAGCACCTGTACTGATGCAACCGTACAAACGTGGCTTTCCCACTTCAGCATCCTAGTTTACATACACTGCCGCAAATGCCACCTAATATCTATATTCTCCGTAGTACAAATGCTGCTCCCAGACCGAACCTTTGGGAACAAGTGTGGCACTTTCCATCACTAACTTCCAGCAGCTTCCCAGCAGGATTCTTCACACAAGCTTAAGTATCCAGAGAATTACAAACCACCCCCTCCTGTATTTGCAAACCTAATGTGTAAATTCACAATTACGCGAGTTTCAAAGTCAGTCGTTGGTTCTTAAAACCAAAGAGACAACTAAACAAAAAGCAACCAGGAACTTTGGGTTCCGAAAAGAACAAAGCGGGGACTATTTTCATTTGTTTTCTCTTTCCTCAGCCACTACCATTCTTAGGGAATGCACTTTCAGGCTGTTTTCTACCATGATGAAGACTGGAAATATGACCCTTTAGTTAATGATAAGGTTTTAATGAAATTCCAGAACATGACACACCCCAAATACTGAAAGATTTAATAACACTAAGGCAGATGCAAATGTAACGTCACCTTTTCTTGTCATGCCAGAAGAGAAGGCAGTAGCTCACATGGACTTAATTTTATTTGTTCTGCATACCCTGCAGGGCAATTAAATCATTTTGCAGATTGAATACTGTATAAAACCTACAAGACAGAGTCACAACTGCAATTACATGAAGGTTATATACTGAAAGATCTGAGCTTGGGGCTTCAGCAGCAACCCTGTTACCAAACTTTGTCTCCTCCTCACTTAAACTGCTGGGAAGAAAAGGAGAAGAAAGAAAACAGGACAACAACGCAAGGGGAGCTGGAAATAAATGCATTAAGGTAGACAGTATTACTGTACTACTGTTTCCACCAAGAGCTGTTGTCTGTACTCTACCCCACCAGGGGAATTAAGCAGCTTAGATAAGAAGTGAATAATTCTCCAGTGGAAATTACAAGGACAAAAGGAGGCAGAATGCGAGAGCAAGAGCTCAAGCTGTAAATTCAAGCTGCAGGCAGCTGCCAATGGATTTTTAATGACCCCCAAGGAAGAGGCCACTGTTTGAGGTCTTCTTTTAATGATAGCAATTGCCAGTCATCAGTGTATGTGGTCACAAGTTCGTTTACCTGTCAAATAAATAACACTACTTCCTAATTTATTTATTTTTTTAATGGTACAGAGGTAGCGGACAGGGACCCAGAGACTACTGAGGTGCTTGTTATCTAGCACATCATATGCTGCCACAAATTATGCAGACACGAACACTGGTTTTCTGGACCTCCTTATCCTGTGCTGGTCACATTTAGGGTCTCTAATACCCATTTACTATCAAGCGGCCCAATTTCATGCTTCATCTTTCACTGAAAAGTAACAACAAAAGGTCCATGTCATCAGGTAGAATAATTCAGTGGGGGAAAACAGTCAAACGAGAAGGCAAGGCAAGACAATCAGCAAAATCTTTTGTTTGAAAGGAAAATTTTCCTAACAAGAAAAATAAACTAATAACTGCTGTTAAAAAAAAAATAATGCTTTTCATAGTCAACTAAGATCTGTGAACTGTAGGGAACCTGTTCTTCCTAAGGACAGATTTTCTGTCCTCGCTCTTTCCCAGTGACTAACTGCAGTATCTTTCTTGAGGATGTGGTAAGAGAAATGAGAGAAGCAGAGCTACTTTGCAAACAACTCATTCCATCAGCATTCATAAGAACTTGTCTGCAGTACTAAATAACGTCACAAATATCCCCCAGTCCCAGAAATTTAACTGTATTAGGAGGGAAAAGGACTACGCAAAGAAGTTTCTGGGTATCCAAGTCCAGATTTTGTAAGAGACACTCCAAGCAAAATCGAGATATCCAAACCAAGTGGGGAAAGAGGGCAAGTAGAGAAGGACTAGATTTTAAGAAGTCTATCCTGGAAAAGAGAAATCATAAACACCTGAGGAAGGAAGACATTCTCATAAAGATTTCTTGAACCATTTGTGTATTTTGTAGCACACAGAACTTAGTATTTTAACATATTGTAGTTCCAGCCACTACTAGTGATGCTATTAAAAAAACAAAGCGTACTGACATAGCATTTATTTCTTCCTTTTCAGCACCTTACTTTTAATCTAGCACTTGTTGCAGAGAAAAAAGCAGATGAAAGAGCTAATTTACCACCATGTTAAGCCAGCCTCAAATGCAATTTTTGGCAACAGTTTCTCAACAAGACTGTTCAAGGAAGCTGATCCAGCAACAGAGAGAACTTGCAACCAGTTAGTGTCATAACACCTCAAGTAAGCCAGAGACCCCCTTGTCTAAAAAGCTTGAGTTCCTTTTGTCTGAAGACGCATACATTTTCAAAAGCAGCAAACTAATTAAAAGACAAATTCCTTTTGAATTCATCAACCCGCATCACGCAAGTCACTTCTTACCTACCTCCTCCCTAAAGCTGCTCACAGTATTGCTCACTGTTAGCTACATAATTCATTTTAGATACAGGTTTGCAAACAATCCACCTCTCCCAGGCTTCTCTCTCAGGAGCAGCTGAGAGGACAGACACAGTGTAAGAACAAAGGGAGAGGAGTGGGATGATCCCAAAGTCATTTATTTCCCAGAAAAACGTGTATCAAGCCTCATAAACGGAAGTTCCACAGCGCTTTGAGGGCTTTGTAAGAGAAAACCTAGTGGTGAAGCTAAGAGGCATACGGTGCACGCAGTGAGGCAAATTGGGCCTGACGCGAACTTTGAAATGTCTCTAACTATTCATTCAGACATGCCATAGTCCGCTATATTAAAAATATTTATAAACCTGTGTTTACTGGAATCAGTAAGAGGTAGGTACCTGATTATACTCGGAGAATTAGGCTTCCACCTGCTGACTGTTAACAGGAACAAGGAGGGTCACGTAATACAGGTCCCACAAAAGCAGGACCCCTCACCTGTCTCTGTCTCAGTCACGGCTTCTGCTGACTCTGCAGCCACGTATGCCTCCTCCAGCACATTAAGACACTTTGACCTTCCCTGTGCCTACTTCAAAATGACTTCATGAGGCATACAGACCGTCATTAATTGCACTCATTTGAAATTCTAGGAAGCATAGGAATTGCAATTAATGTCTAACAATTACCAAAGAAACCTTTTGTGGGCGGATGTGAAGACCCTGACCATCACGAAATACTCATAATAATCCTTTATTACGACAAATGGCACAGCACGTTTGTTGATAAGGCTCAGGTGTGTGGAATAGCACAGAAGAAGCGTGTCTCTTGGGACACCAAGAGGTGATTCTACAACTTTTGGAAGAAATACGAGAGGAACAACACAAGGGGGAACTCTCTTGGCAAACCTTGACTTTAACCTCTGCAAGTGCGTTTGCTTTGCCAGAGGCAAGGTGGCAATCCTGCCATTTCCTTGCCTTGCAGGGGTGTTAGGCTAGTTAGTTCACGTCTTCGGAGCACAAAGTAAATGCTGACTATTATTATTGGCGTGTTACGTCCTACTAAGTCTCTCTGCTCAGTAGGACAGGCAACCCTAAGCGGAAAATTGCAAATGTAACAGCTAAAAGCTTATTCACTTTACAAGTTACCTCAATGTTTTTCTTTTCAGCTGTCAAACTGCTTTATAAGAAGCAGTTCATCTAAGCAACCCTCACCCTTTACAATTTGGTTTTGTTTGCTTCCTAAGCTGGAAACGGGTGTCTCTTGTCTTTATTTCGTTTCCAAGTCAAGCCTGAAAAGAAAAACGCTTGTAGAAAAACATATAATTACTGGATCTGATTTTCATTTGAACTTTGATTCTTTCATATGGTACCAACAACTTTCCAAATTCAATGAAGCTAATGTAATTACAATTTATATGGAAGAATGAGTGGGAAAGTTTTTGAAGGGCACATATATGATAGACTGTACAACCATAAGAGAAAGAATGTACTTACAGGATTGATACACAGTCATTGGAACTGTAATATATGAACCAGCTTTCCTGAAGAACGCAGCCTCCATTTGGACATTAAAGTAAGTGGCTAGATTTTCAAAACTCCCTAGCTTCCACCATGCTGAGCAATTTTGATTATCTGGCCATAAAAATGTCTCAGTGAGAACTGCTGGGTGCCAAGCACTTTTGGAAATCTGGGCTCAATTGTGGGCTCTGAGCATTTAAGAAACCACTTGCTCCAAATGTAAATAGTGGTTACATGAAGCAATGGGTGAGAGTCATATAAGAAGCATAATATGTGTCTTAAAGTATGTACATTTTCTTAGTTTCCCCTAAATGCTCTCGTTTGCATCCTCCTCCTGCATGTTACCATGTAAAAAGACATAATCATGTTGCAAACCTTTCTCCTGAAATAAAAACAAACCTCAAAATTAAACTAAACTGTGTCATAATTTTTTTCTGCTTCAATGCATAGTCTTTCAGGAAAACTACGATGATGCTCCTTAATAACGTTCTGCCTATCTTTATGATGCAAGATGGTGCTAGCAGAGGATAAACTTAATTACCACAGTAGGAGGAGTCATTAAGTGCTACGTTATGAAGGACCACGTTCACAACACATCTGAAAGTGACACCTTTTTTCCAGTCCCACAGAAAGAAAACAAATACAGAAGACAAGAATAATATGATTGGAAACAACGAACACCCATGCCTAACGAGACAACACCAAGACCTGTGCCATTGCTCTTTTTTAGCTATGGTAAGAGTGCTTGGATTTGCTCTGCAGACAAAGTCACCTGTGCTTCCTAACGCTCCTGAAACCCAGGATGATGAGCTCACAGGACCACTCTGACCAGCAGTGCCACTCGGGGAACGCTGGTGTATGCTGGTCTGCAGAAAGAACCGATCACAAAGGCATTTCAGCAGTAATTACTACCATATTGGCCGACTCTCTGCAAACACATTTTCCACTAGAAAACTCGTGTTTGTGGGTAAGGAAAATGCTATGAGAAGTTGTGCTCCTCAGCCTCTGCACAAGTGCCCGTTCTATCAGCACTGATGTAGCCTTACTGATAAGGCTCTTCTGACACTGAGCGCTACGTAAATAAAATGGAAATACTATCCCATGATCTAGACAACAAACTGCATAAAATATTGTGAGTACTCAAGGAAAAAAAAAATCTCTGAAAACTATTTGTAAACAGCCCACAAGCTGAAACATATTCATGTGCAACATTTTTTAGTGTTTTCCAATGACAAGCAGAATTATATAAACGCTTATGGAATATCTATAGACAAATTTTTCCGGCCTTACGTCATCATTTTTCTTAAAAATAGTTTTTCCAGCTCAATTTGCAGCTATATTACAATAATGTTTTATCTAGCTCAATCATCTGTGATAATTTAGAAGAAAATGAACAAATATCAACTGGTTCAGAAAGCTGAAAGGTAAACAGTTACAGTTACTTTTATGAAGAGGATCTTTCTACTAATCCTACATACCAGCCACTTTAATTTTATTAAAAAAAAAGGGTTAGAACTGTTGCTCAGCGCCCCAAGGGACTTTGCAGCTTTGTACAGATGCTGCTAATCCCAATGGGCAGGCCAGAATCACAAAAAATCAAACACCCCACACGGACAGAGCTCCATTAAACATTAAATTAAAATGGCATTAATTAGAAAAGCATTGGTTAGTGATTTAATGAGTAAGATGGACACACAGAAAAGAAGGTAAAACAGGAAGACAAAGAAAAAAGCATAAGTGGTAAAAGAAAGGAAGAGTGGCATAAAACATTTTCTTCAATTGCTTTTCATGCCCTTCAGAAGGGAATACACAATGCAATGAAGAAACATTTGAACAAAGAGGGTATTTTTGTTCCAATAAACGCTTCCTTTCCCTCAAATCTGGATGGCAATGCTTCCTCTTTCAAAAGTGCCTCCTATTGATTCCTACTAGTTAATCCCCTCATTTTTAGGTGACTTTGCAGGACACGGGGAAACCAGGAAAAAGGGTTTTGTTTTGATTTTACTTCCCTCACTGCTCTCTGAGAGCTTACAAAAAGCACCTTCTTACCTGCAACAAGATTTCCAACAACTGTGATTTAAATGTGTTACTAGAAATGCTGGAAAAAAATCGCAAACTTTTACTCATGTGACTGTTTCTAAATTAAAACAAGAAATTTCTGTTGTGAAAGCTTTGGCCAATATTTGTTTGCTCCCCTCTCCTCCTCCTTCACGTGCTTAAGAAATCAAGTGCCTGGTTTGTGCTTCAGTGTAGTAGCTTGTACAGCAAATGGATCAGATGGTACAGATTACGCCTGTTAGGCCTTTACAACCCCAAAACAATTTTTCCTTTTCACCCGGATAAACCAAACATTTCTTCAAAGCACCACTATTATTAAGCTACACCAAACCCCCCTCAACTGTATCAATCAGAAAATAACACTCGTATGCCGGAAGAGGTTTAGCGCACTCACATTCACCAGCTTTAATTAGGACGAGGAAACTGTCTGAAGTTCAAGTGCGCGAAGCGTTGGGAAATTTTCTCTTGCTAAAGCTGTAAATTGTTCTCAGTGATGTCTGTTAGATAGAAAGGGCTCCTAGATAGCAATATGCAGAGTGACACTGCAACAAATCTGAATGTGCTCCACAATCAATCGCAAGCGTGCGCAGTCAGCCCAGCGTGCTGAGGATGTCGGGCTGACCAGGTCTGCTCAGATCAGCCGTATGGTGCTGTACATCTGCATGGGCACAACACAGCTCAGATCAGCCGTATGGTGCCGTACATCTGCATGGGCACAACACAGCTCAGATCAGCCGTATGGTGCTGTACATCTGCATGGGCACAACACAGCTCAGATTGGCCGTACACCAGTACATCTGCACGGGCACAACACAGCAGTGGCGTATCCCATACCTGCCAGCACTCAGCAACCACAGCAAAACTAGGATTCCAGCAAGGCTGCTGAATGTCAGGAAATCCTGGGCAAACAGGCAAAGCACAAAGTTCCTTTCTATTTATAAACGAAGTTTCTGGACAAATCAGATACACGGTAGCCCACACAGAGTTATAAGCCACAGGTTACAAATGGTCATCACTCTGATAAAAGTAGGGCTCGGCAACCCAGGACTAAATGGCCTTTGTGTACAGGACTGTTTTGTCAAAAATAAACCTACGTGCACTCTGCTCCATTTTACACAAATGGCCAGACTTTCAGAACGGCTGTCACTCCGGCTCCAGAGGGACTAGACAGATTTTTGGAATGAGCTCAGCCCATCTTATGCATCCTGGATGTAAAAATTATTTTGAATCCTTTTTTATTTGCCCAAGTGAGAGCTGAACCCTTCAGAAAATTTGCTCTAACATGATATAGCAGTGAGAAATCTACTTCGTTTTAGTGTAAGACTAAACAAGTCCTTCTGAATTAGGCCTGGTTAGTATTAGTTTAGCTTCTAGCTTCTGCTGGACCAAAATTTTAAAGGTAAGTCATCAGTATGAACTCATTTTATAAACTGATTATTAGCAGAGATTAGCTTTTCCCACTTCATTGCAACTTTTAGCATTGAACTGCACTGCAAGTTCCATAAAAGGTAAAGGATTGAGAAAATAAGTCTTTGAACCAACATGCATTCTTCCATTTCAGTGGTAACTACTACGTTTTATCCTAAAAGTAGCTACATTTCAGTACAGAATGACAGAAGGTCTCTTATATAAATCCTATGCTATACAGAGCGGCTGCAGCACCTTCTCAGGGAGGAATTCTCAGGAAACTCCCCCGATGGCTGAACAGCTGTGAGCAAAAAGCTGCAGAGCTCCATCCCCCTTTCATTCTGAGACTCACTGATACCAGAAAATTCCCACTATTGCTCCCAGCCTTAAACGTCCCAGACTTCCAGCAGATTTCTGGGAAGACGAGAAAAAGAGAGCAGGTATTTTCCCTCTTTCCGTCTGTGCCATCAGCTTCTCACACGGACTCGCACGGTCCCCGGGTCCATCCTGCTCCCCCTCGCTCAGCGTCCGACAGCCCTTTCTGTCCCCTCAGCATCGCCTACGAGGAACATCCACAAAACTACGAGGGATTAAACTTGAAAACGTTTTCTATGACAAGTGCATGTGAATAGATGCAAATCTGCTGGTGTTGTTAAATTAGGTGCACTACGCACAATAGTAGGCTTTATTAACCATTTTTTTTCCCTGCCATCAGTACGATCATGCCTATACCATGAAAATAAATCACATGCACAAGAAAGTGATGTGGTTATTAAAATGTCCTGGTGTTGATCTGTTTAATGGCATTTAGTTTTGTTTGATTTTTATGCCAAGAAAACAAGAAATACAGTTATTGTCTCTGTAGGTTTTTTTCATCCCAGCCATGCTACGTCAGTCATAATCCTGAAAATAGTTCTATACTTTTTTTTGAAGTTGTATTAATACTTATTAATAATAAATGTTCTGGAATTATATGCAGTATTAATTAGAGGCTCATTGCGGGCGCAAAAGAGACTTTATGAGATGTGCTGTATTTATGTTTGGACGCTGCTGACAAGCAAAGATAAAAGGCAAAGCTATTTTTAGAAGAAGATAAAAACTGTGAATGTACATGAATGTACATGCCTGTATAAAACGTGCAGAAGGAGTTAGTGTATTTCGGGTGTTGATGAGCACGACCATCAGGAGCCTTTTCAGGACATCTCTGGAGACCCTTGTAGCATCTGAGTTTCACTGTTCAAAAATACAAATTATTTCAAACCACTAGCAGCCTTCCAAAATTTAATCAGCTAAGTATTCATACAATTGCAGTGTATAAGACTCCACTTTATTCTAAATTTCAGTCCTGTATTTCAGATTACATTACTCTGCTCATTTTTCATTAAACACACAATGATAAAACACAGTTTAATCTTGGAAATACTCCATGTAAATGCCTCACCAAAAAAAAAATATATATAAATAAAACCACCAGGATTTCAATTGCAGCAGGAAAAATACCACACAAAAAAATATTTCTCAAAGTGTTTTGCTTCTTTTACAGTAATTGTTCTTCCAAATAATACTGGTTGCTTTGCTGCCTATTGCCAGACAATGCTTTTATGCAGAATTTGTAAAACTATGTATAATATTTAAAAAGAAAAGGAGAATGTGAAGTGTGAATTTGTTTTAAGTCAGCCAAAACAGATATCTAAATAAATGCTCAAGTGTTTTCTCAGGAAAAAAAAAAAAAGTACGCGGAACCTGCCCTAAATATCTATGCATTTTTAAAGTATATTTATGCACATGGGATCCTGTCTTGTTTCAATTGTTTTTAGAGACAGCAAAATCATCTGCATTTAGTAGTTAACTGCCAGCAAACAGTTGTGATGGATTTCCAGGGTATCTTTCTTTCTATCTATTTTTGAACACTGCAAACATTGACGATACCTTTGAATTCGATTTCCTCTGTCACTGGCTTTTAACCTGAGAGAAAAAGGAATATGAGCCCTTCTCTCTTGTGTACTTACGTGAGCTGAGATATATGGAGGCTGAGGGTCTGTTTAATAGAAAATTATTTCCTAGTATTTTCTGCCTTGCTTGGATTTCCTTTCTTTCCAGTATTTTTAGATCCCAAGATAAAAAAATCCTTGGTTTATTTGTGTTGTAAGACAATCCACCAAATAAAGCACGGATCACTGGGAGACTTTCTTCAATGAAAGGTCCAGTTTAACTGGTTCACTTTTAATTTAATGAATGGCTCTTTCCCTCAGACAAGGAGAAACTGCCACAGACATTTACAAAGACACAAAAGCCAATGCTGGGCTGTTTTATGTTAGTTTCTTTTCTTAAAACATTTGTTTTTAACTTGAAACCTTCAAGGCAGAACCTCAAGATACAAATCCTCCCCCTATAGAAACAAAAGTGTTTATATAGCCCACGGTAAATAAACGCTAATTAAATGTATCCATCAACTATAGTTCTTTAATTTCATTTAATATTTGTTACACAGTCTTTTAGTCTTTAGAAATCTATCGTCTCTGAGATCTGCAGCTTCTTACCACTAAATCCAGTACAACTTTCTGCCCTGTTCGGAACCATTTAGACAGAATCCATCACCATTTTATGCCACCAATTGCTGCCTCTAGTTTAGTCCAGCTAATAATTACTGTCAGCTTCTACAGAACATTATTTTCTCTCTTCCTCCTCCTCCAAAATTAAAATGCAAACAGCTCACAGCTCAGTGAACATAACAGAAAGAATTTTATTTTTTTTAAAAAAAACAGAGAAATAAGAAGAAACAAGAAACAGGCCATCTAATATAGTCCAGAATTTTTTTCTATTGTTGTTACAGAGGTTTACAGTGAAAAGAAGAAGGAAAAATTCATATTTTGTTCTCTGCCTTTCTAGTGGTTTGTGCTTGTTGTAGAAATAAAGTATTACAAATAGAAACCAGAGAGAGAGTGGCGGGGGGAGTGAAAAAAAAAACCAAAACCAACTCGTTTAGTTTCCCTTTTTCATTTCCTTAGCTGGAATACTGGTTTGGAACATCTGAAGACAAAAAAAAAAGGGGTTTCAAAGTTGGGGTTTTCTGTTGCTGGTTAAACGGGCGCTCCGGGCAGCTGTGGGGTCACAGCGCCCCCTGGAGGCCCGCGCGGGAACAGCCCCGGGAGGCCCCAACCGCCGCTGGGAGCTGAGGAGAGGGCAAAACTACCTCAAACTGTTAAAAACAACCCACTCTTCCACTTTTTCCCCTTAAACCCACTTTGCAGCTGGGGTCTGACCTCGGCTGCTTGCAAGAGATTTGAATCTTCTACAGGTCTGGATTGCTAAAGTGCGAGCAGGCGTGGAGAAGCACTCAGAGTTATTTACAGTCTTCACGAACAAACTTCTTTTTTCTCCGATAATAACACCATCATTATTATAAGCTTCCCATGATTTTATGGTTTTTTTAAGCTCTTATATTTAATGGTATCATACTCAAACAGGGAAAGTGTTTATCATGTGAAGTCTGTCATACTTGTATATAATTTTTAAAAACGTACTGAGAGTAAGAAACTGGTACTCACACCCTGCACTATCTTTATTACAAAACCACCTATTTCAGTTTAGTTTCAAAGTCGGGAAATTCAGTCATTTTTCTGTAAAATAAAAATACCCGAAGCGTGGTAGACTGTAAGGATCCAGTTTATTGCTTCGTTAAGACACAATTAACTATGCGAAATATCTCGGGGGAGTGCAAAGCAGAAAACTAATAATGATATCTTTGAGACATGAAGATCTGTTGATCCTGAGTCTGTTATTTAGCTGATAAAAAAATGCTATAGATACATTTCATTAGAGGCTTCATTACAGTGTTTTAACATTTTAAGATGTATAATTAATCACAAATTTGGGCCAAAATATCCCACAATTTTTGTTACACAATTTCACTGTTATTGCCTTCACTGTTTTTCTTAATATTGTGTCAATTCTTCCTTCCCAAAACATTATTTTGGGTGAAACTAGATAGAAGTTCACTGCAACAGGAAATATGACTGTTTAACTTTCAGATTAGCACCACACATGCATTTATTTTTAATGGTAAGGAGAACACTAGGCTGAAGAATTCTTAAGTCACTTGGATATTCCATGTGATTTTAATATTTATGATATTTTTTTCCTCTACCACATATATACTTAATGAAAATTCAAAATTACATTAAATAAATCTAAAATTTTTAATGCTTGTGTACCATAATAATAATAATAATAATAATAATAATAATAATAATAGCAGCTCCGAATAGGGACCTCTACACGTACCATATGTCTCTGGTACCATCCTATCTAGGACACAACGCAAAACATCAATTTGCGCTTACTGTAATGCTTTTTAAAGACTCTGTAGAACTTTAAATGAGGTTTAATATATAATCAATGGAGATGTCTGCTTTGCAAGCTATCTGAAAAGTTAAGGATCATAAAAGACACACATGTGAAAGTATTTCAAATTCTGTTGACTATATCATGAAGCAGAAAAAAAACCAAACTATGTCAGATAAAAGCCGCTACAATTTGTCGATCACGTAGGTATGCATACACACATGTTAATCACCTTGAGAGTAGGATTTATATTTTTCTCTCACACAAGCACGCTGTACTGCAGTTCTCATCTCTTACACACAACTGACTACAACGGCATCTGGGCCCAACCTCATCATTGTCCCTGCAAGGAGACAACAGATCTTCTGATCAGATTCACTCCTTTTCTCCATCTGACCACACGACTTTCAACCAAGTTTTGTATTTCCTAAATGTGCCACAAGACAAGAAGCTGTCTCGGTGGCTCTCAATCCAGTGGAAACAGAATAAAATGCTGAACCCTAAAAATAATTTGTAAAAAACACCGTTAGCATACATTTGAGTGAGAGACACTGCTCCACTGGGAGGAGGAATTCTTTGGTCTCCAACAGTCATTTAAATACCTGTTGGAAATCACAAAGTGAAGTGGGTTCAATTAAATACAGCTGGAAAATACAGGAGGAGAGTTTTCTGAGAAATTCTGCTTAAATTCAGATTCTATTCCCCCAGCAGCTGATGTTCTGGCTGTACAGATAAATCATGTTTGTATATGTTACAACATTCTGGAAAATATATTTGCCCCCTTGTTGAGGAAATTAAAGACAATTTTTTTAAGGTTGTGACATAAGCCAACAAAAGCCAGGAAATGCAGTGTTAGGACTGACGCTGTGCTCTTCCCTCTCTCATCATTGTGCTTTTTCCCCACAAAATGTACTTACAATAGTGTGAGGCAAGTAGGGAATATCAGCCTTAACTTGCATTTCCTGGCTTCTTCCAGCTGGTGTCCAAAACCTTATTGTTGTTTAGGCAGAACTGAGTGCTTTTGTATTTCAAGTTTGTGTTGTGCATGCATAAACACAAAATGTGTCTAATTATGAAGACAACTGAGAGATTTAATATGAACTTTTTGGTGCGCTAAAAAAAAGACAAATCATGAGTTTAATTCTATGTTAAGAATGTAGAAATAACTAACAGGAATAGCTACCAAAGAGAAACAAACGTTTTCCATCATTAACGCTACACAATGCCTTGTTACTTTTTAACATCACATCACGTTTTGGATTACGTTATTTACCAAGGGGACTAATGCAATGCAAAAAAGGCTGCCTCAGTTCTCCAAAGATTTCTGCAGAGTACAGTGGTGAAAAATCCAGGTACATTTGCAGCATTTTGTCCGAAAGAAAGTTACAAACGGAAAAAAGAAAAGAAAAAAAAAAATAAATGGACACTTTGAATGCTACTACTATTAGTTTACTGCTTAATACTTCAATAATACTGAGTGATGAAAGACTGAACATACAGGTTTTCTCCACGCTGATTCTCTGCAAGTTCTTTTGCATATTTTCTTCAGCAAAATGTTTAAACTTTAACTATATTTCAGCATTTGAAGCATGATATATGTGCATGTAAAACTTCCAGTGTGTACATAGTTATTCATTAAAACAAGCTTTACAGCACTCACAGTTTATTTCTGTATTTTTAAGGTGCATGCAGAAAGCTTTTTTTTTTTTTTTTAACATGCATTTCAGTTGGATTTCATTGAATGTGTTGTACACCTTGACGTTTTAGGTACCTTAATGGGGGTTTTCTTAGTTACAAAAATGAAGTTCTTGAAAGAGAGGTTTGCGGGGGAAATCCTTTTAGAAGAAGGTGAAGGGGGGGAGCGCGGTATGGGTAAAAAGACTTTCTTTTCTAAAGCTCAAATTCCAAAGGAGGAAGACGGGGAGAAATAGGAACTGAAACTAATTTACCTGCATTCCTTTGTCACTGCTTGGCCCTTGACTAGTAAATGATTCCTTTCACTAGCCAATAAAACCAAATCAAAAGCAGGCTTAGGGAGCAGAGGGGGAAGGGGGGGCAACAGCGTAGAAGAATCAACTTAAACTTTGACAAAAGGGATAAAAAAGGAAAAAAAGCAAACTCACTCCTGTTGCTTTCCAGAAGCTCTCAGGAGCTGTGTGCCTGACTCCTCCTGCTAACCTCCCAGCATCAGCACAAAGACATTCTCTACCTGCTTTCTTACACACTAGCTCCGGTATTCCATTGTTCCACATGACACTGAGAGTCGCTTTTGTCTCCATTTAATGCTGGCCCCAGCAGCCTTGCCAATTTGGGTACAGTGCAAGGCCCTGACAACTGCTTCAGCGGCAAACTGTGTGCAAGAACACGTTTGGCCTGCACAAACCTGGTGCCTACGCAGCGTATCCCAGAGAACTGGTAAGTGTTCAGTTCAAAAAAGTGACAGAAGCATCCAAGAGCTCTGGAGAAGATGAGTCAGGTATTGCTGGACACGTGCAAACATACACAGCGGTACCTTCTGGCCCTAAAGCACTTCACATTCTAGAGAAGCAATACAGAGAGGGATGTAGGATGTGTTGACAGGGTCAAACACTCTGAAGTGCTCACAAGTTTAGGGCATATAGAAGTCCACTGAAAAATACTTAGAATTCTGAATTTAATTTTTACCCTATCAATAATTTGTAATAACTGATGATCATTGGTAAGAGAGAAGTTCTTCAAAACCAGACAATTGGAAATTCTCTGCTCTTGAAACCACCATGTCATATTTTTTAGCATCCAAAGGGCTTCCTTACAGCAGACCATACAGCATTTTTCAGAGTTGGATTTTTTTCTTCTTACATCCCTCTCAACTAGAAGGAAGAGTGGGGTAGCAGTCAGATAGACAAGCAGGCCAGTAAAGAGCGTAATGGACAAAGAAAGCCAAACGCAGATCTCCCAGTTACACACGTGTCTCCAAGTGGCAGCAGTGATGCCAACTACAAGTGATGAGGCACAATCATGAACGGAAACACAGATGATCTACCAAGATGGGTAGCCCTAGACCTCCCAAGGCGAGGCTCATTTAAAACTTTACTTTTTAACGTTGAGTTATTATCAGTTTTTGGAGAAACTGCCCAGGAACTGCAATTCACTTGTCAGACAGAAACAGAGTTGATCAAGCGCTCCAGCACCCTACACATGTGCTACTGGATCAACAATCTACACAGCGACAAAGCTAAAATCATGAGGCCTGTGAACCATACAAAGACATGTGAATCTGCAGCAGAGGAGGAATTAGATCAGAGTTTACTGACTTACCAGCCTTAAACACTCTCCCTTCGCTGCTTGTGGTATCTCTACTGTAGAGGTAAAGAAAGGACAGACAAACACTTATCTACTTTCTTCCTGCCTGAATATGTTATTTGGCTCTGCCCAAATGACACATATTAATGTCCATTGTAGAGGAAAACAACATGAATGTAAGCGTGGCCATGTTGTGGTATTATCTATACTTGTACTGTAAAAGATACAGATCCGTCTTAGGGAACTGATGAACTTCCCACATGAGAGGGAGAGCTGCCAGTTCTTCTAGCTGTGTTGAATCTGCAAAATCTTAATTTTCCTTCTTAGAGAAGTGCTGTCCCAATAATTAGGTTCAGCATCCAAACAGTAGCTTAAGCAAGCATTCTTTCCCTTTCAACTCTTGGTCTCGGAGAAGAGTCAAGATTCCTATTGAACAGTGTTTGGAGTTTCATGCAAAGTGCAGTAGATTTATCCCTAGTTAGCAGACAGCGCATACAAGAAAGAATTCTAAGACATCAAAACTTCCCCTTTCACAGTGCGCACATACACATATCTGTACACCAGCTTTTATAGTCCTTGTTTCCCAAACAATCAACAGAATCACAAATACAGTTGTAGTCTAGAATGTCTTGCTATGATGTTTAATATGGGAAAAATAAGAGTACATTTAGTATCAGTATGACAGATGATTTTGGGAGCTCCAAATAAAGTAAAATGAGAGTGCTGTACTGGTAAGGACCAATGTCCTGTAATAAAGGGTTCAATTTACAGTAATGAAGTACAAATAGAAAACTAAAACGCCTTCGTGTAGCTAAGTCTCTGCAATCCTACAATCCCATGCTGCTCCAAGACGGGTGTACCATGATATGCTTACAGCGTGAACAAAGAACATCAGCAGAAGGTTAACAATATTTGCTGTTCTTCAAAGATTCAGATACTCCAACAGACCTTGACAATACAGCCAAAGAGCTTTATAGGCCCCATGTCTTCCAAAAATGAATATGGGGAGTTTAAAGTAACAAGAATGTAGCTAATATATAGGACTTATCTGTTGTTTTCTTTGAATGACCAGATATTTCTTTGGAAAGTATGTCTATTCAAGGTTTGAAGAATGGAAAGTAAAAAATAAAGGGAGTTGTCCGTGCCAGGCAGGATCAGATACCTTCCTTACTAAGCTCCAAGCTTGAACTCATTCCTTCAAACCTGCTGATACACAATCAATGTAATTGCATCCTGGGGGGGTAGAGGGAGCTTCCTTCTTTTTCCATCATTTTCCTCCTCCTGTGACTATAGAGTCAAAGCTAATCTACAGAGGGCAAAAAAACTTCATAAAATAACTATAAAATTGAGATACTGCTCTTCTATATTCCTTGAATGGAGTTTGTCTCAATGAAAGCTGTTTTTTTTTTAAAAGGGGGCAGCCTTTAATTTATTTTTTTTTTCTGAATGTTTGTGAGCAGATTCTAGAAGCAGGCTCAGAAGTGACAAGCGATACCACTCAGGTCCCCATTCTGTTTTCCTCTGAGGACCCCGAATGCTGGGCAGATAGCATTCTCCTGATTCTCTCTTAATCTGACCCATGACTAGAGCCTTTCAACAACCAGCTCACACGGATTTTCAGTGGATGATCAGCATTTCACTCCTTGTGGCTTATTTGTAAAATCCTGGCATGCATGTCCTGAGGAATCTTTCATGCTTGGGAAAGCAACTTTCCCTGAAATCCAGGGGACAGTCCAGAGGAAATACTGCCTGAACTTCCCACCCAGAACTGCAGACAGACACCATGAGTCAGCAAGCTCTGGTGCACAATTACTCAAATACTACACAGGATAAATGTTAGTGCTATGAATCATAATTACCAAAAGGTATAAGATCTAACCATGTAATAAAATACCAGTGAGCACAGTGAAGTCTACATGCAGGTTTATTCTTACATTGACGACAGCTACCGGCTCATACGGCTGCATTCACTGAGATGTCAAATCTGGACAGTCAAACCCCACTGAAAGACGGCTGCATCCCGGAAGCTCCATGTCTGAGAATGGAGTTGAAGTGTTTCGATGGGGAATTTTGGTGATCTTGTATTCCCTCGCATCTCTCTCAACCATCTACCCACTCAATTGCAGGCTAAGTATGTTTTTAAGAAAAAACACAAAACAAAATCACCACATGTGAAAGAACAAACAGCAAAAGAAAGTTAAAATGGAAGAAAATAGTGTCACAGCCCTTCCTGGTGGCTCAGAGAAATACATCACTGAAGTATCAGCTTTTCAGTGCAGATGTTAAACAAACAAACACATTTTTCCTTTTGTCAGAAGACCTTAACTAATCACATGCACATGTCAGATATTCAGACACATTTGGAGAAATGGTAATGGGAAGTAACTATTAAATTGGAATTAACTATTAAAAGCAAATTAAATCAGTAGGAATCTATGATGCCTGTAAGCCTACCTGAGAGGAGGTGTTAGGAGCTGGGTTTGGATGGAAGCCACCAAGCCCACAGCAGAGGCGAATAATGTGAAAAGAAACAGCTGGAGAAACTGGAGGGAAGTTGTGAAAATCCAGTGGGAACACTGGGAAAATCTGAGACATTTACACCACTGACAAAAAAAAAAGGCATCAAAAGGTGGATTACTCAAGGAACAGGTAAAGTGGCCCAAAAAACTCTACTGAAAATAAATTACCATATGCAAGAGAAGCACTGCCTAGACAACCAAATTCAGTCCAGACTGAGATGTCACTGTAGTAGGCACGGTACAAACATATAAGAAGTCATGGCCCCTGTCTTCAAGTATTTGCATTTAAGATGACAGAAGGAATTAATAAATGTTGAATGGTTGGGATGTTCTGTTTGCACACAAGCCATGAGCAAAAAGAGCGATAGAAAAAAATTCATCAGGAGAAAATATCACTTATCCCAGCTGACCGCGACAAAGCCAAAAATTGTTTTTTCGCCAGATATACCATTGACAACCTACAAATATATAGTCCATAATTTAATGGAGCAGGATGCTTCAAGATATTGCTGAGGCCATTATCTCTAGTTGTATTAATAAACTTGCCTCCAAGACACACCGAAATTAACACTAACCGCATGGGTAAGCCCTGTTTCACATCAAAGGCACACCAAATACCTTAAACCCTGTGGGCAACGTTTCGAAGTACTATACAAAAGAAGAAATAGGTAGGCATGGCAAACACAGACATAGATGCATGCAAAAAAACCACTGTCAAATACACAAGCGAGCAGGCTGTGCAACCAATTTGCCAATTTCTAAGTTTACTCCAGCAAACAAGTCAGCAGGAAACTCCTCAAACAAGGCAGAGCTGGCCACACCAAAGTGTAACCCATCCCTTTGGGTGTCACATTGATAATGGGGCAATCTCTGGCCAGAGGGCTTGAGGAGCAGGGAGGCAGTAAGAGAAGATTTTGAGATCCAGCTCATGGAATCCCACAGTGAAAGACTGCCTACCAGAGCACAGAAAGATACTTCATCCCCAGCAACTTCCCCCGCAGTAGGGTACCCTAAAAGGTACCCTAAAAGCATAAAGTAGATGGTTCAGTGAGACAAAGCCTTCCCCCAAAAGTACAGAACTGCTTTGTCAGTCATCTGTAATTTGCCTAATAAATACATAAATGCACAGCCGGTTAATATCGGCATTGACGCATCCATCTCAAAAGGGCAGGGAGGTAAGCAGGGAGCACCCCCACCCACCTCGGTAGCCAGCCAGCTGGCCACCAGTGTGTTTTCTAGTTACACAGAAACAGGAGATGAGGTTGGTCAACTGTAATCAGGCCTACAAGGGGAAAACACCATTGATTTCTGCCATACATTTTTGGTCTGAGCTGCAGTTCCAAGTTCTTATTCACTGAAAACACTACAGAAACAACATTTTCTTTTAGACCAACCTCACACCTTTCAAGCAATCATATTCCTACTCTATCTACTCTCTTCACAGACGCACACCTTAAGCGCCAGCCTTGGCTTTAGCTAAGATCAGGCTGATTTGCAAACACTTGATGTCTCATGGGAACAGAATTGCAGATAATTTATTTTATCTCAGGAATTCTCAGAACTCTCTCTCTAGACACTAGAGAGCTGGGGCAATGCAGCATGTTAAAGTAACCAAGATTTGGCCTTAGTTTTCATCTAGAGAAGGAAGTACCTTCCATGCATTGCCATTTCCAGGCCTTTCTTTGAAAATCCTTTCTTTTCTTTAAATAACAAGGGGTAGCAGTCAAGTGAAAGCAAGGGCTACTTGATCCATTGTTTGGCCCCCAGCCAGGTTCTGCTGGTCCCGCTTTCCCTCTCAACCACCCGTTTTTCTATCGTTCCTGTAATTTGGGGAGATTAAGATGTATAGCCTGTAAATTGGCTAAACTTTTCCAGGCTGCTTTAATGAGACTTCATATAATGGGGCTGGCTTTTTTTTTTTTTTAATATTTTCCTTAACGTGACCCATATGGAAATAAAAAGATATATTTTTTAATGTATGCTAGATTATGGCCGACGTTTTCCTCAAATTAAAATCCACGCTTCAGCAGCAGCATACATTTTCAATGATGTCAAATGTATTTTTTCAGCCAACTGGCTGGGGTCACCCTTATAACTCAAAGTTTAAGTGTGCTGGATAATCAGTAGAACATGTGAGCCTCTGTAGGGCACTGCGGTTGCCTCAGAGCCTGCCAGGGAGCACACAGGACCGATTCTGGTCCTGGTGGCAGGAGATGCGGTGTAAGACAGCGCCAAAGCTCTGCCGCTGAACGAGCTGACAGCCCCGCGCTCACAGCAAGAGCCATGTGGCACAAGCCCATCGAGTCCTTCCAGCAGAGATCACCAGAACTCACTCATCACACAGCTACAGACTAAGCCTGAGCTTACAGACTAAGCTAAAACCATTGGGCACTTATGTACTAATAGATGAGATGCCCTTCGCTTGCAGATGCCATTCAAGCCTCCTCAACCACCTGTGTTATCATTTGGGTTGGGACGATTCCCAGCAGGGGCAACCATGATCCAAACAAGGGCTGTTCTCAGTGCATAGGTTCCTAAAGTACTTATTTCCCTGCCGTTCCCCTCCTTAAATACAGGAATAAAGTAGGAATATTAGTTATAGAATGGCAAATGTTTAGGCCCACTTACTCATGCAGCTGTGTGACTATGTCTAAATCAGAATTTAAATGAATTTCAGTTGATGTATCTGGATAATCTAAATTCAAACAACTTGGACAAATATGTACCAAATGTTAAAGCAAACGATAGAAATATAAGAATTTCCATGTAGAAGTTTTGTTTCCTTTTTGACGACACTTTAAACTAAAAAATAACTGATAATGAAACCATATTTGCTTGGGAAACCACAAGAAACAGTGGGATTGCAGCTTTCAATGATTATTCATCTTTTCTTTTAAAATATTTTCATATTACAGCTTGTTATTGAAATTGCATTTTTTTACAATTCAGTAAAAAATTCCAGTTTCCATCAAAAGGAGGTTCATTCAGTGTTCCAAAACAATGTGTTTTGGCTAATTGCACAGCTTCCAGAGGAACACAATGATAGTTTAGGATGGAAAACTAAGACCTTGCTTATACTCAGAAGTTGCATGAGTATATTGGTATTGGTGAGGGGCAGAGACAGTTACCCCAGTAACCCTAATACGGATGCATTTCAAATGAATAGAAAAAAACCAACAACAAAACAACTAACAGTCAATTTGCTTACATCGTTTATCTTAGGGAAGAGGGAATTTTCATAAACTGTCTTGACACAATAATTCTTTTAATATAGAAGCTGTGGCTCCAGTTAGACGATTTGGGCTTACAGCTACATTAGGTTATTCATAATAGCAAATCCTTTGTAGTTAATGCATAAACACCCACCAAAACTTCATTTACAGTTGAAACAGTAGGTGATTTAGATCTAAGGGATGATGTTACTTCAACAAGGATTCAAAATGGTTACGTGATACAAGTGCCGGGCTTCTCCTATAAATAAGAAAATAAATTCATGCAGTCACACCTGGGTTGCCCAGCCCCTCCATCTCCTCATCAGTACTTGGCTCCTCTACTCTGGCTCCCGCTGTTTAATGTTTCATCACGTGAAATATTCATTTTTAGCCCAGGTCTCACCCACGCGGAGGCCCTTGGAGCCTTCCTGTATCACTGTACAGCCTCACAAATAACGGGAGTTATTGCTAAACAACTGTGCTAAGAACATATTTCTGACAGTGCACATTCATAGGTTCCCTGGATGAGCTGCGGGAGCAGATTTGTGCCACCAAAGGCTCCAGCCCCGAGTTTGGTCCAGGACACAGAGATGAACTGGGGAGCAAAACGGGACCTGCTGAATGCATTTCAAAGAAAACCAGCATTTTAATGAAAGCCATCCGCCTTTACAAGCAGAAATAAATATAATATTAGAAACACGGGCTTTAGGAAAAAAAAATCTTCATCCTTTTAATTGAAATTAACTTTAAATTTTCAATGCTGACTACAAATAATAATACATATGTTGTACAATGTGGTTTCCAGTCCCTGTACTTTATTTCTTTTAGTACATACAGTGCTGCTTTCCTCACCACAGAGTATGTAATTTTACATCACTGCAGATCTGCATCCTTCAAAAACGAGCCAGAGTCACACAGAATGACACAAACTAAAGCAAGACCACAGTTCTGATTAACAAGATGGTATTACTATCTTTTAGCTGAGCACATTGCTGAAGAGATCTGTTAGATAGTGAAACTGTCTTCCAACGGAACTCACAGAGGCCCTATTATTACAGACATTCATAATTATGTTGTGCAAAATATTCTGCAGGGAGCAGTTTCGGGACAAGGACAAGCTGATATTCTCTCTCCAGGATTTCTGTGATTTGCTGCATGAGCCAGAGGTGTTAACAGCTGTGAGAAAGCCTGCGATTTTCTAGCTGATTGGCCTAGACTGTTCACACCTGTGTGTAGTTAAGAGTTCACTTCTATAAGATCTTCAGAACTTTCTGGAAGGTGATAAGTAACCTTGACTCCCACTGAATTCACTGAAGTGAAACAGTTTTCAGTGACAGGGAAGGGTTGTAGCTGCATAATCCGGCCCCTGATGAAATGAGGGAATGGGCAAGATTAGCTGTCATTCAAAATGCAAACAGGGCATTGAAACACTTATTCCTTTTGGTCATCAAAATTTTCACACTGTATAGTAGTAACAAAGGCATTAAAATTTGCAGTTAAATCTCCTCATTCCGTAGCTAAAACAAGAAACCTCTTCTGAACTTTAAAAAAGATGCCAGACTATTTTTCTCAAAACAAATAGCTGTTCTGTATCTGCTGGTTTCATTTGGGAATTGAAGGATGAAATGGAGCTAAAAAGCAGAGAATGGTATCTCTAAATTGACCAAGACCCAGATATACTAGAAATTTCACTATAATAATGTGTTACTTGTGGGAGCTCCAGAGAAATATCCAAAGCCATCCAAGTAGAATAGGGAGAAGGGTGAAGAGAGGGAGGGATGCAGGTTTTTGAAGAAGTTTGGAGACACTCAACAGAATAATCTCCAGTGGGCAGAGAGAAAAAACAAAAAAAAATCCAAGATACTCATTTCCCCTGCAGCATGAAGTATTGCAGAAACACCCTGCTTGGGCCAATGACAAGAAAAAGCAAGGAAACAGAAGATCTTTGAATACTCAACCATAACGATCATCTGTGCCCTCTTTTTAGGCTGCCCAGGCAATGGAGTGATTTGAAAACTCATCCACTCCCTGATACAGCTGTATTCAGTCACATCACCATGCAGAGGAAACCTTTGTTCTACCCGTCAGGACACCCAGCATGTGAGAGTAAGTAGCACAGGCTCAGGACACCTCCCAGCCCTGTCTGTGTGTACAACAGTGTCAGTTCGAGTGGAGTGCCATCTCGTCTTCCATGGTCAGGTACTCCATAGTGCTACTGTAAAATTATTTCAAGTGGTCATCCAGTACCAGCAAGTGTTTTTCACAACATCGATTGATTCTAACAAAGCCTAGAGGGGAACCCATATTTTCTAGTGTTCATTATGGCACTTCAGGAATGAACACAGCTCTAGCCAGACTAAACAAGACTAAATTAAATGAACATCCCTTCTGTAGGACAAGCATAATAACTTCCAGTTATGGGGCAGTGGAGGAACTGACAGCATCGTTTCTTTGGATACAGTGATGTCACATTGCACAGCTTTGGTCTGTTGACCAAAGGAGATTTTGTATTCCCATGTATCTTATCATCAGCACTTTCAAATCAATTTTGCCCTTTTGAGAAGGGAAGTGAGAGTTGGAGGTTGGGTTTTTATTAGACACAGCTGGTCCGAGGGACGTCATTCGTTCCTAAAGCTGGGGCTGTCTCATATGAAACCTTTAGCAATGGGGGTGGACGGTGGGCAGGGAGAATCACTTGATGTAGTTTCAACAGCTGGAGGTCAAATTATAGAGAAAAGTGGAGAGAAGTGAAATTTATAATCTATAATTTGAAACCCAAATAAGAATGAGACAAGCTTATTTGAAGGACTGGAAGGAAAAGGATGTGATATATGGCCTGATACAGCCAAGCAAAATGAATGCTGCCATTGCACTATTACTTTGCGGACAATCCAAAAAACCAAAAGGGCCTATTAAGGCTGTCTCTGTGGAAATCTAATTAGGTCATACAAACAATCCCTGTTGTTAATAGGACCCTTTAACCATACATGGATGCCTTAAGAAGCCTGTAGCAGATGTAGGAAGGGTTCTGATCCGCGAAGGGAATAAGAAGTGAACGAGAGAGAAGGAGTAACAGAGGAGGAATTGGCATACGGGAAATCTAAAGAGAAGAATTAAAGAAGTAGGAGAGGAACACGTAAGGACTGAATTCCCTAGAGATGATGCTGTCCTATTACATGGGACATGATCTGCTTTGTTTGCCTGAAGTTAAGGGAATGGAGAAGAGCACTTGGGAACAATGTATTTTGAGGGGAAAAAAGAGCTTCCAAGGAAAAGTGTGGAAAAGACCTTCTTAAAAGACTGTCCTTGCTTAGAGCAAGTGACTGATACCAACAACTGCCCGTAGCATCCTAGTGAAAGAGATATAAAGGAAAATCAGTGTAAATGAAAACAGAATTACAAAAAGACGAATGGGACCATCTATAGCTTCAGGACATCACGCAAGAAAGGTGTCAGAAGTATGAGGGTCCTCGCTCAGTCCAGACTGTACTTGTTGAGTCACCACCACAACAGAGTGACCTCCTCGCCCCTACACTGAGAGTGTGGTCCCTTTTCCTACTTCCTTCCTTCCTAAGCTCCCAGGTAGCAAATAACTATTTCACATCTATTGCTCCCATTGTGTCCCAATAATATTCTAACCACCTCTCTAGCAGAGAACCCCACTCCTGTACTTATTATAACTAAGTGTTGAGTAATATTTCTGTGAACATATCCTAGAATTTTGAATGAATTATGGACTTAATCATAGCGGGATACTCTGTAGGGCTGTGATTGTTCAAGTTATATAGCACTGTACCTACAGAGGGAGAATTTAATATCTGAATATTTGCAGAAAGCACACACTGAATGGTACAGTTGTTTATGACATACTTGGAATGTGCTGTTTGGTAATCAGTGATGGTATGGCATTCACATCACCTGAGTCCTGGAACTAACCCACTTTGGTGAATTTGCAGATGAGATATTCACACCAGGCTAGTTATGAGCTACTTGCAATCAGGAATATTGCACTCCAACATTTACAAGTAATGACACATAATTTGATATTTCCCAGTGTCACAGTCCACTTTAAAACAGCCCAGTACTATAAAGGACCTAATTTAGCACTCAAAGTGAGGCAGAATCTTCCCACAGACTTCTAAGTCCCACTGAGTCAGATACCAAAAGAATCAAACCCCGAGGAAAAAAAATATATATATACTTCTGGCACTTCCAGTAGTTTTAAGCATTTTAGTACAGCAATGCAAAGGTCCTAGAGCATTTTACCAGCAGTATTTAAGCTACTCAATACCCATGTGAGAGATGGAAGAATTGTGCTGCTTTGTATATGCTGTGCTGAATAATTTCCTGAATATTGTGCAGGGAACATGTAGCTCAGCCTGTAAAAAACACCCCACCCCAATCCTTGACTCCCCACCAAGGTGCGCTGCAAGTATAACTGTCCTGGGAAGGATTCCTTTCTGCCACGTTTTCTTGTGATTCTGTGTTGTGTTCCACAAAATAAGTCTGAGACTCCCCCCTGCTTGGCATATTTAGCTGTCCCAGCAGCAAGTTACAACCAAACCATAGTGAAGTGACTGTCTCCACTTGTTACTTTAGATAGTTTTTACCAGTGTGCGTTGCCTAAGAACCAAGAGCAAAATTTCAGTACCGTTGGTCACAGGAAGAACCCATGAATTTCAGAAACAGCTCTGAAAAAGGCCTCAATAATGATAGCTACTTGAAGCAGAATTTCTTCTGCATCTGAAGAGGAAAATATCCTCATTGCCAATCATTTACTTTATTCACATGTCTACCATTTTGTCACAGAGGCACCCCAAAAATAAGTTTAGGCAGACAAGGTCCAAAATAAACTTTATTCCGGCCAGAAAAGTACCGCCGATAAACCCATTGGAAAACGGGGTTTATAAAATTAGCACTCCAATAACATAACATACAGGTTCGGATACTGGGTTAGGAGATTATTTGGGGTGCAGTGAAATAAGAATAATGGAGATCCACAGCGTGCATATACGCACTCACAAGAAAACAAACCAGAGCCCTCTCTGCCCTGTTTTACCCATAAAGGAGAAACACCAGCCTACTGTGCCCAGGACTTACACTTGCCTGCCAGGCAAGGAATTTACACTCGTCTGTCCCAGACGAGGACTTTACACTCGCCTACCAGGCGAGGACTTACTAAAGCACATATTCAGTAGTTTATCACTCACCTACATGCAGAGGTGAGGTGTTCCCCCTCCCGGGAAGTTACCTCAGACGGCTTCGCCTAAGGGGAGTGGCTCCGGCAGCATGGCGGACCCGCAGCTCCCAGAAGACCACACAAAGGGGTTTTTGGCGGGAACCCCATTTACAGTCAGCTCAGATCTGGCTGTGGGCATTCCAGAAGCTTCTCGGCTTCTCTCCGCGCCCCCCCCCACGACTGTGGGCATTCGAGAAGCTTCTCAGCTTCTCTGGGCTGTGGGCAGGCTCGGCCCCTCCTCCGCTGACGGCTCTGCCCACCGGCTCCGGGTCTGCACAAAGAGCCATTAACTGCCCATTGAAGGCCCAGTTCTGAGAGGGGGATGTGCAACTGCCACACCGGATCTCAGGGCCTGGGGGGGCGGGAAAAGTGCAACTCCACACATTTATGATTGGATATGCAAAGGAAGCAGTCAAAGAGCTGTCTGGGAGTTCAACTTGCTGTGACTGAGGTACATTTCACTTTAAATAGAGCTGGAACTTGTTTACAATAGATCTTTGGCTGTTGCAAATAAAACTGCAAAAATTTACTAACAGGGGTTTTGAAAAGGCCAAAAAAAAAAAAAAGATGACGGCTAGTTTTAAGTATTTATAAAAATCAAGTTGTATATATGCCAATTGTATTCAGGCACCCTGTACATCAGCAGGTGCCACCACATATAGGAAACTGCAGGCGGTGATTTGGTAGCAAACTAACAGAGTTGATACGGTATTTTGCTGGCTCCTATGACATCATCATTGCTGGATGTCTCTTTGGAATAAATAACCTCTTCTACATGTCCCTAAGCACACAGTTCCCAAAATAAATTTCAATTGCTGTAAGGCTCAAGGATGTCCTAAATCACCTTGGGTTAATAAGCAGCAGAAACAGAAGAGGATGGGGACCCAGGATTTGTTTTCATTTTTCCACCAGAAATATTTCAGATGAAGTAATTGTTAAATGTGTTAGATACGATGCATGGCAATTAGGAAATAAAAACTTGTAGGCAGGAGAGATGTCTGTATCGGATTTACATACTGAAAACATGGCAGGATATAGTGCTGTAATTCACCTATTGCCAGGCTACACTTGAAATCATGGCAGCATTCAAGATGGGTCGCGATTCCGTAACTGTTTAAAGAGCAGTGTGTTTGTCAGGTGTCTTTGAAGAGGTCTGTTTTAAGTATTTCAGAATAGAGAGGAAGTTGAATGTGAAATTTCCCTGAGAAAAAAAGCCATAGTAATATTTGAAAAACATGAGAGCACTTGCATTCTTACTCACAAACAGTAAAATTAATTCCTGTGTAGGTGATTAGTGCAGGACATGTAAGTATAACTGCCACTTAGAACTAATCTGTAATTTTGGAGTATAAATGATGCCTTTATCTCTTGCTGTCCCTATGAACAGGGAAAAATTAAGAAGATCTGAATAGATGTGCTATGGCTGAATAATGGAGAAATGTCAGTTTAATTAGAAGTGTCTGGAGTAGTTACTTGTTCTTCCAGAACTAACAAGTGAAAATAAGTCCTTAGCCAGTTTATGCTGGGTCTCTACTAAAAGAAGTTGGAATTAATTATTCTACTGTTGTCCTTGTTTATCAGTCTGTAATACAGAGGAAATTGTCTCTGGAGATTTAACTTGTAAGTGGAACGTTTGCAAGTAGCATGACCTATCGTTGCAACAAAATGTAGGCTTTATCCTAGATACTCAGCTTGTGTTTCACTGATTTTTTGAGAGTTTTGGATGAAGCTTCAGGCCTTGTATATCTAAGTGATGCACCACAGAGAATACCAGGGTTGCATTCCCTGAAACTTTGTGATGCTTGAATTTGAATATGAATAATTATTGGGTTCCAACCTCTAAAGACATCCAAAAATCTCTTAATGCTCTTCATAGCAGCACAAAATAGGTTCCTCTCCTGTTAAACCCAGGGCTTCTGGACATGAAATTACCTTAGTGGAAAACTCTGTTTGGTAGAGTCTCCAGAAGCCTGCTGCTCTTCTAGCAACTTAGTGTTCACAGTTTCATGTGCACTTGAAGTGTTGCTTTTGAATTGCAGATTTGAACTTCAGTTTTCCTAAAATGAGTTAAAACATCCCTGCTATACAAAGAGGGAAGAAAAAGCATTGTTTTTTATATCCATACATGTATATCCTTGCGGTGTGTTAAATATGATCACACACTACTGCAGTGAAGGGCATTAAATAAAAACTGTTGGACAGATACATGGCTGAAAAGCTATTTCATTTATACTTGGTGTACTTGCTCCCATGTCATCCCATCAGGTTTGAAGTCGTGCAGGACTCTGCAGAAGAGTCGGGGGTTCTGCAGTATATTTGTGTGTAGCTCTCTGCAGCCTAACAGACGATGATTTACCTCTCTGAGTTGACCTCACACAGACGTTCCACTTGATTCAGTATCATAAGCTTGCTGAATGCCACCTTGTCATCTGCAAAAGAAGTGTCTTTGCAGGAAGACAGTCTGCCCTTTCCTCACTATCTCTGAATCCATACAGTGAAATGCCACCATAATGACTTCAACCTGTCAGGCAGGTGATAACTGGACAGAAGCAAAGATTCACAAACTGCTTGGCCAATAAGCAAGAAGAAAAGGGGCTAGCATAAGTACACCAGTGTAGGTACATTATAAGTACACAATGTACAAAGATCTTGTCCATATGGCTAAGGAAGAGATAAGAGATTTCTTTTTGCATGTGGTGGAAAGGGACTGGAAATTAGAGCTGGGAAAAAGTGATAACGCTTTTCAAATACCAGGCTTTCCCTCTACCCCCCTGTTATGTTTGTGATTTTTTTGTTTGTTTGGGTTTTTTTCAGCTTAGAATCAGTAATAGCAAAGTATAAAAGCATAAGAACACGGCCTGAGTAGCGTTTTCCCTTCAAGACCTGTAGGGAGACCGTTTACAAGGAATTGCTACCTCTGTACAAAATGAAAAGCTGAAGCTGGAGCAGTCTATCTGCCTTCTGTGAGAAAAGACAGGCTCAGCTTGTAAATGCAATAGGAGAAGTGACCAGTGTCCAGACACAGATTCCCCCTTTCCTTTTTATATGTTGCGTGCAGCAGCCACTCATACTGAGCTGAAACCAACTTCTCCCTAGAAGTAATACAAGTAATACTGCAAAACCCAAAATCTCGTGGACAGTGAAGTTTGAAGTCCTTTGTCTGGGTCCTAATAATACACTAAAGAGCACAATGCCATTTTACTTCAGGATAGAAGATTAAAAAGGAAAATGACAAAACAAACCACTTTCTGGATGTTGGGTGGTTCTTTGATTGGAATAATTTGGCACATCAAGTGGTGTGCAAGTGAACTGGACTTAAAAGCTGTGATACGCAGTGTCTCTATCAGAGACATGTAAGATTTGGAAGTCCCATTGTGGCATTCATCTCTGCTACTCCTCACAGTAAAGTGTTTTTCTCTTTGTTCAGCACTGTCTTAAACAACATGGACATCATCGTTTTACAAATGCCTTGCAGAGTCTGTTCACCATCTCAGATTTAATTCCATTGCTGCTTGTTATACCCCCCAGAGAAGCTGAGGCAATACCTTCCAATGCATGGCATCTGTGTGCTGGTGTGTTCAGCTCAGCCCAGCCAGGGCAGCTGGTGAAGGTGGAGGTGATTGGAAAGCAATGAATGAGAGACCAGAGGGGAGCACCTGGCACTGTGAGATCACGCTAGTAATATCTGGTTTAAAATTTCTGTCAGTGACAGGCAGCTGAAAGACACTTGACAGTTTTATCGCGGGATAGCGGAGCACACTGTAATTTCACTGCTTACATGGTGCATATGCTTGCGTTTTACAGGTGGGGAGATGGACAAACACCCATCTGCCACACTTATCTGAACACAATGGTTTGAGTCACAAAGTTGCCTTGCACTCATTCTCTCTCAGCCCTATAGCACGTTGCACTGGAAACCCAGTAGGAAAGAACTGCATTCATTTACCTCATTTTCCAGAAAATATGGGCAGAGACTGGATATTTCTTGAGAAAACTACAGTTACCATTGTTTCTAGCTACATATGTTCACCTCAGATACCTTAAGGACTGTGGAATGGGATAACCAGTGGCACAGTGGTGTTTTGGAGCTCCTCATCAGTGCTAGCCAGATGCTTCATCTTTATGTCCTAAAAGCTCCCAGCTTAGATCTACGCTATAAAGATCCCAAGCCATGTTGTTCTATCATACCACGCTTGAAATCACACACACAGCAAGCCAAACCTTCACGTTAAATCTGTTGAGGCAGAGACCTTGACAATCATTGAACAGAAGCACTAAAGATGCCTGCATTAAGGCAGATTTTTGTAAGCCTTAACTTGTTCCACAATCCTTCCACAAACAGTGAGAGCCTTGTGTGGCAAATTCTAAGTACACCGTTCAAGATTGGTCTCAAGACTATTAGCATGTGAAAAAAAAACCCACATGCTTTTCCATAACAGCATGGCACGGTGCCTGGTACGTTGAAGCAACTGAGTCGGCGGATGACCGGTGTGTGCTCTCTGACCTCCCAAGAAGAGAACCCAAGTAGTCCCTGACAAGCCTCGTCCTTCACACCCAGGGAGCTTGATATAAGCACTATTTCTCCAGACCAGTCAGGGCAGCAAGAGGAAGGCTGGGACAGAGGACAGCAAGCCCAGGGAAGTTTAGTTTAGCAGACTATAAATCCCCCTTCCCCTCCTCCCCTCTTTATTGCCTGTCTTTGGAAAACACAATCCGATATAAACCAGAGAGAGTGGAAGCAGGGCAATAAAACTGTACGGCAGGAGCATGGAGTGTCGCAGGGGTGTTATATTACTGGCATTCCAAGTGGCTGATGTCAGGCAGCGAGCGGCAGGGCCCACAACCCACCAGGGCAAAGAAGTTTCCCAACTGTCCCTTGCGGTCCTGTGACATCCCTTCTGCTCACATCCGTTCTCTGCTGGTATGCTGTTCATCTCTTCTGCCCCTTGCTGCTCCCAAGCCCTTGGATTACGATTTGGAGGGCTCTAGTTTCAAAGCTATTCAAGTTGAGGGCTCAGGGCTTTTAGGTGCAATGTTTTGAGCCAAGATGTTCTTGAAACGCACAGTGTGTTGTCTGATCCACGTGTCACATGGTCAGCAGTGCCACACAGATAAAGATTGTTTCTTAATATTCATGTGGCTGGGTTAAAATATGTATGTATTGACCTGTTATTAAAAAAACAGAACCAATTTACATGACTGTAACTCCTTTTACATAAGGCCAAGAGTTTCAGAACTGATCAGTAGTTTTGAGTGCCCTACATGAGTGATGGTTTTCACAGGGTGGGCTCCCAGCACTTTCTGAAAACCACATCCCTTTAAGGTACTATAAATTGGTTGCTTAAAAGACAATTTCCAACTGTCTTTGCCAATGCTTGCTGTGACAGCTTGAAGAAAGACACTTAACCACAAGGAATGAGGTATAAATATTACAAATTCAGACCGACTTCCATTCATAGGAGCTTGCACAAGTATGATTTGGTGGAGCTAGGTTTTTCTTCAATTGTCTGAGTTAGGTGTTTGCTATAAACTAATTTGCAAAGCTCGTATAATTGGTAGAGTGAAAGAAATATCTGTGGAAAACAATTCATCCTGCTGTTTTTAGGATATAGTTACACAATCGAACTTAAGCCTGCCTAAGTCATCGTGCAGTGACTCTTCCGTAACTAATCGTTTTCTCTCTCTTGTTGTTGTTATTGTTCAGAGTTGGTTTTAGCTGGATCGGTTTCCCGACTCAATTTGTTACGCGGCTGTATGAATGCTTGCTGGCACAAGAGAGATGGCGAAACACGCACCTAGGGACAAGGGAATACGAGGTGAACTTTTTGGGGGACAGCATCCTCTTATGTTGACCTAAAGCAATCATAGAACAGCAACCTCAGAGATGCATACCAGAACAGCTTTGTCATCTTCTAGGTTTGCGTATCTTTTTTTGCAACGAGTTTAGACTAGAGACCTAAATTCAGATAACCGTAATTTGATGAAGTGAATCTCACCGTTATTTGTCATTATAAAAACACTACAGTTCTGAGGAGTACACAGCAGTACCAGTAAGTTCGTTGAAAGGGTAAGTTCTGCACCATTTTATAAATATGACACACGTACTCTGTGGTAGTTTCTGAGCATGTCAGGAAAAAATATCCAAAATAACTTTTGAAGTGGACCAATTAAAGCATAGTAAATCCCTGCGCAGACACTCTTCCTGAGTATCGAAGAGGCTTTAATTCAGGTCAACCTAATTCATTTTGTATTGAAGTAAAACAAATCAAATAAAGGTCCCTTTAATCCTAAATGAGAGTGCCTGTGCAGGCAGGTGGAGGGGGCTTAACACTGTTCAGAATTTAATAGTATTTGATAGCAATTACTTAGAATAATCTCCTTTATGAGGTTCCTGGATACTCCTCTCAAATTCAGTAGTACTGCATAACTGTTTGTTAAATTGCATGGAATTGTTAGAGATGACATTGCGGAGTTAACATTAGAAATTGAATTCCAAAGGGTTCTCTGTACATGAAACACAGAGAGTTTGAATGACCGAGGAAGGAAGAAAAGGACATTTGGTTATCTCACCATCAGAGATACACATTGTTTTCTACATCATTTATTTCTATACATTTCTGCAAGTCTGCATAACACTTATTTTTAGATCTGAGCTAACTTTTTGGTTCAAGTGAACACAGCACTTTCAAGAGAAAGCTTTCACATTAGTGATTGATTTTCCTGATGTATACATGAAGGGAGGTTCTCTTCCATTCTCTTCTCCATCTATATGGATATTTAATGAACTGAATAACATACTATTTGCATTAACATATAACACTTTCAATCCTGTGATCCTAAAGTATCTTTCAAATGCCAATAAACAAAACCTCTCCACTGCCCCTGAGAAAAGTAAGTGCGTGCCATTATCCTAGTTTTACAGATAGGAAAGACACGATCCTAAGAAGTGAATTGCCTTGCCTGGGGTCACACACAAGGAGAGAATGGCTGTGTGGAATAAAACAAATTCTTCTAAATCCCCGTCTTGTGACTCAGTCACAAGACTGCCCTTCTCTATTGTTTTATAACAAGCCTTTATTCTACTATCTCCTTTTCCAGAAATTCTGCTGTCAATACAGGCCTTTCTGTGGCAGCCTCGCTGTCTGGCACTATCTGTTAAGAAAGATGCAGAAGTTACTGCTCATATGGTTTAGGGCTGCCGTGGCACTTCAATATGGTGGGCTCTTTCTGCTCCTAATCCATTGTATTAGCTTCTGGCAATTCAAGCATCGTCTACTGAATTGCTAGGGGTGAAAGGTCAATGCATTAAGCATAGCAGATTAATACACTGCAGTAAATCCCAGAACCAGCACTTTAAGGAGCCAGTAATATTTCACACGTGATTGTTCTACCAATTGATTGCACCATCTTGCGAGTGCGTGTGTGTACGCGTATTTCTTTTACTCCATTTACGAGCTTTCCCAAGCTCCCCTGTTTAGTGGAGATTGCTGTGTCCCACACTGGTTGCACTTTGATCAGGGAAATTCAATACCTGAGGTCTGGGCTTTATAGGAAAGCAAGGTCCAGATTAAGGGAATTAGCCACAGTATATCACAACTAATAAAAGAGTGATTGAGCCCCACCACAGTGCTGCCCCAGGGGACAGGAGGAAAAAGGAGGAGGGGCAGTTAGCAGAGAAGGGGGAGGACAACTTGCAGATAAAGCCATGTCCATAATTAGAAATGAATAAACCTGCTATCACATCATGTGTCTTATGGTTCCAATAACCAAAGCAAGATTTTTTTTATTTTTAGCAAAATGTTTCAGCTACAGCCTTCTCTTTTTTCCTTATAGATGTAAAATTCTTTCCCACTTCTTCTATTAATCTTGTCCATCCCCAGGTTTTCAGTGCAACTAAATTATAGTTCCTGTTTAGGAATTCTGTGGATAAATAAATCACATATTCCACTCATTCTTATATCCATTTCACATAGTAATTAACTAACTTTCAACAGCAGGAGCTGCAGTTTTAGGCACTTGAAAAAAGCAGGACAAGGAGCTACCAAACACTGCCATTGTGTGGATGTCAGGGTTTCTGTCAAGATAAGCCTGAATAGAAGTTTTGCGAAGACCTGCCTATCTCTATGATGAACCAAATCCAAGCCATCAAACCTTTCTTCCTCCACACTGCTTCAAAAATCAAACCCGATCTCAGTAGGTAATTTGCTCTAGAACTATTGCTAGACTAATTTTGTCCGAAGGTTTCCCCAGTGATATGCTGAGACACAGTATAATGTCTGCATTTCTAAACCAGAAGATAGTATTTATTATTTTTATAGACAGTGATTGAGGAAAGAGTAACGATGATGCTATCAAAGAGAATCAGACGGCATTATCACAATTTTTCAGTCACAAAAATATTTTGGATAAACTGTCTTCACTTGATTTTTTAATTCATTTTAGAGAGATTTGCTTGAACAAGGAGTGGCAAAAACACTAGAAAAAAGCAGCGCACAGTAACTGTGTTTGGCATCTCCTTTGTCATAAATATGTCTGTGGCTGAGTGCAGTTATAGGTGCTGTTGTACCTGGGCAACCTTGATTTATTTCCTAAAGTCTGACTACTTGACTTTTCAGTTTTTAATGTTCTTCGTCTAAATACGTTTGGAAAACAAATTCAGAAAATAACTTTTTTTGTATCAGTTTACATCTAGACATTTGTTTACATAGTAGATTTCGGTACTTATTAAATTTAAGTCTTCCTCTCTACAGAAAAGCATTGAAGCGTACAGCTAATTTGACTGTTGTGTGCTTTAGGATCTTTCTTGGAGTCAAATACAGGGCTAAGCGCTTCAGTGAATCAGAGCCACAGTAATTTAAACTATATCCATAATGAAAGAAGGAATGTATTAATTATACTTAGCACTTTGCAGAGTTTCAGGATTTCTGCATCCTGAATAAATATCAGCCTCCTCTCCAGTGACAAATTCCTCTGTCTTTTTTACTAAATCTCTTAATTTCGATATTCTATAGCATTACGTGAACAATGGTGAATAGCGAAGCCAATGGGAAGAGTATGTTGAACTAAATGCATATTTCATCAGGTTCCTAGCATCCATTTTCACATATTGTTTATTATTATGGTATAAAGTAGATGGATACATAAATAGATATTGTGTCTAATTGGGCTGTTCTGCATAAAATCATTATTCATTTGCCAGATAATGCATTTTTCACTCAAATGGCACAGCAGTATTGATTAATCACAGTAATGCTTTAGAATGTTTTTTTAGAACTTCTGACCATGCAAAGTATTTTGAAAGCATAAGCAAATATTTTTGTGCCCTCATGCCTGACAGCTGATTACATTTTGCCCCAAGTTTTCAGAAGTACAAAATTAAAGTAATTTTTTCCAGGATCAGGGTTTCCTGCTTCCTAACACTTTTGCTTTCTTTAAGAGCAGAAATCTTTGTGCCAAAGCAGACATTTGTGCTTGTCAGCCTTCTTAGCTTTGATATCATTCCAAAAGGTGAGACAGGAATGGAAAGAGTGTTATTTAAGTTTGAATAGATTGTGAAAAGGTGTCAATTCATGGACAAATGGTTGGCTGATGTAAGCAGAAAATTTTGGTTAAATATCAGTTTCTAGGAAGATTTTTCCTGACAATTGAGCCATCTCCTTGAATTGCCTGTCAAAAGTGGGCTAAACTTAAGAACAAAATTATATATATTAGTCAAGAGATGGTGACAACATCAAAATGTATTAGGCTTGCCTGAGTACAAGCAAACCCACTTTACTGTGATGCATAAATTAAAGCACTCAGGAGAATTTTATTTAAAATAAAATTAGAAATATGGTAGATAAATTCAGTTTTGTGATCACTTGCTTTGGCGAACTTTAACCTAAATTTCTCTTACATAGACCATTACCTTGTAGTAACTGGAGACCAGTTCAAGCAGACTGTGAACACATAGCTACTCTACCTTTTCTTACCAGAGGTGGTCAATTTAATAATAATACTGAGCAGTTTCTCCCACTCTAATCCCCCATTGTCACCTATGATTCTGTCATTAGTTGCAGTATGTGCTGGTTTAGATTGTCTGTTTTCATTATTTCATTATTCATCTACCAAATTACACCAAAAAAAAAAAGAAAAAAAACCTTTAAAAAAGCACCATCGTTGTCATATCAAGTGATGCCTTTAAACACTATGTCCTATGCATGAATGAATCACAGATCTGGGTATCAGAAAAATTTGTCAAGGGAAAGCGTATCAATAAACCAGGAAAGTCAAGAAACCCATTTTAATTCATAAAAATTAGAGCAATCAATGTACCTAATGCACTTGGACTTTCCTTAATGTTCCTAGTCAAATCCCTGGTAACTCTCTAAGCTACAACTAGTGTAAGTTTACTTTACAGTCCTGAGAATTTAAATATTTAATTGGGAAAAAAAAAATATATATATCACATAGAAGCTAAACTGTGGGATATCAGAAAGTTCTATGAATGAGCCAAATATTGAAAATCTTCAGGTACCCATTAATCTTTTTTCACACAGTACTACCACAGAACTCAGAAATCGATCTCTTTCAAAATAAAACAAGAAAGCAGCACCCACTGGTTCTTAGTTAAATATTAAATGAAATTATTTAAATGCAAAATGTATTACATTCATTCAGTGCAGGATTATGAAGAGAGTAGTTTTCTGACAGCTGTGATATTTTTTTCCCAATCTACAAACAATTTACATGGTGAGGGCTGAACTGCCACTTCATTGGGTTTTTATTCCTGCTTCAAGTGAATGGTAAAATTTGGATAAATTTGAGCACTGTAGGATCAAGGCTGGAAGACCTGACAGTCTTTGCAGAAGGATGCCAGATGAGTGCAAACTTGAAGCAGCTCAGTGGGATTATTTAAAATAACCCAAAACAAGTCTCTGACTGTAACTTAACCCTGTTTTATAAAGTGGCAGGAAATGAAGACACTGTTGATGGGCAGAACTCAGGAAATTGATCTAAACTCTCAAAATCTCTCATTCGAGATCCATCCCCACAAGCAGTGGATGAATGCTAAAAGTGATAAAATACCAGTGAGCAGAGCCAGCCCACATCAACTGTTTAATAACTGCTTGCCAGATGAACAGATTGGTTGTCAGAGCAGCAGGATAGAAATACTTTGACTGCCAATAACCATAAGTTGAAATTCCAGCAAGGTCAGTTCCTCCCTCAGATCCTAAGGCTCGGATGTTGACTTGTGATCCCTGCTGAGAATGTGATACAATGCATATAAATTAAAACTATTTTATAAGTAGTTATGTTAGTAGCTAGACATTAAAATAGCTATGTAAAGATATCCCAAACTATACTGAATGGTATGTGTGTTGCTGTTTAAAAGCCATCCAGACAGGACATTAAAATTATGATTCTGTCATCTCCGCGTAGCCATGAAAGATACTTTTACGAGACTTCCACGTGCAGCTCAGCAGATATTCCCACTTCCACCTAGACTGTACATTCCAGTAATGCTTTGTAAAGTCCAATCTCAGCTGTCCAATAACATCCATCTTTCATTTTAACACTTTTTACCCATTTATGTCAATATATGTCTTATAAAGGAAGCCCATTTGTCCTTATTATTTCATAGATAGGTACAAAGAGATTTACTCGTGGTCTCAAAACACTGCCATGGCAGAGCCAGCAGTAAATGCAGTCACAGTTTCCTGACTCAGTGCCCTTTTGCTGAACCACACTCCACCAGTCTAATTTTCCCTAACATCTGCAGTCACACACAGCAGTCTAGTTATCAAACCCCTAATTATCTATTATTATGCATACCGGTAATGTAGTGCTTATAAAATTTGTTCAGCTCTAAGAAAAGAGACACTAACAAATACTAGATATAATTAATACCTACTTCATGATTTTGCTTATTGTTTACCTAGCTGGATAGTATTGTAGTTACCGTCTTCCTCTGTTGCTACTAGTCATGGATTATTAAACAATTTCACTAAAGAAAAACATTTTACTGAGGGGAGATTTTGACTTACGCAGTGCTAATATTACTCTTCCCTTTTTTCTTCAAAAAGGTTTCATATAAAAGTGGGTGCATCTTCTGTTTCAGTCCTTTTTGCTGTAGCAAATTGTCAGTCTGGCCTATATGCTCCTCTTACATGCACTCAAGGTATCTTTTTCCTGTATTTATAGTATGCTATAAACAGTTGTCACTGTGGTAACTCAGTGGAGACCCTTTATCCATATAACAAGTGATTTTGTTCATTCTGTACTTGAGCTACTATCACTTATCCCCCTATGGTCATAATCTACCACAGAACAGGTGATAATATAGAGCAAGTTTGTGATTAGTAACAACTTATGACTAAGCCATTAGGTCATTTTTTTTCCTAAGGGAAGGAGAATAGGACATTCAGGTCTGTGGTTAATAGAAGGCAAGCAAAATGCTTCCCAGGTCAGCTTGAAATCAAATGTAACCATGGAATATTTTCTACTACTGCGTTCTCACAAGATATTCAAAATGTTTTCAGTGCTTCCTCATATAATCATGGCAGTGTGCAAGGAGCTTCTTTGGCAATGGTGGAACAGAAATCCTTGGTTTGCAAAGCCGACAGATCCTAAACCATAGCAATGACTATCACTTCTTCCTGGCAGCCTCTTCTTGTAGGCTGCCGCGTTTGGCATGGATTCTGATCACCGTTATGCACTGACAGATGCTATGTGTTTATATTTTTTTAGTCGGGCTGCTATGATGAAAAGCCTTCTCCATACTGATTGTAGCTGATCTCCTTTTGCCCAGGGGTAATCCTAACAAATGTGCTGCAGTCAGGAGCAAATATTGCTATACACGTATGCAGAAAGGTAAGGTTATTACTAAAGATAGCATGGAAAAAAAACACAGTAAAGTCAGTATCTAAGTACCATGATACCTCCAGTATGGACTTCTCCTGTAACCACAAAGAGCAATGTACATAAAGCCTGCTCTAACCTTGAATTAGCTATTTCATTTCCATCTGGTTTTGTAGTCACTGTGCCAATGAGCACGCAAGTGAATAGCCACAGAGAGGTTTAAGATTTCTTGGTTTTCCTACAGTTCTGATGACAGGCGCGGTAGTAGAGTTTAGGAGATCACAGAAGAGTCATCACAAATGGATGAAGGTTGCTTGTCCTGAGTATCTTTGATCTTGTGGAAGGGAGACTGGTTTGAACTGGAAACTAAGGTGCCAGTGACTATAATAAGGCATTAATAGGAGGTGCAGGGGGAAAGATGTGCTGCATGGGATCCCTGCACCTAGAATAGCCATGGTGCTGTGTAATCAACTGGAGAAATGCAGTCTTCTATTGCACTGTATAAATAAAGACAGTTTTCTGGGGAAATCTGGCCTGGCCTGCTATAGGCATGGGATGCCCTGAAGCAGCAGTAGGAAGACAATAGACAAGTCCATTCAGTGAATTAAAGAATGGATAGGATGCCTAGCACCATATGAATTGTGTCTGTGACTGCACATGGGATGTTAGAGGATTTGGGCAAGCTTAAAAACTCAGAAAATCTGGGACATCTCTCCAACAAGTTGATTGCCTAAGAGGAAGATTCTTTTCCATGAACCCTCAAGCCCTGCTGAGGTAAACCAGATACTTACCCCTTTACTATGATTCTCTTGTCAAATTTTCCAGCGGGCACTCTAAAAAAATATTCTCACCACCCTAGAGGCAGGTTCTTAATTCACTTCCTGCCCTGCACGGTGTCTCAGTCTTGCTTGTGTTTTGCTCTTTATTTTGAGGATAGGGGACTGGGTTTTTATGGTGGCCATGTTAATCGTATCCCTGGTGGTCACAAAGGAGTTTAATAAAAGGGGTGGGTGGCTGGTTTAATTATTTTTTCCATCTGTCTTGGAAGAAGAGTGTTTTAAATAAATACAGCTCTGTTGGAGCAGAGGGGTTGCAAGGGTAGTGGTTGTTTTGTTTCCCTTCCTTTGTCACCCCACCACCCTCCTTCCCCACCCCCTAGTTTATTTCCTGCTGTGGAGACAAGTGACTTAATAAACTATTATTTGTTAAAGATGTCTCTTTCCAGCACTAACTTCCCTGCTGGGGAGATGAGTGTCCATAAAATATTTCCAAAGGTACCCCCTTTAAAGGTTTAGTGGGTTTCCCGATAGCGCACTCTGAGTCCTGCTGCTATTGCTGGCTGTTTATTTTTCAACTTGTGTAAGAGCCTGAGTGATGCAGCTAGAAGAAAGGACAATTTTCTTTTTACCTTCTCCTACTTTGAGTCTCAGTTCTGTACGGCATGAGCAAACTTCCAAGCCAGCACTGAGCCTTATTTTGTTTAACAAGGCTCTGGTTTAGCTCAACTTTATACCATGCAGATTTGCTAAGCAAGATCAAGACCTTCATTTCAAACAACTTTGTAGAACAGTTGCTGAGCAGGGAGTCTTAAAGGTGAGTATGGGCTTGAAGGTGTTGGGCCACAGACACACAACACAGGTTTTTAATGCGTCAAGGCAATTTTGGTTTTTTTTAACTACACTAGAATCTTTGGAGTAGGCTCTAAATAAAGATTTCTGATGCTCAGTGTGGAATTTTTTCACCACCAACTGGTTTTTTGTTTGTGTTTTTTTGGTTTTTTTTGTTTGTTTGTTTGTTTGTTTTGGTAAGAACAGGTATTTGTTTCTATTTTTTTGCTCAACATTCAGTCTGCCATGCTAAGTGCTGTATCCAGCACCATTTGCTTTCCTTATAGAAGTTAATACAGTTTACTGCATAAATACTGCATGCTAATAGTATGTATCATTACAAATGATACTTTTTTCTTCTCTAGTACTGCATAACTAGGACTTACTATTGTACTAATCATCCAATGTATGTAACACAACCTTCACTAAGAGAATACATGCATTACAGCCAGACAAGCTTACCATTCCAACTTCAGAAGCAGTGAATCTGTCCAGCATCGTGCCATTTGCTTTTTATAACTTCACTGTATCTCATCCAAAGCCATATACAGCTACAGGTGAAACTCCACCTTTGGGTCCACTCCTTCCTCCAGAGAAACTATCAAGATTGGTAGATTGGAGGTATGATGTTTAGCAGATTGAGAATTTGGTGTTTACATAGAAAAGTTGTTTATGGAAGAAGCATGGTTCAACTCTTATCAGTCTTCCCAAAGGTGATACCAGCGCAGTTGTTCTCAGGACAACACAGACCAACACAGTGTCTCTTCTAGTTGCAAACTCCAGGCCAAACTAGAATTTTAGGCTGAATTCTGGTTGTTCGACACTGGTGTTGGCCCTGGCACAACTGTTAAGCCTGGAGTCTGATGACGAGTCTTTAGGAGCTAACTTCCTGCCTGAAGCCAAGAGTGCTCAGGAACCTTCCCAAAGTGAGGAGCTCTTGGTGGGTCTCTGCTTCCCCCAGGTGGAGGTATGTGTGCTAGCAGTTGGCTCCCCAGACTGGCGTGCCACTGGCTGAGGGCACAGAAGGGCAGTTTTACAGAAATGGCATTAGCTGTGCTGCTGGGAGGAGAATGAATCGCTAGGGAGGCCCTGAGATGGATTGGGTGGGAGGAGTAGGCTCCTGAGCAGAAGACAAGACTACTGGTAGACACAGGGAAGAGAGAAGAAGTTCCTAGGTTGGGCAGTATGTCGAGTAAGATTGGGATGAATGAGGTACGTGGCTGACCACTCTCTGTCTGCTGTTCTGCATGAGTTGTACGTGAGATTCTGCCTGAAGTCTTCAGTGACCAAAAATACTATATTTTTTGTCACAGGGTGAGCTCAGTATTCACTCAATGCATGTAATTTACTCCTGAAAGTGTTTTAAGAATATTTGTGTTCACCATTTAGATGAACTAAGAGAGAACAAACTATCCAGGGAGGAGACGGAGGGAAGAATAGGATTGCCAAGAAGAGTTCAAATATTGGGAGAAGGGGGCAGACACTGACTTTAGGTGATCGGCTCTTTTCTTCTTCTGTATTTTTAAAGTTGGTTTAGTTCCCTAAGGCTGTCCTGAGACAACAAGTAGGACTCCTCTATCATCTCACATTGTGAGACAAGCCAGCTGGATTGCCTTGGGCCACGGGCACCCTTGCCCACACAAAACAGGTCACACAATGTATCTGCTTGGGAGAGTAATTCTTTCCAATTTGTGCAAAGATGGAGAGGTGTTGCTTCTCCACTAGATACAACAGGAAGGAAAAAGCCTGGAGTGGGGGGCGCAGGTACTTCAGAAGTGTAACTACCGAAAGATTGCAATGGTATCTGCTGGGGAGTTAAGGAGCACAGTCCCACACAAAGGTGTGTTGGCCACGTGGTGAACAGGAAGAACGCAGAGAAAATAGAAAAGGTGTGGAAAATTGTTTTTTGACAACTGGATTGTCTAATTGCAGAGGGTTGGTGAACAGAGATGAATCAATGCATGATAAGAAATCAAGAGCGTGAACTTTGGAGCCAGATTGTGAGCCAGCAGCAACTGGCAGCTATATAAAAAACTGGAGATAGATAATTGTAACGATGATTCAGTTCCACAGAGACAATTAATTAAGTGAATACAAATTAGAAAATGGATTTCGCTACTGTGAATGTCAACAGCCCCAAGTATAGGACTCCATCTGCCCTTTTTTTTTTTTAAAGGCATTTAGGAAGAGGCTAACTGAATGAAAAATAAATGAAATATTTCATTTCTATGTAAAACTGAAAAAAAGCTAGGAAAATATATGAAGAAACATATGTACTGTGAATGAAATAATTTATTACTTGAAACTTCCAAACTACAGCTGTTGAAGTTGTTCAAAGTTATAGCTATGTATTATAGTAAGACCAAAGGACAACCCCAGCTTTGTTAATCTGCTTTAAAAAAAAAAAAGTTGCACCACATGAACCAAGCTGAGTTCAGATTAGCTGATACAAAACTTACAACAGTAGTGCAAGAAATGCTTAGTTCTTACTCATCCCCAATATCTCTCAAAAAAACTGCTACCTAGTGGTCTTTGCTCATTTTGACAGCAAAGTTGAAGTTTTGCCAAGACTGAATTTAAGAGATACCCCAGCAACTATTTTAAGACTGATGATCAAACCAAGCTGGAACTAGCATATTAATTCCAGTCCTGGCTTCCCCTTAGCTAAGGTGTGATGCTGTTGGTTAAGGACACCAGTTATTGATAGATAATAAGTTGTGCTGCATGCTGTGACTTGGAAATCTAGCGATATGCTTGATAAATATCATGAACATACTGTTTACCAGTAGAGTTGTGGAAGAGATAATCAGTCATAGTAGATGAAAAGTTATTCAGTCCACTTCAGACTGTTGCCATAGAAGTTAGAAGTCCAAAAAAACAAAGAAGGCACCCAGCGCCCTGAGTTCAGACGCAGAATCTAAAAAAGCCTTGGCTGCCAAATGAGCAGCAAAAGGACTTACAGCATCCTCTCAGAATGGCTTTATTCACAAGGGAACCTTAGGGTTTCCAGTTTTATCATTGTAAGTGGTTTTTTTTTTTTCTTATATAGAACTGTAAAAATCAAATCCTGGGCCACAAATACACCAGTGTGAAATCAGAGTATTCTGAAACATCCATGGGTTTAGAGCAATGGAATCTGAAATCAGCATCTTCTCTTAGCTTCAGCACCACCTCTCTCACTCATGTCCTCATTTACTTCAAGGACAGTCTTGCACTTGTAATAAAGTAAACACTTCACAATTTGGCCTATAGCAGTAGTAATAAATTATTTCTTTGTTTTTGATGAGCCTGATCCTTCATCCACGAACGTTAATAGAGGAATTCTTATTTGACGTCATTTGGGAGGAACAGATCCCAAGGCAGTTGTTCTCAGGCATATCAAAGCAACTATTTTGTATTGAAAGTAAATTAAAATGCAATATGCTTACATTTGCCAGGAGTGTAAATCTCAGCACCACAAATCAAATCTTAATCGTGCATTTATGTTAAATATTTCAAATGAAACCTGTGACAGTCAGACAAGTTGTTGGATAACTGATCTTTTTAAAACTTTTTGTCAGAAGCAAGATTATTCAAAGGAATTACTTGAAATTATTTTTTAGTGGCTGAAGCACAAAGTGATCTAGATTTAAAGCCTAACTATACCAATTTTAATTTGAAGTTCTCTGTATTTTCTCAAGGATTCTGAGGACAGAATGTCACCGGAATGAGCTACTCCCTACACTAACCAGAAGGTGACTGGACAATTTACATCAGCATCCTTATTGATGGGAAGGCTGAAGAATCATTGTTGGTGAGTCTTGCAGCAATGTTATTATGGGGGAAAACAAGATCTTTAAAAAGAGAAAGAGAAGTGTAATAAAAACCCCACAATCTTAAGTTGTCTCTGATCGCCTACAACTTCAGAACAATGCTGGGATGTTCAGAATAATTCCTACTGCACGACTTTTAGACCATTCCCTTTCTAGTTTAGCAGCATATACTCCACCTCACTTTTGTTCAACTTAAAATACTGAACGTTTCTTCTGACCCTATAAATTCAATATGTAGTGCTTTACATCCTTGTTTTAAGGCAGAATAATTCTTTTGCTTGTCATGCCAGAACATTATTTGGCTGTCTTAAGTGCATATTTTGCTTGTTGTGGATATCTTAGGGTTTATGTATGCATGTATACACACAACATAGATATGTAAGAGAAATGAGTTTCTTTTCCGTTTTTCTCTAAAGTTTCTTTCCAAGGAAGGCAACTATTTCTAGGTTTTTATAAGCTGATGGAACAGGCTTGTCAAATAGTCTTTATGAGAGAAGAAACAGGAAGATGGCTTGGTTTGCAGACAGAGGGTTATTGGGCAATTATGTTTTTTATAGAGCTGTTATAGGACAAATCGCGGGCCTGCTTTTGCCTTTGATGCTACGAGGCAGACGGCCCAATAAAGATCAGAACAAGGGAGGGCAGAGGGGGTCAGGGACAGAGCCTTCCCTTGGGGTCCCGCTTCTGCCTCTTGGCTCAGAAACCAGACACCCCTTCCAGATGCACCATAGCCACTCATCGTGGGGCTTCCTTGTGACCCTCCTCGCGGGCTGCGCTACGAAAACTGGGGAGCACTTCGGAAGGTTTTCACCCCATGTAACTTACTGGAGGCTGACATGGATGTTGGTCAGAATGCAGCCTTCTATAGGGTCCTGTCAGAACCAAGCGTATAGTTTTTTATGCATATGGGAGCAAACAATCATGTGAATTCTAAACAAACTTCATCTGCATGAAAAATATTTGGCTGATGCATAGTTATACAACTGGCGAAACTCTGCCTATACGCGTCCCTCTTTTGATATCTATTTACTTTTGTACTGTCTGAATTCATTTGTCATCCCTTCTCTAACTTCTCACAATTAGGAAGTATTCTCCTTTTGGCAAATTGTCCTATCAGTTTTAATTTTATTTCACCTTTAACTATAGCATTTAGTACCATTCCCTGTAATAGACAGAATCTTGGCTTATGTAAATTGCAGGTTTGTTTGTCTATACCAATACTTTTACATGTAAACAATGTTTAGTAGAATGGTATGTTTATTTTCATGATGGGGATTCATCATATGCCCATAAAGGGACACTGGGGAAATTGCGTCTCTGAAGATGATATTTCACAAAGTTTCTAATCCACAAATATTTCTGCTGGCCTTCAGAGAAATGTTAGTGGGGCAGTTCTTTCCCAATATAGACTACATTCAATTTGAAAAAAAGGAAGTGGCTGCACATTTAATATCATCCTTTCCTCACTATTCGTAGCAGCACGACATGAACCCAAGCTGCTTCTGCTCTACCTCATTTTCCTTTGAGACACTTTGATGGCGTTCATAAGGTAGAGATCCTATTCACAAGTGTTACGACTAGCATAGAGTTATCTTTGAGAATACCCTGCTTTCCTCTCAGATAGGTGGTGGCTGGGCTAAGTGTCAGAGCCCAGAACTGCAAGGGAAGGCCACCTGTATCTTTGACACTTGGCTGGCCAAAGCAATAAAATACATAACAAACGTATGCCTAGGAAATGCTTTGGGCAATAGATCTGTTAGCACAGAATTGTTTCATAGGGTTAGAACTGTGGGTTTATTACTTAAGAGGCAGTTCCTGTACTGATACTTGGTGTAGGTTTCTAAATTAATCTATTTGGGTCACTTTCACCACCTTTTTCCTCACATGGAAAGTGTGGTTTAGCTTTGAGATTGAAGATACCAGGAGGAGGAGACTAAAAGTAGGACAACTTGAATCACAAGTATATGCAGTGTTTATTATATCTGGGAAGATAGAAATACCCAGTGTGCAAGTAGTGCATGTATAAGAAAGTAAAAGTTCGAGGTTCGGATGGCCCTACTTAGCGTAAATATTGGAAGTCTGAAAGTTTGAAGGTGGCTCGATACAGGGCTTAAATCTTTACCTCCTAGAGCTGAGAAATCCACATGTAGCCCGTTGGCTGCGCAGCAGGTCCCTGACAATCTGAAGAATTCCAAGAACTGTCCCTTAGGCCTCTTCCCGTCCAGTCATGGGCAAGAGCCAGACAGAAGCACCAAGTACCATGTCCAAGACATCTCGAAGACTTAAAGAAATTATAACCGCACACTCCCTGCCCTCCTCTCTGCCCCCAAGTCATATTTGGCTCTCTAATTCACCTACCTTTGGAAATCTGCAAAATGTCACCTGTGACAGCTCTGCTGACAAACAGGGGAGATCAGAGCCTTTCATCTGGGTGATGAACTGCCAGCCTGTCAGCACAGCCGAGGAGCTGCACTGCGCTGAGACAGGTCAGAGCTGCCGCAGGGCCTCCGCATTCTGACCTTGGAAAGGCCCGAAGAGGACTTTGTGTTGTACCTGTTCTTAGCTCTCGGGGTCTACAGGACAGTAAGTGCATGTGTTCTTGGAAGAGACAGACATGCTGATATGTTTTAAAAAGATACACCCCTGAGTGAACACGTGGGTTGGAGAATTTTAGAGAGATTTGGCTCCTCCACTGCCTACAATCTTATTCCATTTCTCATATGAGGGCCTCCCACACTGGTTGATTAATTGGCAGGTAGGTTCTAGAAACTGATAGTGAGGTAATTACACGTAAAACTAGGTCTTTTCTTTTGAATAGCTGAATATGAAACCTAGAGCATGGCATTATTCACTCACAGTTGTTATACAACACAATTTGATCCACCTGTATTTCTGTATGTTTTAAAAACAATCAACAGCAGCAGCTTATGTTCCAAAGCCTGGTGTTTGTGCATAAATTACACTTTTCTACGTGCAAAACAGTGTTATTAAAATAGAAGTCTTCTAGGTACTGACCCAGGATGAGGGAAAGTAAAAGGAAGTTCTTGGCTTTTTGTTTCTAATAATGTAGTCTAGCTGCTTTTCACTGGACTTGTCCTCAGGGCAGTGACCTGGATGGTCACGCACTCAGTCCCAGATTGCAACTTGTTGATCTTTAACTATTTCTTGGAGGAAGAAGAGTGGGCATTTATAAGAAAAACAAAACAAAACAAAAAAACCCAGAGGTTATGTTCATAAAAGTACTTGCCATTTTCTCCTTCACTTGTCAGCCTCTTACTTGAAAGCATGCAAAGGATTTAGAAGGCCTGGTTTCATTACCCCTTTCTATCCGAAGTAAAGTGAGCTCATTTCTAACCACCAAGTGGCTTGAACAGTGTCCTACGGTTACTCTTTCTTGTGCCTAGACTTTATATTGTATTTAGAAAAATAAAAAGGAACTAAACAACTCTCTGTCCCCAAATACCCAACAGCCTTGTGTCAGTGCTTTCGGAAGGAAGATGCAAGATACAGCATTAAGTCCAGAAGTGAATGAGTGCTTTTAAGCCAGGTTAGTAGTTACAAAGACTTAGTCAAGCCCTGAACTTTGTTTTAATCCCTCCCTTCAGTTGAAGCTCTTTTGGCATCTCAACATGAATTTTTGTCAATATATAGGAAAATTTCTCCACAAAATCCCCATCTTAACTCACTACAGACGCATTTTTTTTGCATCCATTGTGACTGTAAGGCAGCAGTTTCAAAGCAGAGATGAAGGTAGGAGAGGTGGCTTTAATTCAGGTGAAGGCCTTTTTGGAGAGCATTAGTCATCTATTTGTACCATCCCTAATTCCTGAGGGGACTGAGTTAGTACAAGATTACTTTATACTTGCCCTGTTTCTTACAAGCTTTCCAGGTGCATCCGCTAATGACCAATGTAACAGACAGGACACTGGGAAAGATTTAGCTGTGATCTAATCTGGCTCCAGTTTTATGATTTGACAGTAGCTCCAAGACCCCGTTTCTCCAGTAAGAAGATTTACAAGGTTTACCCAATTTAAATAGTCTCAATCAGTGAAGTTGTGGAACCGCGTTGCATGTAAGTGCTTGACAGGACAGTGACTTGGTTCATCTGAAGTGGCATTGAGAGGCCTCTCAAGGCGAGTGCCCCAGTGAAGAGCAAGTGCTATAATTGTTCTTTTCCCCTAAATTTAAGACACTGAACTGTTAAGATCATTTGCCTCAGGTTAGAATGTTTCTTAATGATATAACAGGATACTTTTCTCCTGGGGAAAGTACCGTGTCTAACTAGTTAGTACCTCCTTGCTGTTTGTGATTTATTTATAATGGCAGAAGCCGGAATTCCCCTTTCAGGCTTTCCATAGAGAGACTCTAGCTGTTGTTTGGCTTTTTTTTCGCTAATACTCTGTTTAATACTTTCTAAATGTGTTTTTGCCCATTTGCAGCACAGTCTAGTGTTTCAAGCCTATGTATATTTCCTCCCTTCCCATTCCCTCAAGTGTACCAAGGAGCTTTTAAATTGCAACTCAGCATGTGAACGACGAGTTAGCTTGACCAGAAGTAAAATGCATACAATCAGGACATAAGATGTTCTGGGCAAATGTTGATTGCAGAGAATCTGCTGCAACCAGTGGAAGGTAAACCTTATATAAATGAAGAAGGGACATGACCTCAGTATTGCTGGTTTGTGCCTTTAGATTTCACAGAATAACCTCAATGAGAAACTCATAACTGCTTAAAATTTGAGAAATAGAATCTTTGATGCATTTTAAGCATCTCTGTTGGCACATGATAACCTTGCATGACTGGGAGAAATGGCCCAGGGGCAAACTACTGCATGGGAGGGCTTTAGTTCATCACCTGGTCTTTGTATCAAGCTCCCTGAAACAGAAAAGGCATGAAACATAAGAGGAACACTGGGAAGTTAGAGAAATATGAAAGTGTTGGGGTGGTTCTACACTAATGCCATGGAGCAGTCCCTGGAAAGCAAGTGTAGTTAAAAAGGAATGTGAAGGTCAGTGTCAAGGTTAGTACCTACTTTCAAGGGCCACGTGTAGTCTTCCTTATCTGTCCCTTCCATTAGCAAAGGAACAAAAAAAAAAAAAATCTGCCTAAGCTTTTGCTGAACCTTTCCTTGTTATTTTTCCTTTCTAATCACCTCTTTAATTTGGGTCTTTCAGATATCTCCCACAAATTCTGCAGAATAGTGAAATATTATACCTACACTGTTTGAGGAATTGAGAGAAAAGTGCTTCAACTCTTCAATTAGCTGCTTTTCCTCCCATCTTCCTCCTCCTTACCTCTACGAGATGTAAATTACATCCCGTTAAACTCCCTCGTGCTATGGGGGCAAAACTGAAGTGCATAAGTGCAAGAGTGGGAAGGGAAAAGGAAAGGAAAAAATGTGATATTCGTGCCACTACAAAGTAAGCAGGTTCGCAGAAGTGCGAGTCAAACAAGAAATGCACAACATTACAAGGTCACTCATCTGCTTGCTGTGTTCCAAACGCATGAGGGGCGATCTCTGAACACAATGTCATTATGTTGTGACTGAGCTCACTTGCTCAAGTTTGACCAGCTCCTATGTACTTTATTTTCCTTCTCCAAGGTTTTTTAACAAGTATCCACAGTGTGATTTGCAAATACTTTCCACAGCCATGCTTAGCTGCCAAACAACTGGCATTTCTTCCACAAAACTGATAGATCTGCCTTGCTGCCCTGTTGTTTAGGGTTCTGTCTCTGGATCCACGAGCTGATGTGCAGAACACATAGGCAGAAGCATCTTAATCTTAAGGCAGCCCTCTTTTTCTCCAAATAAAAGCATCAGAGAGGGGCTTTCCTATCCTCTTTGTAGAAAGAAAGGACTGAAATCCCATTTCACCCTGCTGTTCAGGACTGCTTGCCTGTACCTGCTCCTCCTGCCTCTGCTGGTCTGGTGTGTGTGTTTGGAATGAAAGATTTTCCCTGCAAGCCACCCTGAACCTCTTCCCTGGTCTGTCAGACTCTTATCAGCACATGTTTCTCAGTGGGCCACAGTGATTTACTGTCCAAATAGTGCTGTTCTTTGTCAGAGATTGTGATCGAAAAGTCTTACTTTGCAGCTAATAAGAATGTCTTCCCCTTCCCTCATGTTCTTTTTTACCTTTCTTCAAATATTGTTTTATGAGCCCATTGCTTGCTCTCTACCTGACACAGGAGCTGCACCTCAAGGCATAATTTTCTCACCTCCAAGCCAGAGGGTTGCTTCTTTGATGCTTAGTTTGAAGAGCTTGGAACAACTCCACATAGGGTATCTACCCTGTCTCCCCAGGGCAATCTGCTCAGGTGAGGAAAGTGTCCCGCACGGTTCAAACTGGCATTCATTGGGGTTTTGTTCCTTTTTCTTCCTTCTCCAAGACAAAAGGAAGAACAACTCTTTTCTCTTTGAACCAGGACATGAGCCTTTCAATCTGGAATCAATACATGAAAACATTCAGGACCTACTCAAAAGAAGTCAATTTTTCTGGAAAGAGTAGACTGAGTCCTGATTTTCTGAATCCAAAACAAATGCAGCTGAGAATCTGCAAGAGCTTTTAAAATCAAAGATGTCTCTAAAGAGAGAGAGATCTCAGTCTCCTCATCAGTGGTTGCAATTCTGTATTTAAATTAAGAAGAGTAGCTGAAGTCACACAACCAGAATTTCCATTCACTTTTAAAATAATGGTCAGAATTTTCCTGAGCTGAAAATGCAGGATCTGGGTTCAGATTTGGAGAGCGGTCACTACGCTTAGCTGGAGGAATGTTAATCTAGCTCTGGTTTAGCCCAATTGGCCCATCTAGATGCTATTCAAAACACTGAGATCCACTTCTAAACACCTATTTTATTCTAACTTTAGCAAGCTGGAGAATCAGAGTAACCTTAAACATTATGAACTTCAAGCCTTTATTTGAAAGTCTAATACGCACCTGAAGTACATCTCTGAAGGCTTGTTTCATTTTTGCTCTAGTTCAAGTTGAGTACCAACAGTACATGCAAATCCTTAACTAAATGTGATGCTTAATTAACTATTCTAATGAGATCTGTAGCACACGTATCATTGGGGCCTATACCCTTCCCATTGGAACTCTACACTCTATGTTTTGGCATAGGATGCAAACCAGGCATCCTACTGCATCATTTTCATTAATAGTTTCCCATTAACTGTGCTGTTTTCGAAAAGCTCCCATCCTGTTTATGCCTAAAAGTTTACATACTGAAAATATAGCCATAACCTTCAAACATAGTCTTGTCTTGAGATGCCTTCATCCTTGTGGAAGGATCTTGAGAACAGCTGATAAACAGACAATGCAAATGCTTTATATCTTTAATTCAAGCACAAAAATGGCAGATCAGACACATTCAGTTGATATTTCAAGCACAAGGCAATGGAGATGTCTAGACTGCTCCTAATTCCACTCCACATGATTTTTTCCTTTCTTCCTCTTATTTTACATTGGGGCACACAAGTGTATGTTTCACTATTTATCTTCATACTGTAAAAATGTGTATTTTACCTTATCATTTTTCTCAAATGCATGTTATTATCTTGGTGTACACCTGAAAGGTGGTTTGACAGCCTATCATTTTCACATGTTAGAACACATTTTAAAATGTCTATTAAAAGAGCCCATTCTTAACACCAGCCACATCACTCTTCAACAGGGCTGCTTATTAATCATCATTCAAATGAAAAGCTGTTTCCTTTGACTGTGCAACAAACACAAGGAAAAGAAAAGGGCAAGAAGGTAGAGATGCACAATTCTTTCAGAGTTAAGTGCAGTTGTAGCTTGCATGCCACCTCAAGATGTGTTAAATTCCACACATTTTAAACAATTACACAGCAGTCAATGATAAGAGCTCCTAAGTAAATGCAGCGTTGTAGTTAGTGACATAGATCATATAATTCACGTGGTGGCACGGTTACCAAACATCCTGCGGCACTCTTTGCAAGTATAGAGGTGCTAATCCTGACATCCTGTCCAAATACCAGCTCTAATTATATTCTGTCAATGTCTCATTGAATTTCCAACGGATACATGACTCTCTGCTTTCTGCCCTAAACTATTGTGTAACATTACTCCATCATGTTCAATGGCTGCCCATTTCAGCCCTGAAGGTGGCTGCAATTAAGCGGTGGATTAAAGCTACTCCCTGTTTGACCAAAACCAAGCTGGGGTCCTTGCTGAAGCAGAAACCTGCTCCAACTACAGTATTGCATTGCTTGGCTCCTGGAAGGAAAAGCCAACACAAACTTCAGTGCTGGGACCAAGAAAGTCAAGAGTTCCTCTGTATTGCGTTTGCTGTTCAACCAAAGGTTCAGAGACTTCGTGTAACCTGAAATGGGCAAATATATTACCGATACACTGCAAAATTTAACAGATCAGATTAATAGCTCTCCATTGATTTTCTTTCTAAAGCCAGGAAACCTGATCCTGAAGTAATACTGTTGCTAATAAAGACCTTTATACCCTCTTTCAAAGTAATTTTGAAACCTGTAAGATGCTTTCCAGTTGACCCCAGTGAACTTTGGCTTGTGCCGCTTAGCATCCAGCACAAATTTGTTTTTTTTTTCTCATTCAGCTTTTATTTCTTCAAGCTTTTTGATTAGAATATGGCTGAAGTAAGAATGGGCTTGATAAACGTACTATTGCTGTGTTCCTACAGATACTTCCAGTTCATAGGAATAAAATGCTACCTAAAATGCTTATGATATCTAAAATACTATTGCCTGCCACTTGGATGAGCGATTCAGTTTCCTGAGATTTGAGGGCAGGAATGAAGACACTCTTTGCAAAGCACCTTGAAATGTGCAGGAGAACAATGCTAGATAAATGTCACTACTGGCCAAGCACAGGGAGGCCCGTGTCATAAACCTAAATTCAAACTGAAGATTTAAACTTTTATGTAAAAACTGGTGATATTCAAAAGACTGAAAGACAAGGCTAACAGGGATTTTTCTGTGCGACGTTTGGGTGAAGTGCCTATACTCATTATGAAGAGTTTGATTTAGTCAGAATACAGTTCTTCATTTGGTGTATGCAGCAGGGGAAATTTGATAAACCCTGAAATGCCATGGAGCAGGAGGTAGCAACACTGTCACTGAATGTCAGGTTTGCAGGACTACAAACAGCTCAATGCTATGACCATAAAGAAGAGTTGTCTTGTGTTCATCATTGACTGTCTCCTCCAAACACTAGTTTCCATCTTTTGAGGAAATGTATATCAGAAAATAAATGGTCAGTCTAGGAGTAAAAAAAAGTGCATGACAGCAAAGGAAACTGCATTGGGCAAGTCTGAGCAGTAATGTTCTCTCCTATGTCTAGCAACCAGGCTACCCTCTTACACATGCTTATTATGTAAAATTTTAAAAAGTAAACTTGGAAGCAAATTGCTTTGACTTCTTGCTTTGTTCCTGCATGGAACAATATAAGCAGGACATTTTTTTGATTACATTTTCCCATTGGAGTTTAATATTATAACAAACCCAACCAGTAACACAAAGATCAAGATTAAAAAAAAAAAATGGACTTCATGTTCAACCGCCTGCCTTAGCAACATGAGAAACAAGCAAATGTATTCTCATGTAGTTAATGAATATTCCAGAGGGGAAAAAAATAAAAAGAACACCACAAACCTAAAAACTAGCCCTTAAAATATGCAGAAGAACAACACCAGCTACTGAAACTGTACAGTTTGAAGGTGCTCAGTGACAAGTAGATATCTGGGTTGTCCTATATTGACAACAGCAGGATGGGATTGAGCTTCTGAAGTTGTCCTGTATTGAAAACTGCATGGGGAGATGGAGGCAGTGCATTTTTCTTCATAAATAGGATAGCTGAGTAAGCAAAACTACTTCACTGTAGGAATTGCTGCCAACTGTTGTTGCCAAGCCCTGCTTTTGAAGAATTTGGTTTGTTTCTCAAACAACTAGCCAAGCCTTAGAGAAGCCACATGCATCTGCTAGAATGAACCCAGCAAAGGGCTCCTCCAGTATAGCATTTCAGTACGGGGTTGGACATAGCACCAAGAAAAAGCTGTCAGATACCACACCAAATGCTCACAGTCCTTTCCTCATCTCTTTGCTACAGTGTCTTGGAAAGAGATGCTCAGATGTATGGAGTCTCTTTGACCTTGATTCATTAGATATATCTACATCCGTGTGAGGGGTGACGATTTCAAAGCTTAAGTTGGCAGGCTCACCCTCAGGAACCTGGACTATCAGTGAGAAGGCAGCACTTGTGATTTCTCCCAGACTTTTTTTTTTTTTTGAGAGGAATCAGTGCATTTTAGTTCTGTAGGAACACTCTGCCACTTTCCTTCCCCAAAACTGCACACCCATCTGAGAGCAGAGACTCTTCAAAAAGGTACTGAAAGAAGATTTCATGTATGAAGAGCTGGGTCTTTTATTCTTCATGGAGCTTCTCAATTGAAGCAAAAACTTTATTGTCGGTGGAGGTTTGTTCCCTCCAAGTCAGATTGGTATATGCCAAGTAATTGGGTGATCTGCCTGGAAGTGTTCAGCATTAGTGATTTTGGTCGTGACATGGTACTGTTTTCATGGCCCTCATAGGTGGCATTTCTCACCCTTTGCTGAATCTGAGCAGCATTTGAGAACGAAGACTTATTAACAGTGGCATCTCAGCCAGCTGCTGGTGGCTGCCATCGTGCTTCAAAGCAGCATCTCTGCTCACACTTGACAGCAGAGGGGAAGAGAAAAAGAGAAGGAGACCCATGTGGACAAAATTGCAAACCTATGATCCTTTTTAAAAATTGTATTTTAGCAATTAGAAATGAACTGTTCAGGCTTTAGGACTGCCTTTTTTTTTTTAGGCTCTTAATTGTTGAACCAGCAGTTCAGCACTTTAGTCTCCTCTGCAATTTTCACATTGCTCATATCAGAAAGGATGTCACTCGTCAGCCCAGTGGCACAGGCACTGCAAGTGTCCAAAACGCCAGCTGCAATTAGGCATTTCTGTTATGAAGTCCTACAGTTTGTGCACGGTGAGAACAACATCCCTCACTGTGCAAACTACTGATCTCAGTAGTAACAAAAACAGGTGTCTCTCCCTCTCTTTGCAAGGAGGGTTTTGCTTTGACGTATTCATACTACCAATGAATGAAGGCACGCAATACAGAGTTTCAGCATGTAGATTTAAATGTTATATGACCCTTTTGCACATCCATCCACTGCTTATAGAGAGCAGAGATACAATGAGCCTCTTTTCTGTCCCAAGACTTCTCTCTAATGATCTACTATGTGAAAGAAGTTTACTTGACAGCTTTGCTCCCCCTCCGTTACCAGTCATATTCACTTCAGGGACAGAATTACTTTTATTTATTTGGAAAAAGCATGTTCAGCCAGCAGAGCAAGTACAGTCAAGAGAAAAAGAGTGCACTGCATCTTAGTGTCTTTTGCTAATGTCACAGAGCTGAGGTAGGCCTTTTGTCCATCACTATTTTACACAGGTAATACCCAACTAGTGTATTTTAGAACAGGGTTTGGCCTATAAACTCCAAACTCATAGGGGGTTGAGGCAACTGACCCTCCTATTTCAGTGTGAACTACTGCTCGCATGCATTCATCTTGAGTTTGCAGAGCCAGCAGCTAAAGTTGTGACCATTTTAAAGCAAGCACATTTGATCCCAAGTCTTTGCAATGCAATACAAAACAATGGTTCCTTCACAGTTGCTTTTGCAGTAGAACGGCCCAAGAGGCCCTTGCTCTAGTCCCCCAGGTTTATATTGGACTCAGAGTTACCACTTCAGGCTGCTTAACTTGTCTGGTTGTGACATTCAGCTGACACGGTACTGCATCCCACACAAACAGGAGGTTTTACTCCTTTCTGCAGAGCAAACAGGTTTGGATAGTGCAGATTTGTTTCCTTCAGGGATGGGGGAGACAGAAGGCTGGAGCAATAAAACCCATTATACGTATCTTTTTCTTTCTCCTCATCGTGAACTTCTAAGAAAAGGAACTAAGAGGATCACTACTGAGAAGAGCACTATAATTGCAGCTCCTGAGCACCACATGCAGAAGATTGCCAAGGCAACCAATCATTCCACAGCAAGGGCAGAGGTAGTTGAGTTAAGATGAGGTTGTTACAAACCCCTGCTGTGCATAATCATATAGTAAGCAACATTTTTAAAAGGCTCTTGTAAAAAAATAGGACAGAGGGAAAAGAACGAGAGAAATTAATTTCCTCTATTTTTCTGCTTGCTCACTGATTGAGGTACAAGAGCAAATTATATGTGTGTCCTGCACCTGAGGACACTGGGGGCTGGCAGAGAAAAGCTAGCTGTTCTCTTCACAAATATAATGCAGATCCTATAACAGATAGGGCAGTGGGTTAGTTTTATCTGGAAAAGATATAGTTTAGCTTTTAACATGTTTCTAAATACGGAGTCTGCAGACAAAAGTGCTCTTCTAATGCAGAAGCTCAAGTCTTTGCTGTTTTTGTTACAAATTGCATTCTGGAGGGATTGTTTGAAGTCAACAAGATTTTTGTAAGTAGGATTTAGGCAGATCAAATCCCTAAAAATTAGAAGGGTCTGCCCACAATATCCTTCAATCAGCAAACTCCTCAGCAGCCATATCAGGGATTGCTTTAAACAAAAACCTAAACATTCTTCAGGGATTGCATATTCAGACTAATACATCTTGCCATCATATACGATGAGAAAGTTGGCTTCCTCCATAGACATGAGATAACTAAATATATAGACAGCTCCCGAATACTCCGAACCCACAGAATGACGTTTGGTTGTCCTGCAGTTCAAGTTCCACTTTAATATCGATGCTCTAAGCCTGCTTGCACTCCCTCCCCCCTTTTTGATCCTCAAAGTGATGTACCTATCTTTTCATTGGCATATTCTGTTCAGCTCTTCCCTACCCTCATTTTAGCAGACAAATGGGTCCCAGTTTCACCATTATCCTACTCTTCGTTTTAAAAAGCTTTCCTGTGTTATACATCCCCTTCAGCCTGCAATACCACATCTTCTCCAGAAAGAATTTAGGTGTGGGTTTTGTTTGGTTTTGGTGAGGAAGGATGCTTTTATGTCAAGGCAGACAACTGGAGTTCAGGGTATTTAGGTTCTGCCCACAGGGCTTTTCACTAAGTTAGCAGTATATGTAGCAAGTCAGCACTTGACTTCTGTGGCATTGCTAAAAAAGATAGGGATAATAACTTCAAGGTGATGCAAAACTAGAGCAGAGCTTTTGAAATCAGGCTGAAACAGCCTATTTTCCCTCAAATAGAAGGTGCAATGGAGGCAGTGGTTTGTTGTGTTATCGATTTACCTAATCTCATCTGGGTTTCACATGTTTTTGCCCTGTGGTTGTTTATGTTGAATAGGTAGGAATACTGGAAATATTATTATACGCTGTAAAGTAAATTGCTCTTATTTGCTGGTTTGTCCATAAAAGCTTCCTGGAGGAGCCCAAAGGTAATTTTAGCTATATAAGTGAGGGGTTTACACACCAATGAAAATGTTATCCTCTCTGCTGCCCTCATTGCTACCCAAAGTGGCTTGTGTGTCCACCTCTTCTTACCCAGGTTAGTGAGGAGGCCGTCTGGGGTGACACAGCTAACCCATCTAGTTATAGCTGGTTTTGTTTGTGTGAGTTGCACTTCCAAACCAATCTGTGCAAGAATAAGCTCAGAGCCTGGCAAGATCCTTCTTTGAGGCGTGATGGTTCTTCCTCCACTGGAAGCTGACTGCAGCCAAGTTTCTTTCTGCTATGAGTTAGAAACGGGACACAGAATCACTCTTTGACAGGGCTTTTTGCCAGAACAGAGATATAAACATTATAACAGCTTGATGCCCGCCTTATCTTTTCTGGGACTGTAAGAAAAGATTAGCGCTGCACTAAGGTCATCCAGTTGGTGCTGCTTGGGCTCTTCTGAAACTGAGCCATAGATGAGTTGACTGCTTTCTGGCAGGCTCTTGCCTTTAGAAAAAAATAAAAAGGTAGGCCGCCTCTACTTCATTCACTATGCTTTACTTACATTTCAACACAAATTGTGCCTAAATATGCAGGAGACGGGAGAACTGTCTTAAAGCTATAAAAGTCTTGCCTAGTTTTACAGGCTTTACAACCCCAATGATGCACACATGCTTCTGTAAGGCTGCAGTGCCTACTGATGGCTTGGACTGAGAGGCCAAGACTTGCGAATATCTGGTATTGCGGCTTTGATTTGGCTCGGAGAAGTCACAAGCAGTCCTGCTCTTGAGTTTGACCGCAGCATTCCTGCTCCAGGACACAAGGAGCAGGAGACAAGCTAAGGTGTTCTACAAGTCAGCACGATGTACTTTATCCAGCTTTATCCACAGGGAGACTCTTAATGTTTATGCCAGTGAAATTTCACCATGAAATGAGAACCTATTTCCCTTCCCTTAAATTTGAAACAATGCAGATGGGGCGTCAGCTTACCAGGCCCAAGATGTTAGAAACCTTTCTCTTATTTCTCACCTGAATGCTGTGCATTCTGATGTCTCTCAGGTCAGCCTTTATCTCCCCAAATACGTTGTAGGAACAAAAAAAGTTATTAAACTCCAGGGAGAAACAGGTTCCTTTTCTGAGAGATTTTGTTCCCTTTCCTATTCCCCATGAATGTCATTGTATCTGCTGTTTGCTGAGCAGGAAATGCATTATTAAAGCAGTTTCTCCTCCATAAACTGCTTTGCATCTGACTGTTTCATTGTAAATCCATAGCCACAAAGTCAGGCCACCTTGGGATAACCCAACGTGAAATCTGACCTGATGAAAATGGTTCATGCCTCCCAGCCTGCATTGCAACTTGTGAGAAGGGCTTTTATTATTTATTCAAAACCTGTTTAAATCCCCCTTTTTCTGAAACAACCGTTTTAAAAATATTAAAACGCCACAACTAAGCTGGGAGATTAAACAAGTTTAAACCTTATCATTGCAGGTGGGATATTAGTTCCAATAAAATGAGGAGAGATGGCAGGCTGCATGGTAACTGGAGCCCCTTCTACTCAGTAACTAATCACCGAGAAAGCATTTGATGAAGGAGGGGGAGAGCAGATGAGGGAGTGAGACAAACAATGCATCCCAGCTCCTGGCAACCCTAACTGTTTACCATGGTGATGCACAAAAGGAAGAATGCCACACAGAGTAGCAGACCTGGATCTGTCCCCATAACACTTGCCCTAGATTCAAGTGCTCTGGGAAGCTGAAAATGTGACCTTCAGATATTTTTTTTTTTTCTATTGGGTGATGCTGCAGCTGGACAACACTGTTCCAAAGCTGACACAAGGCTGCAGAGTATTTACCTACATGTCTCCCATTACACTTTTTTCTTTTAAATGTTTAGCTCTAAATGCCACTCTACCCCATCTCCACTCATACTTTTTAAGGGGAGCCACAGCCTTTCTGTGGGTCTTATTAACCCACAATTGTCATGTCACTAAAAATAGACGTAAAAACCATCAAGCTCCTAAGTTTGCAGGGAGAGGGCTGATGTTTTAGAATATTTTTCCCCTCCCATGAGAACGATTACTTAATAGGCCAAGAGTGTCAAACTCATTTTCACCAGGGGCCACATCAGCCTCATGGTTGCCTTCAAAGGGCCAAATGTAATTTTAGGACTGTATAGATGTAGGAATAATGAAAATGAGTTTGACACCCCTGTAATAGGCCATTCCTGTTCTAAGGCATCCTACCTTCCATTTTCTCATCAGGAGCAGCCTATGAGAACAACATCAGTGCCCCACAGCTGGATCAGCCCTTCTTTCCCTGGGGTTTCCAACAGACACAGGCTTGTATCTAGTCCTGTGATGCAGAAGGACCACAATCACAACTACAGAAGACAGCATGGGGAGCCCCAGCAAGCAGACTGGGCACTTTTAACTGAGGTACACACATGCTGAGCAGAAGAATCCTGCAATGCCTGACAATATGGTAAAACCGGACTTTTATCAGTACCAGATACTTGACCATCAAGTGGTGAGAGAATCATTCAATGCCAAGAGAAATTACATTTGTTGGTTGCAAATATTAACCTTCTTTTGTCACCAGCACTGAAACACATGTACTCCATCGTTTTCTAGAGCACCTTTCCCCCACACACTTATAATGGAGAGGATGCAATGTATAAAAGTGCAAGCAAGGAAAAACTACATAACTGTCCCGAGTGAAGGGGCAGTAATCACTTGGTACTATTTCAGGAATTCAAGTACTCCAGCCATGTGAAGCTTCAGTAGGAAAATTCTAACACATTAAAAAAAAAAACAAAAAAACAAAAAAACAAAAACCAAAAAAAACCACCCCACTATGCTCTAAAGTAGCTGAAAACAAAAAAGCTTGGAACCACACCACTACTCCTGTCCCTCACTGTTGATCCTAAAAACTGTTAAACTAGAAACTAACACCCTCCACACTCTCTCCCCCACCCCAGGCTCTTCTCCTTTGGGCAACTGTCCTGACAAGGAAAGTTTGGACAGCTGGGAGCTGGCTGATTTGGGCTGGACAGTTTTGGTCTGGCCATCATTGAGGAAAGTATTGGGTGTACATCAGTGTCTTTTAAACACAAACCTATTTTTAACTAAAGAATTTGTGCTTTTACCATGTATCGCAGGTACTTAGCTCCTTAGGCAGGCAGGCAGCGCGATTTGTATAAACCCAAACCATTAAATAGCCCTTGGCCACTGCTTAAAGTGAGGCAAGTACCTACCTGAGCTATGTACTTAAATTCTTAAGGGAGGAAAAAAGGGGGGAAAAGTTAATAGACATCTCAGAGCTAAAATGCAAGCAAAACCCCTAGGAGGGGAACTCCTGAATATTGCATCCAGAAATACTTAGAAGGAATCTGAAAACAGTAAACAAGGTGCTTTGATGTCTCAGTGGGGCCACCAGCAGGTATCTAGGACTGAAATGAGTTGTTACAGAATGATAGGGAGAACCAGGTCTAACCCTGGGGAGGCTGCTCAAGAGAAGAACAAGGGAGAGAACAGTACAAGAGGGCTGCGGGTCAGGAACAGGTGTGGTGTGGGACCAGCTCTTGGGGTATATGTGCTTGTATAACTGCTGCCCATGTGGCCCAGCCCTCAGTGATGCCATCTGCCTCCCCTTGCCATTAACACGCTTTTTTGTGGGAATTGTTGAGAAACCTTTGGTTCTGATTGAAGGAACACTCCACCAAGGAGCAGGAGATGGGCCATTTCATTGAATTAGAAATTTCCATGAGTTTCTAATACGGAGTACACAGGAGAATGCCACAGGGAAGATCCACATGGGCCACAAAGCATCCCTGTCTCTTTTCTCTTGGAGAATGGATTTTCCAATCATGATGTGGTTTGGGTACTTTTCCAACTATCTGCTCCAAAGAACTTGAGTGATTGCCCAATGTTCTATATCTTTGCTGGATTCTCAATCTGATGTGCATGGTTATAACTCACCCCTGCCCTAGATTATCCACTGTTACCCAGCTTGCATTCTGGAAACGCCACAATACCAGAAAGTCCCGAGAATCTGTTGTACTGGGTGCTGTATGTTCAAGGACAACAAAATTATAGAATTGATAGCAACAAAACCAAGTGCTACTTAAATTTCTTATTAAAGTTTAATGGCACTCATGACACCTGAGCATCATGGAGTTCCTGACACAATCCACAAGACGCCCAGTGCTGACTCCCACTCTCATGGTGCAGTCTCATGATTCCAAGACAACTATGTCCTCAGTGAAAGCATTCTTTAAGTTTGTGTCTGCTTCAACAGCTCTTTACAAGATCTCTTCTGCATGCAAAATCTCAGTCCTTAGTCTAAAAATCCCTCTGTATTCGGACATTTACTAGGCTTTAACATGAAGGATGCGGGACAGAAGGCATCCCAGCTGGCAGCAGCTTCAGCAGTCTGCAGGTCCAGACCCACACCTCCAGCCCTGGTCTACAGGCTCGCAGGTTTAAACCTCACACGCACAAACAACTCCGAACGTGCGAATGAAAGATTTGCACAGGGAGCTTCAACTTGTTGCTGTCACACACCGTCACAGAGGGGCACCCCAGGCGGTCTAGGTCTGACCCTGGAAACTCAGTTGTCCCGTAGACCCCGTTTAGACACCAGTTTTTCCAGTGCGGGCAAACGCCACCCGCCACAGCGGGTGCAGAGCCCTGTGTGACACGGCGACAGGCGGTGCCGGTTCGCGGGGACCCTGCAGCTCCCCAGCCCTGGGGCTGCGGCGACACCTCCCGGTCAGTGCCCGCAGCGGCTGCTTCTGCCTCGTCCGATGCTCGCATTCACCACCTATAAATACCCTTTTCCTTTAGATACCAATATGGGGTTCCAGGAACTTGGCCCCTACTAGAAATCTGTTTTATTCAGTCTTTAGAGAAGCAGGCAGGGCAATCCTGTGGTTTACTATCAGGAAAACTTGCTGATTTTGCATACAACAGATACTGAATTCGTAGGAGAGAAGAACGAGCTCTTTTCTGTACAAGACAGCTGGAATCTGCTAAGATAGTGGGGAAAAGTGCTTGAGCAGCGGTAATGAAGAGCCCTATTCCCTCCTGACCTGATGCAGGATTGCCACAGGCCCAGAACATGTGTCTGTATATATGAACAGTCAGCTGCTGAGAGCTGATTGTAGGTATAAATAAATACACGCACATGCCAGGAAAGTTGTTAAGTCCCAGTTCAGCCCAAAGACACTCCTAAATTATGCAAAGCCTTTGTTCTGGTCATGACCTTTGAAAGGTAACGTATGAGAATGTTAGATACTGTTGGGGATCCTTACAAGATTGTTCTGGTGTGACTGGCTAAGTCATTCACATATGAGCCCCTGTGTGTGCATTCCCTTTACTGGTGTCTTACACTCTAATGGGGACTGAGAATGTAAGGCCCCTGTCAAAGGCAGAACTTCCAAAGTCTAAGCAGAAAGGAAGAGCACAAAGTGTCCTTAATATTCCTAATAAGAACAAACGCCTCCCATAGCTCCCCCGAGTCACACACCAGCAAGGGGACTAGAATTCTCTCTATAAGTCCACTAAATAGAACAGCCTGGTGACTACAGTGGCTCAGAAGCCTCACAGTCTGAGCTGACTCTTTGGGGGAACTTCAATATGTGTACACCAGCTGAGATGTGAGGATGCACAAGTGTCCTACTAGGCTTCCTCTGTGAACAAGACCTGGGATTTCATGCATGCTTCAGCTCTCAGGCTCTGGGGACACTGTATGCTGACAACAGGAAACAGAATTGACTCCTTCGTGCCACTACAGAGACCCTCCCGTCAGATCACTCATATCCCCCCATCTCCTCAGCACCACATTTGGTCCAGGAATGGTTCTTGCTACCCTTCAGGAACAAGCATGTAGCAGTATCACTACGTTCAGACATACAAAAAGCAGACGAAAGCTTCTTAATTCAAGCTGAAGTGGGATTCTAGTGTGTTCTGTAAAATTACACAGGCACTGTTGGTTGCTATATAGCGAATAGCTCAGAAACACTGGCTACAGGACAGTATCTTGCTACTCGTATCACCTTTTTCCCCAGAAATAAGTGTTCGAGCTGTAACTGCAAGTGTTCCTAGATGCTTGTTTTTCAGTCTCAGCCCACCTCTGTAAGGGTTTTTCCCCCCCCCCCCTTAACAGACTGGCACAGATGACGTAACAGAATAACAATATTGCGGTTTCTCCAAGGCCTCTTAGCAGTTCTACAGGCTTTTGACACATTCCTGTGGAAGCACAAGGCCTCATCTAGTGAATGATTCAGATAAATATCAGCCTGGCAGCTAAAGATGGAGCAAGAGATGAATATAGAACTGGCTCGAGCTTTCTGGAACCTCTTTGCAGTCTTCAGCCTCCTCCCCTGGTTCCCATCTTCTTTGGAAAATAAACAGCTCTGATTGTTGTGCACTTGAGATTATGAAAACATCAAGTCCATTAGTATTTGGCAAAGTGCTCTCTCATTTCCTTCTGATGTAATAATTGAGAGAGAGGGAGCGGAGACTGCAAAGATAGCACAAGGCACAAGTTAATGACCTTCTCGCATGTATGTGTGGGCTCTTTTATAGGGAACCTTTTCCAATCCCCGCCTCACCTCCACTCATACTGTTTCAGCTGAAACACTGCTTCAATGTGGCTTTTATTATTTGATCTGATGTCCCTTGGCCGGCCTTCAGAGGCAGCTAAATGGCAGGCAGGTGTGGGGGGCTGCGAGACAAAAAGCAAATGGAACTAATGCTTCAACAGCCCGACTGCACACGGTCTTCAGGCTTCAGTCTCAACAGGCAACTGTCACTGTTGCTGAATTCTCGTTACCTGCTTTGGTTTCTGTTACGCGTTTATGTTCGGGAGGGGAGCGTGTCCTGTTTCCCTTTTTGGGGGAGAGCCTTTGGAAGACTGAAAGCCTGATAAGATCAGGATGTGGGTGGAATGACATTGTAGAAAGGGATCAGCTGTTGAAAGAAAATTAACTGAGGTCGATGGTTGCTACTCTATAAAGTATTGGGCTAGCCACCTAATTATTTGGTTGCCAAATTTGTGGCTTTAGGTACCTAGAGCCAAATTAGAGTGGGATACATTTCACAGAAAAGTATAGTATTCCTACTGGCATTCTAGAGGCTTTACTTTCATCTTTTGAATTGCTCCTAGAAGCCTCTGGAGATGTTAAGCTAATGTGGAAAGCTATACTGGAACCTAGGCCAAAAATGTCATCTCATTTAAAAAAAATAATAATCTTAATTTGACAGTTCAGGTTTTAGGAAAACAAAGACTACCCTTGCCAGAGGTGGTCTTGTTTGAGTGCCCCCCCTTGAAGTGGCAAGTTCCCAGGGTTCCTGAGCCAAAAGGCGATAGTACAGATACTCCTTCTCTACCACCGGAGCCCAGTCCTTCCCTGTACCAGATGTCCCTGCTCCTACTGGTTCCACAGCAGCCAGCACCCTGGCAGGAGGAAGCATGTGTGGGACCACAAGCAGATTTCAGCAAGTTTCTGCCTCCTTTCAAGACTGACAGCAGTGCCAGAAGGCAAGTTACACCTTTCCTTGGTGCCTAGAGAAGAAGTCCTTCCCCTTCCCTCCGAATAAGTGTTTATATGCACCTTTTCCATCTGTATCTGAGTGTTCTTTAGTAGGAGAGTTAGACAAGTTAGTTTGGTTTATTCTAAGTCTCAGCAGGGTTTGGACTGCTCCTTTTTGCCACCAAGGCACCCTGGGCTCGCATGTTTCCATGTATCCTTTGTGCAGCAGCATCCAAAAACTGTTGGGGGGGGATCAGTTTTACCCTCTTTTCACCTCCAGTTCCTAAAAGGAACTGACAAATGGATTACGGGGCCGATCTGTCCCAGAAGACACATTATTTTTGAAAGGCCCTTTACACAGCCCTGAAATAAGTTGGGGGCCCATCCAACAGTACTTCCTTGCCAATCTAGTATACCCTATATTAATATTTAATCACAAAATATATCACAGAAAAACAGTCTTTTTCCAGACCTAGCTCTATGTATAGTTGTTTCCTTCTTCCCTGCACATTTTCTCCCCCCGTATTTTACACATGCAAAGGCATATACATTCTTGCTCCTTTCTGCCATACTTGTGTGGCTTCAGTTTTGATTTCATTGATTGCACATACCAGTGTCTGCAAAGCTGCCTTAAGTAAGTTGAATCAGTTGGGAATTCAAGGTGATTACATTTTTCTCCTTCAGATACATTGTTTTCGTTAAAAGCCACTCTGGCTGCTCCATAACAAAGCCAGACACAGTGGGCCCCATTGTCCGACTCTTGGCCAAGGTAGCGTGTATGGATTAAGTGATGAATTGCAAAAAGGGCCTAAAAGCCAAGCTGTAACTTCACAAAAAGGCCATTAAAGGTGAGCACTGTCAGTAAAGCACCCATTTAGAATGGCTTTTATGACCCTCAGCCTCCCAAAGATGTACATGAGTCACAAATGGTTCAGTCTCCCAGACTCTTGTTGCCCAAGAGACAGGAGAGACCTTCTGCAAAGGGACAGATCCTCATCTGAGCTTGCTGCAGGGCTGCTGGTGGTGGCACCGCGACTGTCCACTCCCAGCTGGCGAGGAAATGCAAAACCTTGCTCCTAGTCAGGGACAAGTCATGACTAACTACACTAGGACTTCAAGATGAAAAACCTGGAAGACAAAAAAACTCCCCCAAAAACCAGAAAATGACAGTACATACTTTTCTGGCTCTTTTCCCACCCTAAGCTTCACCATCAATTGCGCATAAGGTCTATTTATGTCTCCTTTTATACATCCCCCCATATGGTTTTCAGTGCATCTCTAAAGCATTTCAGAACGCCAAGTGCTTCACAGATTTCTGGTTACTAGAGGGGCCATACTTGGCGCTTGAAAGCAGGGTAGGACGACAGGATAGATGTCAAATAGGACAGAAGGCTTCCTGCCACGGCATTTATGGCTGGGCTCTCTCACTCTTGCCTCCTTGCCATACAGGTAGCATTGCTGTCATTAAAAGCACCACCAGTTCTTTAGCAAGTACTTGGCAGCAAGTTTTTTCTGGACTGAAATTTCAGTCCATGGAAGATGAAGAACAAATACTTATCTCCAGAGCTGATTTATCTTTTCTTTTACAGGTGAAGGTAAAAAAAAAAGAAAGGGCAGGGAAGGGTACCCAAAAGGATAGGCCTGTGAATCAAAATTTAGGTCAGCACTGCCAATTAGGTTTTTTAAACTTCCTGAGCAACTCTTGACAAGTCAATTCCATTTTCTGTGTTTCAGTTTCTCTTTTAAAAAGAGGCTATTGCTGTATTAGAGAACGATGATCAGGTGCTTCAATTCTGATCTTGGATTGCTTTCAGGACCCTGATTAGAATGGGCTGTAAAGAGCTACAGAACACTTATCATTTAGAGGGTAGATGCCTCATTCTTAAGAGGTCCAGTCAGGGGACCTGATTATTTTTCCATATGAAAGTTAGAGTAATATCTACTGAGCAGAGTATAGATAGTATAAAATGTTTTTTAACTTCCTTCTGGAGGCATACAACCAGTTACTACAGCCTGCTGTAAAAAAAACACAGCACAGCTTGAAACCTGACCACACTTACAGTCAAATTCAAACCTAACCTAACCAAATTCAAACCAAACCTAACCCAAGTCAAACAACTGCAACCCAGCTAGGATGAATGTGTGTCCTAGAAACAGACAACACAAGGTAAAAGACCAGTAGCTTGCCAGGAGACAGCCCCGAACACTCTTCCTTGGGTGGCCCCAGTGGCCAGGCTTCACCAACCCTTGTTTTTGACCTGAGGTGGAAAATTAAAAAAAGAGCTTCCAAATGTAAGGTGCCAGGACTCCTCATGAGCTGCGGCAGACCCTCTGCACACCCCGTGCTGTTCTGTAACCTTCTGTGCTTCGGACAAACCCGCAGGAGCAGCAGCCACAATCCCAGGCAGAATGCCTACAAAAACACTTAAATAATAGCACTGGAGTACAAGGGTAGGCAGCTGGTAAACAGAAGGCTAGCTTAGCTCTAGCTTCCATTTCATTCTCAACTCCTCCATCACAGTTCAGGGAGAGGATGCCAAGACTATTCTGTTTATCAAACAGTGAGATACTCAAGGACCTTTGTAGGCAAAACAATATGGAGGGCACAAGAACTCTTTATTTCCACATATTCATGAGCAAAGACTATTTCTATAAGCCTACATGAGCTTAAGGTTTGTCCTTCAGACACATGGCTTTATATCAGTAAAAGAGTCTTAGGCTAAGAAATACACAGTAGTTGTCCAAACCTAATGGGTCTCCTAACCAGGAAAAAACAAGCTATTAACATCCAGATATGGTTTTACAATCCTTGCACAACTCCCTACAAGAAAGCAAGCCTGCTACATCCTCGACTGGCACACGTCCTTCCAAAAAGAACAAACAAACACCATGACCAACCAAATCACCGTGCGGAACAGCAGAAAAAATACCAACATAGCAATACATACATTAAAAGTTTAGCAGCGCAAGAAAAATTCTTCTTACCTTGCAGGCTACTGCAGCTGGAAACTTCTGGAGATTAGCAATAGTTCCTTAAATGTGGGCCACTTAGAAACCTCAAACAGCTTTTTAAAAACCAAACACACACAAAAATACACCCCAAAGCCTAAACATGAAGGCCTCATATAGGTCTCATAGAGCTAAGGGAAGCAGTGACAGCTGTGTGCATATATATATATATACACCAGAAAGGCTGGTTGGGGTTGGTCAGTGCAAGAGCCAGGTGTCCCTGCAGATTGGCTGACAGCAGAGCCACGTGGAAACCCTCAATTAATCAAAGCCTCTGTGGAGAAGATAATTGAAGTGGGTTGAGCCTTGCCCAGATAGGGATGTCTTACTATAGCAATGTATCTACACATTGTCACCAGTACGGGTTTTCCTGGGAAAGCCCATGTTGGACGGTGTTTCTGCTCCAACAGGTGTGCTGGATATTTGAGATTTTTGTGGCTGGGAGGGAAGCTGTTCCAAAAAGTACAATCACTTGATTCAAAGGCGTTTCATCTCTACCTGCTGCTTCTGCCCATGTGAGGGTAATGGGTTTTCTACAGCTCTGTTATAGATGATAAAAGGTGCAGGACACAGCTGTTTTCTTTCTTCCGTATCAGTTTATTTTTCTAATTGCTAGAAGGAAAACTCAGTTTATGTTGTAGTCTTTGTACTTGAATCATTCCCAGCTGTATGGATCTCATCTAGGACCTGGTGATTAAACTTTCAATGTGTGATAGACACTTCTCTGAAATTCCATAGCTTTCCCAGTTTTGGACGTTTCACTAGAATTTTATTCTGTAATAAAATTGGAGTTACGGGAAGACTTCTAAGAGCACCAAAAATACGTTTCTGCTTTTCCATATAAATGCAAAATTCTTAAAAGTTGACACTAAGATGTTTCAAATACAACATGAGACTTTTAAGTTTCCAAAGAGATGGGAGGAGGAAACAAGGCTGCTCCCATTCAGAGCAACCCTGGACTTTGAAAGCCTCTTACATAATGGGACTGCTACGTCTTGTATGGCTCTATATAAAGCCCAACATAATTTAAATTATTGATACTTTTTTTGGATGTGTTAGAATTCTGTACAGAGTGGGATCTACACAGCTTATGTGAAAGATAAAGAAGAGCTCAAAGTGTTGTATCAAAACACCCTTCTCTTCCATATCTCCATTTTGCCTCAGTTTCAAGTAGCCACATTTCATTACCTGTTCTTCATCTTGAGCAGCAGAGAGATCACATTTACTGTAGCAGCACACTGTACCACCAGTCCGAGCCCTTCACTCAATCCTTTTCGTCTTCTGAGGAAAATTAAAAGTTTCGGTTTCAATAGCCAAAGCACCTTCCAAGAGCATATTCCACCTGCAGCAGTTGGGAACTGCTGTGCTTGCTATGGTGTGCAAATAAAGGCTGATCTGTATTATTGTCCGTGTTTGGATAAACTGAGCTATCTTCAGCTAGAGAGCACAGATTCTGAAGGATGTCGCGGCAGTGAATCGGGCTGTGGATGCAGCGTGGTGACCTGGAGTTGAAGACAGGCCAGTACAGTGCACACAAAAGGCTGAGCTGGCAATGTGGGATTAGCCTGAGCATGTTTTCCTGATCTGTGCGCTCCCCTTTGGGCTGCAATGTACACATACTTGAATGGCATATGGACTTTTTAGAGGCTAAATTGTGCCTGAGTTTCCTTACATGCTGGATTACAAACTGTAAAAGATGGAGAAGGGACTAAACCTAATCCTGTTTCTATCAGACTTCAAAAAACCAGTTCACAGAGCAGCAGATTCATTACAAATATTTTGATCGCTCCCTGAAAGAAAAACATGCGTCTTTCTTCTTCATAGGGGCGCTGAAAGGAGCAGTCTGTTGACTTCTGTATGATGCTTTGACATCTGTAATTTGGTGGATTTGTGAAATGTTAGATGCCGGAGGTCTGAAATATAGGGGGTTCTGCCCAGAGACTGAAGCATGAGACACCTCGGTCAGTTTAAGTGAACAGACATTCCTCACTTAGCTATCAGCAACTGAGAGAAGTTCCTTGGGTGGCTGCATTTTAGCTCGGACTGTATCCCCCCTTTCTCCAGCTGTTGGCTGGATTTTTTGTTCCAGACGTGAAGGAAGACAAGAGTTTTGAGGGCATTCCTTTTTCCACAGCACCAGATCCTCTTCTAGCACTTTCTAGCCTTTCTGTTCCAGCTGGCTTTGCTGAGATCCCCTTGCTTTGACCTGCGTTGGCCCTTAAATTTTGAGTTCCTGCTTTGACGAAGGTGTAATCCTGAGCTGTAGATAAACCTCTCTCATTTCACTTTTGACTGAGGAGAACGGCCAAGGCTGTGTGCTGTAAGCAGCAAGGGGAAATCTTAGGAATTTGATTGCAGTTATTTGTTGTTTCCACATAAGCAGCTCGCTCCCCACCACCCACCCGCACACGTACGTTCTCCTCAGCCCTAACAAAACCAATTCTTTTGGCACAGCGCCTGTGTTTGGGGCTTCACTTTGACATGTCGTAGCCTCACACATCGCTGTGAAGGTGTTGGAAAGACACCGCAGCCTCTCTCAGAGCTGTGCCCTTTAAACTTTTCACTGATTAGGGGCCTTTTAGCACTCAGCTGGCTTTTCCTAATGGATTTTTGCTTTTCATTTGGACTACTTTTTTTTTTGTTGTTGCAGGCGTTGCCAAAGTAAACAGCTGCGGATGGCTATTTGGAAAGCAGAGGAGAGAAGAAAGGGGCAGAGACTCAGAACTGGTCCAAATGTCTCCAGACAAGCACTATGTATCAGTTGATATGTGTTGAGGGCCAAGTGCTGCCAGAGTGAAAATCTCTGGGAAAAGGAGGCCATTTGTTGAGAGACAGGCACAAGAGACGACTGCAACGTCTTCTTTCAGACCAAAGATGCCCTTCCTGCATCCTCGAGACGATAGGGAAGCCAGGGCAACAGCTTGGCATTAATCAGCCCCCTTCTGATTTACTTCCAAAGCCTTGAAGTGAGAGGGGGCGTCTGAGTAATTCAAAGTTTACAAAGTTCCAGCACATCAGTCCTTCACGGCTCTGAAGTAGATAATTTAAGCTTCACCCAGCTTGCTGTGTGGGAACCTATCGGGCACTATCTCGAAAGAAACTCCCTCTGTGCTGCTCTGGTCAGCGGAAACCCCACATCTCTGGAGATGTTCAGAATTTGGTTCAGGCCGATAAGCAGTGTTCCCAGCTGGATGAGTGTGCCTGTTCTCTTTCGTCTAGGCCCTGACCGCGCTGCAGATGTGTATTATGAATGTAATACATTTGTGGCCTGCGTTTTTAGTATCGGTCAAGCATGGCATGCAGCTCTGAAGGAAGCTGTCCTAGCTTTTACATTTCCTTCTCCGACTCCTTGACACCAAGTATGAGAGGACCAAAGCAGACCTTTTGTACATGAAGATCTTTGCCTGTCCCACGTCTGTGCTGATTTGGTCCTTAATTTGGCCAGCTGCTGAATGCCTGCTCCTCTGCTTCCTGTTCAGATTCATTGCAAGAGTTCAGACTTTTCCCCTTCAGCTGATACTTGCCCCTTCCTTTTCATACACCAACAGCAAACCATTCTCCTCCCTCAGCCCTTCATGTAGAGCAAAGGTTGAGAATAAAAGCAAAATTAGGATTTTTCTATACCAAAGGATATAAGGGTCTGTTTGCTTTAGGATTAAAAGGCTTTAAGGATCCTGTTCGTAACAGGATCCTCTTTTCAGGATTAAAGCATATAAGGATAGATTAGCTTTAGGATTAAAGCAAAATTAGGATTTTTAGATATCAAATTGCTCTCCTTCTCCTTCAGCTGCTTCACATATGTTGTGATTTAACCCCAGACAGCAGCTAAGCCCCACACAGCTACTCACTCACTCCCACCCGATGGGATGGAGGAATCAAAAGGAAGAGTAAAAGTGAGAGAATTTGTGGGTTCAGATTAAGGCAGCTTAATAGGTGAAGCAAAAGCCATGTGCACAAGCAAAGCAAACCAAGGGATTCATTCCCCACTTGCCCCGGGCAGGCAGGTGTTGAGCATCTCCAGGACAGCAGCGTTCCACCACCAGTAACGGTTACTGGGGAAGACAAGCGCCATCACTCCAATAACAAAAACATCCCTGTATCATCCACACTGTTTCCAGCACAATCCAACCCACCGCCCCACACTGGCTACTGCGGAGAAAACCGACCCTGCCCCAGCCAAACCCAGCACAGCAGTGCAGATTTTAGATGTCTTCTAAGTCTCATGCGCTGAGAACAATCTATTCCCTGCTGGTCTTTGTGTAACCTCAGCCATCCCTCTTTTTTTTGCTGAAGTGCATGTTCCTGGTCTGTTTAATCTTTCTTTTTAATTATGGGCATTCCATGTCTTTGATTGTGTTTGTTGTCCTTCTTTGTACCTTTGCAGTTCAGTTATATCCTTTTTGTGAGCAGCTGCCGCAGGAACTGGCAGAGCTGAAGGCACAGGACACTGTGTATGCAGCGGTCTGAGTGGGATTTCTGCTTTACTCTCTTTCTCTCACTTTAAGTCCTAAAAGTTAATTTGATTTTTTTAATGCATTGTGTTGCTTTTATTCATGGAAATTCCTGCAGCGTCTGTGAGATCTTTTGAACATTACATCCTAATTTGTCTTGTATCCTAAGGTTGTATCCTAGTTTAGAGGATGTGTTTGGCATAATTTTTTTGAAAATTTTTTTTGTATCTTACTACGAATTCCTTCTGACGTTTTATTGGCCGGTCGCTCAACACTCTGTAAGTCTTTGCAGGAAGTTTTAGTTTTCATTGTCTCGAATAATTTTATATCTTCTTACAATACTGACTAAAGTTGGCAGACTGATGCTCTGCATTCTTCTCTCTGAGGTTCTTTCACTCCCAGTGAACCAGAGATCCAGACAGGTGTATCAGTATCATTGTGATTGTTACACAGACAGAAAGCCAACAATTTGCTCAGTAACACACGTCAGTTTTGGCAGGTTTAGAATTAGAGCTTAGATCTTACCTCTCCGCCCAACCCTTTTAGCATGCCTAGCATGCCTCCTTTATTTGCTTATTAGATCGGGAGCTGCTCTTCTGTATAACTGTAGACTTAATAACTGGCAATACATTGTTTAGGAGGCTGAACTGGTGGATAGCGGCTGCACAGAAACTTGGAACAGCAGTTCCATTCCATTCGGGCCTGGCCTGGGGCTGTGGGGTTACGCATTAATGCTCAGTGCCCCTCAGCGCACAGGCGTCCTGAGTTCTGTGTGATCCCCGGTCTGACCTGAACCGCTGTGTTCTCAAACTGTGTGAAAAAAGAAAAAAAACAGTTCCCGAGTTTCTCATTTGCACTGAGATTTTGCTTTCAGGTTTTCCCTTGCAATGACATCCGATAGAAACTTTTTTAGGTTTTAAGCAAAAGCGAGTGCGGACTCTAAATTTGGGCCTTGGTTCTTACTCTTCGGTATTTAGAAAGAACAAATCAACAAGTGTCAAGCAACAAGAAAGTAACTGTGGTGGAGGACCCTGCAGATGAGAACCTTGCAAATATAGCAGAGGTCACCTTAAGTCCCACTCTGTGATCAAGAAGCTGTAGGCTACAAGAAAAAGTTTGTGTTGCCTCTATGAACCAAAGCCTCAGCGATCTAAGCTGTTTTAACTCAACAAAAGCAGTGGTATTCTGGGAAAATGAAGCCTGGCTCCTGCAGTTGGTGGAACAGAGCCACGTTCTACACATAGGTGTTCTCAGGGGAGTTGTTGAAGCATTTTAATTCACCTTCTTCCTTTTTGAATCCACCCTTCTCCCTCGCTTGTCTTTTTCCCCCCTTTGAATTCTCTCTGCTTCGGACTGAAATTGTTGAGGTTTTGCCACCTCCGTGCAAAAATGCACTTGTAGAAAGAGTGTTGCATGTTCACTTGAGTACGTGAGAGGAGGAATGATTCTTTTAAGTGGAAGCAACACGTCACCAGCTAAAAAGCCCCAACATAGAAAACAAATCAGCAATCTAAACTGCTATGAGGAGGACAAACAAGGGACGGGGGGAAGATCAGCAGAGGGGTGTCCTGTCTCCCTCCGTTGTTCTGCTGCCGTAGAGAACAGCGCGGATGTTGATGAGCGGGCCCGCTCTGAACCGTGTGTTGTTTTCCGCTCGGACTCCCTGTTATTTATGTCTAAAGTCACCCTGAGACCAGGTTCGGACGCTGCCCGTTCCCTGCTCCCATTCAGGTTTCTTTGCTCTCTCCTGTCCGCAGCTCGACAATCCGGTTGTGCACCAGCGTGGGTTGTTGCGGCAGAACGGCTTCTCCACGCGGCCCAGCTTCTGCGCAGGGAACGAAACACAAGGGCAATTACTTTTAACTCTGAAACGCCACTTAAGGCAGCGGCCGGGGAGCTGCTCACAGCTCCTTCCTTTAGCACTTCTCTGGGCCATTACCCACCCGGATTAACAGCCTCCCCTTCCCCGCCGTGCGCACCTCACCCAGCCTCCCTGCGCTGGGCTTTTCCCCGGGCACTAATGAAATTACCACCAAAACTGATTACAAGCAGGGCTGGAGCACTTTGACCAGTGAACCCGCACCTGTGCGCGTGGTTGACCTTTAATGGCCCAGCTCTGTAGCTGTGTGCAGGTTAATTTGGTTTCTAAAACCTGTTCTGTGAGGAATCCGTAGTTTCATTTCCCATCAAAACGTGACCCCTGCTGGAAGCCAAGAGATGTGGCTTCAACTTTCTAACATGTCAGAAAACCCCGGCACGGAGAATATCACAGATGTGATCGATGAGACACGTCACAGGCGTCACTGAGTGCAGGAAATCACAAATATCTAAAGAGTGCTTGGCTTTAAAAGGCTTTTTAAAGTATTCACCCAACTGCAAAGCTACAAAACACGATTTATTTTTTTTTCCTCATCTGTGGGATTACGTTTTACAGAACTCCTGGAACCCGTGACCTTTTTGCACAGTGGGGTGTGTTCCTTTTTTCAATTCGTATTCTGGATATTGAAATCTATTGGCAGGAAGTTCTCAAAAAGCTCAAGGTAGCAGCAATACATTTCACAATTTATACACGTTTATACCACTGTTTGACGTTTTCGAAATGGCATAATATTTAAATAAAAACAAAGAGAGTGTCAGGCTGGTAGGATTTTTTTTTTAAACATATCAGTAATTTACTGTGTAAGGAAAATAAATTCCATCTGTGAAGGACCTGGGCCTGCTACAGGTGCCACGTGGGCTGAACCAGTTTTCTGCTGGCACGTCTGCGTCTTTTAAAAGGAACCAGCTGGAGCGAGTAGCCCTGCCTGGGAAGTCGGCGGACGCTGATGTGTAGCTGACAAATATTGCAGCAGCAGGTATTTCTGAACTGAAACGTCTGCCAAACAGAAAAAGGTGCATGTGTGGCAGGATGGAAACCACGATCTGGGATGCAAAGGCAGAGCGGGAGGCCAGGAACCAGAAGGTTGGTTAAGAACTGAAAAGTGAGTCGTGGTTTTGGGGAGTGGAGCAGGACTGGACAGCAGAGGCTGTTGTAGTATCCTCGGATCCACGTTAGAATTTAGTAATTAATGGTTGTGTAATTAACGGTTCTGTGATTAACCAGTCTGTGGGCCGTGCGGGCATGATCTCTGTGAAATGAGAGGGGCAGCGAGCACACTCTGGCAGGTGTTGCAGGCCCACGAGAGGTGTTCTTGTGGAAAGACTTCATAGTGAGTTTGAGCAGTTAAAGTGCCTGGTTTTGGCTTTCTGGGAGGGCGTTGATGTGAAGCATTTTGTGACTTAGTTTGGGGTTTTTATGGCATCACAATTCTGAAAGGCAGTTCTCACAGGCAAGAAGGCAAATCTCAGCCAGCAGCAGCAGCTGAGGGCGATCGGTGTCCAGAGGTGGCTTCTCACAGGAGTTGGTGTCATCTCGTTGAAGGTTTTGCAGAGTGTTTCAGGTTTCATTGAAATAGCTCTGAGGTTTCTATATGCCCTGAAAGCCCCACGGGGCTGCTTTGATCCCTGGGAACAGTCAGTGAAGCACACACCAGGGCCTGTCCACATCAACATTCGGTACAAGTGTTAAGGTTTGGCTTCGAAATAGGGAAGTGGAAGCAGCGTAATTTTATAAATACAACATTGTGGCTGAAGAGCAAAGACTTCGGTTTGGGATCTCAGGGCTGCTCCTATTTCCACTGTAAATGGTGCGACACTGACCATCAACCTGAAGTTTACATTCCTGGCCTCTGGTGCTTTCTCCATGTGCTTGAAGTGTTTTCAGGTGGCCGTGATGTTTTGCCAAAAATAGAAGTGGCAGTTGGAAAAAGTGGTTTAATGTCAGCCTAATCTTTAAAAACTTCTCCCTTTGGTGGTGTTGAAGAGACCGTGACCACAGTGCTGTACCCATTTGTCATAAATATTACATTATCGTTACAAATCAACCGAGATTCTAGTGTTTCTATTAACTTCTTCCTTACAGTCCTCAAGGAACAGAACATTTAATGGGTAGGTTTTGTCTTTAAAGCCAATGAATTGGCCACAAAGTAGTGTCCATTTAGAAGCATTGCTCTGCAGGAATCCCATCCCCTCCCAGTGGAAGGCTGCAGCGCGACTGCTCTGGCAGAACTTGCACAAGTTCGCTGCACAGTGTCGTTTATGAAGAATCTGCCAACAGTAAAGTGAACTAGGAGATTATAAGCTTGAAAAGTTTAAAAAGAATCAAAAGGGAAAAATCTTACGGACTGTCTTTGAAACGACGTAGTTTTAAATGTAGAAATAAGATGCGCTGAAATTAGCGGGCTTAGAAATAACGACTACTGAGGAAATCCAAGTGGCCATTAAACCAGCCCTGGAGCTGAGAGGCGATTCCTTGACCCAGTGACGGGACCTTCGACTGGATGTGAGCGCGAGCTCCGTCTCTTCATGGAAAAGGAATGATTTTTTGGACATTTTGCGAGCCAGTGAGCGACACAGATCCGTCCTAAAAGCATTTTGGGTTTGCGGGAACTCTCTCAGCTGATTTTGCCAGTCAGCACCGCTGGACGCAGGTGACGCTGCCGATGGTGCAGGGACAGCCGCACAGAACGGCCGGGGCACGGCTGTAGTCTGCTTTTGCTTTTTCCTGTTTCGGAGCAGAGCAAGGGATGCACTGCCTGAAATGTACTTCGGGATGTCACAATTTGTCACTTCTTTAAGCGCAGAAAAGTACATATTACCTGAAGACTCTACGTTTCTCCAGAGCTATTCGTGTGGGAGCTGAATGCAAAACAGACCTCTGGCCTTGTTAAGCTGCAGCACAGGGAAAGGGCTTGGGTCTAGTTGTTCAGTCAGCACTTTTTTGCCCATCTGCTGAACACGATGCCTGGGCTGGAAGGGACCTCCTGAAGTCCCACAGTCCAACCGCAAGCCCATCAGGCTGCCCAAGGACGTGTCCATCGCGTCTTCAGCTCGACCGGGCCGGGGATTCACCCCCCGGGGCCGGTTTTGTGTTCCGCTGGCACGAGGACTCAAGGCCCTGATAGGCCATTGACATCTCTCACAGACTCACCCGCTGCACGCAGAGAAATTCCGTCTGTAATCGATGGAGCTCTTGGGCCTGGAGCTGCTGGTGCGAAGCAGCGACTGCCCACGTGTCCCCAGCTCATCCCAGGCTGCTCCCACCCACCCCCGTGGCTGAATTTGCAATCTCTTCATCTCCACATTTACATCAGTGGCACCAGACATGGTGTGAAATACGACTGTTCTATTTTGCTTTGATTTTAAAGGAACGTGCTGCTGCAGTGTGAACTTTATGTATGGATTTTCACCTGGCCCGGAGATGGAGTCTGGTGAAGCACACGGAGCGGGCGGCGCTGGGAACGCAGCACTGAGCGTCTCTGATGTAAATATATATTAATTCCATATTCACTGACATTCATTTCAGTTCCATTCATCTCCCATGGAATCTATACCTTGTAACGCAAGCCGCCCTCCTCTAGCAGCGCTACAACTCAAAACACTCATAAGAATAAAACTCCACCAACAGTTTCAGTAATTCAATAATTTATTCATCTAAAAAAGTGTGTAAAAGTATATAGCTCTCATCCACAAGGTATATATGAATGACATTTAAAATGGAGGTCTTTATTATTATTGTTTCTTTTTATCAAAGTCTTTTTTTAGTGTATTGTACCAGCGATATACTGTAGATTTAAAATGAACTTCACATTTTTTTTTTCGTTTGTTTTCTTTCAAATTGTCGGCTATATATAAAAGAAGCTCACTGCAAAATGCTCAGGAAAAAAAACCAAAACAAAACCAAAAAGAAATTCAGAACTCCCCAGAAATGTACAGCCTTTACATTTAAAAAAGGTTCTGAAATATACATACAAGCATGCTGGACATTCCCCGCCCCCTCCCGCTCCCTTCCGCTCCAACAACTGGAATAATAATTCTGATTTCGGCATGAATTTCCCAAGTTAGAAATTAAAAAAAGAAAAATAAAATAAAATAACTTTCTTCACTCTGTAGGAAAGCCAGGGCTTGTACATTTCAGATTAATTCAGTAAAAAACTCACAAGTAAAATAATGCATATTTAAGGGAAATATTATACAGAACTTTTCACACTGAAGTACATAAGATTTTTCTTTAAAATCTATTGCCATTCATTTATTTTGCACAAAAACGTATAAATATGTCACCAGCTTCTCTTAACTTAAAAAAATTAAATAAAAGACACCAGATGAAAACTACTCCTTGCTGCCCTTTTTTTTTATTTTTAATTTTTGCTTAGAACCAGGTTTCTGGGGAAGAAAACCCCCTGGATAAAAACGGCCCATTTAAAAAGAATAACCAAAATAATAATCCAAAGTTCAGATGAATCCTGGGAACAAATAACCCCCAAATGGTAAAAGATTACAAATGTCTACTTTACATTTTTTTTCCTCCCCAAGTTAAATTTTTTTTTTTATACAAGTTTACAATCTTCATCTTTTTATGCTCTTCAAAAGGCCTTGAGAATTTTCTCTTCTGATTAAGAAAAAATAGTACTGCAATATTTTTAAAGTCAATTTTACACTGTACACATTAGATACAAATGGTTTGATATCAGATTTCTTTTTTTTTTAACCTATACATTGCAAAGAGGAGAGACCCACACGGGGGGTTTGGTGCAGAGAAGGAGAAAATCCATTTACAGGTTACTCCGCCTTCTCATTACACAGCAATTCTTTTTTTTAATTCTTTTTTTTTTATTATTATTTTATATAATTTGTTTTAAACGTTACATCATCTCAAGAAAAATACTTTTTAAAACCATAGATTTTTTTTTTTCTTTTTTTTTTTTTTTCCAACCAGAACGTGAAAGTCTTTTGGAAGAACTTTAAAATTTGTCGTCTTTTTTCTCCACAGATACCGAGTGGGTCACACAGCCCGATCCAAGCGCCCGACCCGTCGCGGGCAGCCCCTGCCCGCTGCACAGTGCAACCACACACTACAAAACGGAGTTTAAATATAAACCCCTCGAAGCCTGGAATGAAGGAGTCATAAAAATACTTCAATTAGCCATTCACCTTTACAATGGCGATCGTTTTACTAAACAAAGTAACTTTGCCACCACAGTGGTGTAACTTCAAGTACTAATTTAATGATATAATTTTTAAAAATTATTTCTTTGAAATAATATTCCTATAGTCAGAAAAAATACACCAGATTTGTAACTGATTTAGTGTAAACAAAAACCATCTTTTTGGATATGTACATGGACGAGTCTGCCCAGAATTAAAGGGCGACTTGGGTTTCAGTAAATACTTTTCTAGCATCGCTAAATTTCCTGGAAATATATTTCAATCATAGCTCTACAATAGATTAATTTACCACTTTCCTTTGCCCTTCCATTGGGCTTTAAAGTGTTTTTTCCTCCCTACCTCTCTCTCACTCTTCTCCCACTAGGTAGTGTTGTCCTTCATCAAACGCTGGCCAGGTCTTGCTGGAACCCTAAACCACAGGGACGTCCTGACCAGCACACGATTCCCTTCCCAGCTTGGCCTTAATGATTGTTACGAGCTTCAGTTTTGATTTCTAGGTCAGAAGAGTGAGAGGTACGTAGATAAATAGCCCTACGGTAGGACGGAGCTGGATTTTTCCGATATTCTACTGTTCCTGGTCCTTTATAATTTAATCCCTCCCTCCCCCCCAAACCTAAAAATAAATAAAGTATCTCCAGACCATTCATATCTACATGGACAGGTAACAAATGCATGCATTCATCCCAATCCACTCTGACAGGAACTCCAGGTAGACAGAAACTCCAATATTTATATGAGACTACAACTGTGTGGTTGGTTGGGTTTTTTTTCTCCTGCAAAGTCCCGGTTTATGATGATCAAACAACAAAGTAAGTTTTGGACAACCCAGACTGGTCACTACAAGGTATTTTTACTTGCAGGGTGGAAACTGCTCTCGGTTGTTTATCAGAGTTCCTAACGCGAAAAGATACTGTAGTCTTCCTTAAAAAAAAATATATATATAAAAAAAATAATCGCACTGACCAGGAGTTACTGGGTCACCAAACTAACACTGGCTTGAGGTTACTCTTGTGTTCGCTGTTCTCGGATGTTCTCAGATTTCGGACTGAAGCTGCCAGAGATGTCAATGGGTAATTTAGTTTTGAACACTGCAGAATTCACATGTGCTTTTGGAGGAACACAAGCACAGCACAGGACTGGTCTGAAGAGAAGCAAAACTGTGATCTTTGCAGACTGTGGCACGTTTCTCAGGTCGAGGGGAGAATAAGCCAGAAGAAGAAGTGCTTTTCTATGGGTTACAGTATATTCATGATGGCGTTGTACAACTGAGTGAGCACCACGAAGTGGACAGGAAGGCAGGAGCTGCGATCCTGAGTGGCAGGGTTACACGTCAGCCAGGACAGTGCATTGTACTGCTCCAGAACAAACCTGCAGAGAGAAATCAAACCGCCCTTCGTTAATCCTTCTCTTTTCTAGATTTACTTAAATGTATCTCCGGTCTGTCCTACAAGCACATGTCACGAGGACCACCCGGCCACATTAATGCTGGCACCAATATTTAGTTTTAATATGCTTGAACTTGAGTAAAGCTGTTTCAGCGCAGGCCCTCCCCATGCGCAGTCAAGGTTACGGAATCACACAGGTTCAAATACCACTGCGTTCAAAGCCTGAAGTCTCGAACCGCTCTAAGGATGGAGGTTCCACAGCCTCTCTGGGCAACCTGGGCCAGCACTGGATCACCCCTGGGTGATCCTGTCTCTGATGAGAATTCCTCAGGTCAGAACTGGTGAGTGTTGCACCTCGTTTTCTCCCTGTGCGTTGCACCACCCTTTTATTCCAAGACAGCAGTGCCCCAGCACACTGACAGCTCAGGCCTCTAAGAGGATGCAAATTAAGATCTGGTGGAATAATAAAGACACCACCAATTTTTTTAGATTAGGTTACTCTTCACGTTTCCTGCTGATAGCCTCTGCTTGGTTCAGTGTACGCGTTTGTTCCCTGGTGTGTTCCACCCTGTATATGCTGTCTCACAAACCAGATCTTTTTTCAGGCCCCAACAGGTGGGATGGAGGCAAACAGTCCTCTAGTCATCTTGAACAATACGATACCCAACCCTGTATTAATTCAGGAAGAATGTCTCCTTTATACCCCAAACCCTAAGACACTGTTATCAGGAGAGTATTTTTATCTCCTTCTATAAATCAGTTTGGTTTGGTGAGTACAAATAATTATTGAGCCAGTCCAGATGAGACCACCAGGTAAACAGAACAATCTCTGGGAGGCAAACCAAGGCGTCTGCTTGGAAAGGCAAAGCTGTTTGTGCATCTCCTTTCCACAGTTTTGTATGAAAAACTGACGAAGTAACCCTCAAAGTCCTGCTCTTGGGTGGGGGAGGCAGCAGCTATCGTAAGAATTGCCCACTGCACTGAGACCTGTAGAGCACAGTAGAGTTATCAGCTGTTGATAAAGCTAAGGAAAAATTTTGCCAGGTTGAAAAGAAAAGGTCTGAAATTGCAGAGCTCAGTCCCCACAGCCTTAGGGAGGAAATGCAAAAACCAAAAGGCGTTACCTCAAAACATCTGATGTGGTTTTAGAGTCAAGGGGGTGAGGAACTCGCTGAGAATTTCTGGCAGGTAGAAGCTCATCTGTCTGCGCTACAGAGATGTGGTGATGTAACGAGGCCTGTGTAAAGGAAAAAAGCACCAATTAACTCTTCACAGAGCAAGGACTTCTAAAGATCCACAGTGAACAAACACATCCTGAATTGTCTCAGGACAGCGTGGCACGTCGGCAATTCTTTGCTGAACCCACCACGACCATGTGTATCTCCAATTCCCATAATGATCACAGTTATGAATAAACTGACTTCTCTTTTTGACTGGACTCAAGGATCACTAAACAAGCGTGTGGAATTCTGTCCTTCGTGTTAGGCAGGGCCGAAGTGGTGATGGGAAACACTCGGAGGCGTCAGTGCTCCTTCTGGTGCTTCAGTAACAAACCACCCCGAGCCGGACGGGGCTGTCTGGCCACAACACCTCCCGCAGCCTTTGTCCCGCTCTGCCCGCAGGCTTCCCCGGCCGTCCCATGGCTCCGGAGCAAGGCCTGGGCGACAGTTTGTACAGGGATTTCACATCAATCATGTGCTGGGGGTAGAGCAGCCACACGAGCCTTTCAGCGGGCAGCCTAATCCACCACACAGCTCCCCAGGCAAAACCTCTAATTCGCACTCCTCTAATTACGGCCCACGCATTAGAGGTGAAATACTTTTGCTCAGAAATACTTAATCCAAATCAGACAAAGCTGATTGCAATCCCTACGCCTCCCATGCCATACAGGTTTCCTAATTGCAGCGCTGTGCAGCACAAAGGAGACGGCACCCTGCTCTCTGAACGGTGTGCAAGTCGCTGCATGAATTCAGCCTCTCGCTTTTATTAAAAATTGTCCAAACCAAAACAGAGTGTTCCGAGTGAAATTAAACATTTAATTCAGCCTAGATCTGAGAGAGCAATTGTGTTGGGCTGGGGAGTGGTGGTGTAGGGAAGGGTGGTGGCTCCTTCTCTCTAATACAAATCTAGGCCAAGCTTACGGAAGGAATTCATAAAGTTGCCTGGAGCTCTGCTGACTGTTTTTACTGCTGGAACTGAAACATAAGTCTTTGGACTACTCATTCACAAAAAAAAAGCGTAGTTTTAAGTGTAGCATACAACTTCATCTATAGCTCCAAATACGTAGTGGCGCATTTTTTGTATTATTTTGAGATCTCCACTGTGTAGGATTACAGAAAAGCACATAATTCATGGAAATTACCCATGAGAAGTGCAGAGTGTGAGCAATAAGGTTCAGTACTTTGCTGGTGAAGGTGCTGCCAGGCCGACTGCAAATCATCGGTAACATCAGTCCTGAAATCGCGTACTTTGCACAAGGAACAAATTGAGAAATACTGAACACCTTCACTCTGATAATCGCCTGATAGACATGGATGAGAAAATTCAGCAAAGCAACTCGCAAAAATGTTTGATATTTGTTATTTAAGCTGAAAATGGACAAAGTGATACAATCTTTATTATTCTGTATGTTGGTTGTTAAATAGTTACGTGATGCTATTCAAGGCAGATTTTTCACCTTCTTTCCATGCTCACTAGTTCAGAGTTTTGTCATTCATTCAGAATAGAAGCTGCAGGACACCCTACAGGGATCACTGAATCTAGCGGGTGAACCAGTTCTGCTGTACACATCTCGCAAACACCAGCGGTTCTGGAATGGAAGGTGGTGGGTTCACCCTCGCACTACAGCCTCCACTGGGCAGCCGTCCCAAGTGGGGAAACGGAGATGGCTGTAAATTCTAACTTGTCACCTCTGCGTCACAACTGGATTATGGGGGAATTGAAGGTGTGCCTCTCCTTCGGCTGACTGACAATGAAAACTGGGACGCTCCTGTAACACCAGATACAGCTTTGATGATTCTTTACTTAAAAGCTGCCAAACTATTCCATTTTCAGGTAACAGCTTTAAGGACAGAGAATTAAGTTTTAATAGCCATGTATCTTAAGTAAATTTAAACCTAAAATTGCATTTCTGTTTCCAGTACTGTCACAGTTATGGGTAACATGCAAAGCCAACATTTTCACAGAAAATTCATAAATGGAGTTGTCCTTCCCGTGTGAATGGATACCAAAACAGACCTTGAGGAAGAGGGGACACTGGTTTTGTGCCTGAGGACAGGATGACCAGAACCACTTGGGAAGATTCTCAGCTTTGGCAGTTGATACGAAGTATCCAAGAGCAAGAGGCTGCTGCTTCAGTTCTTCAGGGGCTTCTCTGGAAAGGAGACGTTCCCCTTGGCTCTGAAAGAACAGTTGAAAAGCAGGTTTGTTATGTCATCACATCCCGCAGCAGGGTG
>VWYH01008604.1:242437-311545 GCA_013399365.1 Pampusana beccarii
AACTTCTTCCCAGTGAGGGTAACAGAGCCTGGCCCGGGCTGCCCAGGGAGGTTGTGGAGTCTCCTTCTGTGCAGAGAGTGTTAAACAACGAGAAACCAGCTGTGAACCTCATTTCATCAGACTTGGAGTCGCTGCCTGTTAGTGTGTGTATATATATATATATATGTATATACATGTATATATGTTTGTGATTTTACTTCTGTACAATAAAACCTAGATGAGCCCCTCATACCTAAGGCGGTTGGATAGGAGCGCTTGGGGTGAGCTTGCCTACCTCATCCTGAGCATGCATATATAGTATATGTATCCTTATCTATCATGGACCACATTAGCCAACCTACACAGGTCTCCTTAGGTATCAGAGAGGGTGACTGCCATTCTAGAGTGTGTTCCTATTTTAAATGCGTTTGTGTTTTTTTGGAAACGCCTTTTATTATTTTCCTTTACTTTTATATCACAGAGGGAAGACACAAATGATGCCTGTGAAGAGTTCATTTAATCCATACACATCTTAAGTCAATAAGTTGGCGGGGGGGGCGGGGAAAGATTACAAAAGATTCCACTGTGCAGGGAGCGGCTTAATCACAAAGCCTGCACCCCTAATCCTTCACACAAGTCTTTCTCTAGCAGTAATATCTTGATGAGCAATCAAAGCACGTTACCCACTCCGTAAAGCTGGAGGAGGCGGCAGCTCACCCGGCTGCGGGCGCTCCAACAGCAAACCTGAACCTGCTGCCGAGCCATCGGGGCCGGCGCTGCGGAGCCGCGGCAATCAATTACGGGTTACACGGGCAAAGGCTCGACCTTCCCGACCCACGAGGTAATGATCACACGCTGCTGCTTTTTTAAAACCAAAAATTACACATCAATTACTAGGCCCTTGTTAATGGTTAAACTGAATTACTCTGACAGGTTCATCTAGAAATGGCTTGTCCAGGCCTCCAAGCGCTTTGGTCATTAACCTTTCAGTGCTGTTCTTAAGCCACTTGGACGGAGTCCATTGAGAGTGGGTTCTGTAAACGCATTATTACTAAAAGTCGTGCAGAATAGAGACTGTTGAATGAACTAAATAAAAGAGAGAAACTGTAATGAGTGATGAGCTGTGATTTATGGCTGGAGGGCTTAGTAACAGAATTCAAAGCTTTCAATTTGCCCACATACCAGTTTGAAATAACCAAGTGACAGCAACGTGCAGTCATGTACCCTTTGAAAAGCGGGTTGGGGTATTAACGTAAGGTAAGGTGGTTGTGTACTGAGATCGCAAAATGCAGCATTAGCATTTTTGTGGCTGACGCAGCAGTAATTTCTCACTCACAGACCGTATTAAGTTGAGCACTGAAGCATTTGGGCAGAGGCTGCAAGGAAAATACAGGCAGGACTTTTTTCCTTCCAGGTGGTGAAAGTACCCGCCATGTGGTCAGTCATTTTCAGGGACTGAGAATTATTTTCCTGAGAACTCTATGTGTAGAAAAGCGCAGGGCTTTATACAGAGCTCGAGCAGTGTCATTCACAGGCACATATCAGCTGTGCGTGCACCTCCACTAAGCGTCTGGCCTGTCCTTCCTTTCACACCACGTCTAGAGTTTCTCTTAAGACCGTTTAAAGGCACTAGTGATAGTCACAGATCCGGATCCAGTTACTTAAATCATTACAGATCACTGCACCAGATCTTTTAAATCTATGGGGTTATCTGTTTCTTGAAGAAAAGTCAGCCTGTTTCCTTAATAAAGTACTGTATTATTTAGTGAAGAAGGAATAAGCTACTGCTTTAAAGGTACCATTTCTAGAATAAAGATTCTCCACAGGAAATTACGAAGTGCCAACCTTCTACATAATTGTGATGGAACCATTTTAAGAGTACAGTGAAGTCTCTTGCACAGCTGAATGAGTAAAAGAGTTCCATCAAACACGATCCAAATTCTGCTAAAGCTGATTCAAGAAAACACCTCGAATTACCAAAAAAAAGTAAGTAATCGTAAGTAATCACTGGAGTTGGAACCAGCTTTATAAAATCCACTTCAAACAACAGTAACTTACAAACGCTATGTGCTCTGGGCTAATTTTTACTTAGAAAACAACATTTGCATAAACATCCAGCACCTGCGGAGTTTCCATGGGTAGGGTTTTATTATTAGGAGAATTATCAGTGTTCGTGCCTCCCCTAGGAACTCATGTGAACTGAGCTGTCAGATCTCCCTTTCTCTCAAAGACTTGTCACTTCATGCCAGGGACATTCCAAATGATTTTCCAGAAAAAAAGTGGATAAGGACAGATTAAATGTATACAGGGTCGTTAGATATGGCTCTACCACACAAAAGTAAAGCTTCTCTCTCCTCCTCTCAATTATCTCCTACACTAACCATTAACTCTAGAGATGTAAACGGTCAAGGCAGAGGCATCTTTTACAATAGGATTTAACCAGCACCTTCAATTTTCATGTTAATTTCTGCTTGCTGTTGACCTAATTATGTTTGAGAATCTACAGGAAAAAATATTTTCTTGGAGGATTTAGGTGTTTTTTTGTGTTTGAGCAGTACGTGCCCTGAGGTGCTGCAGCCTTACCCTGCTGGGCTGGAAGTGAGGTCCCACGCCAATGCCAGACGGAGAGCCAGGGGAAGGAACAGGGGAGGAATTTGGTGAAGAGTGAAGATTCCCTGTTATTAAAATCCTAATATCATTGTCCATGTCATCTGGGAACGGGAGGTCAAACATGTCATCTGAAAAGGAAAAGAAAGAAATATCATTTCCAATGTGCTGCACTCATTTTTGTCAAGAAATTTTTGTAATTTATTACCATTCCCTCTGATTTATTATCGTTTCTTTTTTTCCTTACATAGCCTTGAGATAGATGCAACCGCAGATAAACACTTTACTGCTTAATCCTTCTAAGTACCTGTGACTGTAACCGCACAGACTTGAAAGGAAAAGCTGGCAGACATCTCTTAAAAACATGAATTTTAACAACGGTCACAGAGTGAACGGGAATCCTGTCACACTAGCTTAATAAAAATCCAAACTGAACTTTATAAGAGGGAAAACGACAGCTCTCTGCAGTCAGTCCCAGGAATCCATGAACCTCACACTTGAAGGACGTTAAACAACCCGGGCAGGTGCTGCTGTTTGGCTGTGGGTGCTGCACACCCACCCTGGCACCTTCGCTCCCACATCTGGGAGCAGAAATGTTCCAGCAGCACCCAGGGAACCGCTCCCAGCGCCACTCCCGCTCAGGCGATGCACTTGTACGACTGTTTCAAACACTGCGCCAGGATTTCCTGTGAGACAGCCTGTGATATTTTACTGCCAGCTCAGAAATTAAATACACTTGGTCTATCATAACTTGCTATTTTAATTTGCTTTATGGTAATATGTGGGAAGGGCATAAAGATACAGTGAAACTGTGTTTGCATTCTGTGAGAAGTACCTTCCATTGCTCAGTTGTTCGAAACAGGTTATGATACAATGAGTAACAAACGATGGAAAACTAAGACGTTATAAACACAGAGCAAAAAGTTGTATTACAAGTATCATATTATGGTTTATAGGGGGGTTTTTCCTTATTCAGATTGCTCAGCAGGCACAGACATTTAAAAATTTATAATGACATTTAAAGTACATTTTAGGAGACAGAAAGGGACAGTGGGAGCTGTCTGAATTAACTGGATCAACTAGAATTCCAGCCAAATGTATACTAAAACACACACAGCCTTTAATAGGAGTAAAGCATTTGTACATATAATAAATATTCTTGAAAGAGAAGAATTTTCATGAAAATGGAAAATAATGTCTGTGTCTTGAACTAATTTCACACGAAGTCCTAGTGCTCAAATAGGCAGGTGGTTGTTTTCCTTCATCTTCTGAAGAGAAATACTGGATTGCAAGAGCAACAAATTAACTTAGTTTATTAACTTCTGCCCTACAACCTCAGCAAACAAACCAGAACTCATGTCATGCTCTGCTTCGCCTCCAAAGCATAAATGAGCTGGCTAATAGCAGAGGAAGCAGTTTAATCATTAAGTAGAACAGAATTAAGAAAATTAAATTTAACACCATTTTGGAAAACGCCAGTTCTTGTACCTGGTTCTAATTAGCATCTGAAGCACTAAAGGGCAGGTGAATGCAGGTTAAATATTTGTGAGCACAGCGCTGGGGCAGGACAGGGGGGCCCGGAGGGGACAGAGGGGACATCCCCACCGGGAGGCCACGGGGATCCCAGGACGAACAGATCAGAGCAAGGTGGCATTAAAAATGGGGGTTTTCTTCCTCTCTATACTGGAACTTCCCTCTGCAGAAAGCGTATCTATTGTAAATGTTTGAAGTTACTCTTGGTTTAAATTATTTTACAAGCATTTTTAGGGATTTATGGCAAAACAGGTAGGAGAATACTTACTTGATATAAAGTATTAACCAGAGTCTTGCTGACAAAAACTATAGGGTTAAACGCACTTGCAAAACCACACTGCCAACATAACGAATTCTCAGCTTGGTCTGTTTTGCCTACCTTACAAGAAAATCAAAATTCTAAACCAAGTACCTCTTTCCTCACAAACTTTGTCTCCAACAGGCCATGGAGTGAACCAGTACTGTAAAAAACCAGCTGGCCTGATCAAGTCACAAGAAGAAGAAAAAGCATTTGATAGGCTGTGCCATTTTGCATCTTGATCAGTCAGTATCACTTTTGGAATAGATCAGTGTGATTATCTGAAAACAGACCTCACAAAAAAGCACAGTGTACTATCCTGTAGCTGGACAGTACTGTGCACTCGATTTTATTCATGGCTGGTACAGCCCCCCCGATGTTCTGAACAGGCCCCGAGCGTTCGCAAGCGTCTCACAGCCCAGACGTGCGTTCACTCACCATTCGTGGGGCTGAATCCGTCCTCGTTGGGGTAGTTTGCTGGTGCCACCTGGATCGTAGCGGAGGTCGGGAACACCAGGATGTGGGTGCAGGAGGCGTCCTGGGGCGTGTTGAGTTGCGATGACTGCAGGTTGAGCGCAGTGCTCCGGCCAAACACCGATCCCATAGTGACAGCGTCTTGCGGAACAGAGGCAACGGCAGAGACGTTAATTAGCATCATCTTCAAAATACACATTCTGTGTTCAGTTAACTGCTAATCTGGGTTTGCAAGCTAACACAAGTGTTTGAAGGTTCTTATCTTAAAAAGAATGAATTACTAGAAGAGCTTGAAATGAAGATCACAAGTTGTAGATAATGTTTAGCTACGTGAATTCCCATACAATGCCCCATCTCTCCTTTCATTCTGCTGCCCCTTAATCAAAGATTTACTTGTTCAATGCACAAGTGAAATGTAATTTTCACACACACATCTGTACAATTATGCAATATAGCCCACTTTGGTTGACATGAAAAAATATAACTTGCCATCTATTTTGTCATGTTACAGAATCTCTGCTCTGAAAATTATTCAACTTGATGAGTAATTTTCAAGCTCATTTAATTCTGTTCCATGTAGTAATCTTTTATTTCTCAACTTAAAAAGCCAGAGTAGTTTGTAAGGATATGTCACCACGTACGTTAAAAAGTATGTGCTTAAGTAATACAACAAATACATAAAGGGAACCTCAAAACTTAATTTTATTTCAACTTAACTCTGTGGACTGCTGCTTATAATAGAACTCTATCAAGAAGTTAAGCATACAAAAAGGCAAGCAGGTTCATTTTCACCCTGGTTTACAGGGGCTCCTCTTTCACGCTGTTGGCTCTCACAGTGTCTGCAGAGGGTGTTCCAGCCTCACATCCCAGCTGACGAGAACGGGTCTCCCTGAAGACACGGCCTCCCGAGGGAAAAGGCCACCAGTGCGACAGTGACACTCAGCAAACCCCAGGAGCCTGAGCTCCTCATGGTGATTTTGGGAATTTTGCTGGCTCAAGCTATTTTCTACCGCAGTTAGCCATGCTAGTCAAGGGCATCTTCATGTGCTTATGTGACGAGCATGATAAAAGACGAAAAGTGTCAGTGGCATTTAAAGAGTTGGATAAAATGTACCTGGCATGACAACGAATGACCCCTGGGGCTCCATGGCAACTAAGCAGGCACTGAGGATGGAAGGCGAGTCGGCCGCCGAGATGCCGCACATGCGGCACACCTCCTTCAGCTGTTTGCTGATGGTCTGCAGGGAGCACTCCCCTAGGAGGATGCTCCAGTCTGAAACGACACAACATCGTGGGGTTCTGACTGAAAAAACCACTAAATATTAGTGACACTTGGCATTTCTGTAACCCTGCATGGTCTGGGCCGCCTCCCCGTGTGGTTCAACAAGGCGCACGGCTCTGCACGCTGGCAGATCTGGAATACTTGCAAAGCAAAGAGACAGCAGTTCATACACTCAGCGCCTGAGAAATTTTGTTAAACTTTGTTATGAGTAAACTAAATACACTAAGTAAAGCGAATTTCAATGGAGGTGTAGATATACATCCAAGAAACTACTTTTAGTCATGTAAATGACATTATGTGTCCGAATGGAGGGAGTTGCCGATTAAATTCTTTATCTATTTTCCTCCCTTTGTTCCATTTAACTCCTGTGTGTAATGGATACCAAATTCCCCCACCGGCGCAGGCAGCAGCTCTTCTGCCCTGCATGTACTACATGGGAGAAGGCATTTAATTACTGCATTTTTCCCCCCTAGAGTATTTCTTTGTGCTTTCAGATTGAACTGTTATTTACTGTGCACTGCTTTTCAATTTTTTTTCCCATCTCATGAAATACAGAATCTCTAACAATGTGCTGGCCAGAGGAATTCACGTCTCCTTCAGTTATTAATGTGAAAGGACAAACACTCAGGAAATGTCTTTATTGTCCTGTCTAATTTATCTTCATGTTCCAACTCGGGAGATGGGAGAAGGCCGAGTGCACCCCCTCAGAATCACATTTTCTTCCAGTCAGTGACCAAACAAAACCTGAATAGTGGCCATAGCCATTAGAAATGGAAGAAAAGATGATGAATGCATGGATTTGAATTAAATGTAAAAATCTACTTTTTTTTTTTAGTAACTTTTTTTGCAAGAATTCCTTGTTTGTTTAGTTAAAAGTTTAGGTATCAGAATTGAATCCTGTTTCTATTTCTGACAGGAAAACTATTGTTCAGATCTTCTTCTAACGTGATGAAACCCCCGACTTCCACTTGGAAATACACTGTGCAATTACTAGTTAATCCACACACCATCTACACAACACGAGGAGTAGCGCCAAACCCACTGCACAAACAAGCAAATTGTTTGTGCAAGCTAATACGAAAATATAGTGCCAGGGTGAGCTCCCACTCTCCATTTTCTGGTTTTCAAGGTTCACGATGCCTGACATTTCGTACCTTTGAGCTCGCCGTGGCCCAGGCGGCCGAGCCGCCCGATGACAACTCTCCAGGGCAGCGATGTCATCTGGACGATACCAACGCACCACTCCCAGAGCTTCTGCAGGCCGATCTTCCGGGCAGACACCTTGCTCCTCCTTGACCTGCAGGTTAAGGAAGAAGAAAAAATAAAACTGAAAAGAGAATCAAGGACAATGTTCACATTTCTATTCTATGTAATTATCTCCCTCCTTACCCTCTACAGTTCATGCTGTGCTGTGCCTAACTTACATTTTACTAACAAGACACAGAAGTATGTGTCTGTTTTCAGTACTATTAAGGCAGTGACAAGTGAGAGGCGTCAATGTGCTGAGCAACATCCCAGTTGTTTCTCAAGGTAAGGTTTGTAGGCAGCATTTGTAAAACAAGTGTAATACAGTAACATTTTTCCTCTGCAGTTTATAAGTTATAAAAATGCCAACTGAAATATTATCACCATAACATCATCATGATCACATCAGTAGGAAATACAACTAGAAGGGATGCGCAAGAAACTAATGAGAGAGATGGCGACTACAGACCTAGATATAATGTGAAAAATAAAGGTTTCTACCTGTTCGGTAAATCAATATTAACTATGCAGGTTTCCAGCAGTTCGCCATGAAGGTCAGTGCAGGATGCCAGAAGCCAACGCTGATCGTGAGACAAACAATATCCAACGAAAAGCACGTTGTATTTCTGGCTGGCCTCTCCAAAGGTTTCTCCCAGCTCTGTCTGCTTGTCTTTGATGGGGGCCAGTATGAACGGAGGCGAGTACAGCTGGATTGGGCTGGGCCTCTGCAAGAAAGTCAACACCATCAGCAGCAGATACATCAGAAACTATCTAATGCAAAAAACCACACAAAGACTGGCAGTGAGTACAGAAAAATGTGAGTTTGAAACACTAAATAAACTCAAAGAGTTCACAGTCAAGAGAGATACTGGGAAGAGGGTGGTTATAGACGATTCATTTCTGCTAATTAAAACCGATGCGCTTCAAAACTTATCTAAAGATTTCTTTTTATACACAGGGAAACTGAAGTATGAAAACAATCTTCGGACAGAGCAATACCAATCTCTGAAACAGTCAGGAGTTGGAACCTATTATTCTGTATAACCTTTTGCTAAAACGCCTGGCATCTGCTCACCCGTCCTTCCACATAGTGCCTACCCAACAAGGGACAGCACCAGCTGCTGTGAGTACCCAGGTGTTGCACCCAGCAATGGGTACGGCTCAAGCTGCATGCAGAGTTTTCTGTCTGAGCATCGGGTGTAATTTACTGCCATGAACACCAGGCATCATGTCAGGAATTCTTTAAGTCTTACAAGCTCACGGTTTAATTTCAGAACTACTTTGGTCTTCCAAACAGAACTGAACTAATTCATCAGACCTGTGGCACATGTGATAGAGTTTCTCTTTAAGAAATAAGCTACCCCTCATCCCTCCGAAAACCAACCTGTAAAAAGTTATAAGAGACCAAGGCCATTCAACAGCGTTTACCAATAACCAGAAGCAAATTAGTGGTTTCTTAATTTTTCAGGCAAAGTTTGGAAGGCTGCACTGCAGACTGATAGCAAACACATGTAAATGGAAAAAGCAGACATCTGATTAAGTATGCTAAATGCAGGCTGCTCATGGAAACAATTGCCCCTTTTTTGGTGTCTTTCGTATCTTCAGAAAATCAAACATGAAATGCAAAGTGCAAGTTAATCAGCTTAGAGGAGAAGTGAGCATTCTTAGAGGCATTACGGGGCACTGTATTTCTGCTTATGCCATTTTCTAAAAGTACCACCCGAGCACCAGTGCAGGAACAGGCATTACAGGGAGGGAGATGCTCGAGGGGTCTTGCAAGTTTATTGCTCTTCCCCTTACATCTAAATAGTTTGAAGCATGACTGTTGTAACTTGCTAGTAAATCCGTCCTGCTGAACAGAATCCTTTCTGAGGGAAGCATGAGGAGGGAATGTGAAGAGGAGACACCTGGGGCGATACGACTTTTAGAAATTTTCAGACAGTGCGTATGGTTTTACATGAGAAATGAAACATCGATAGGTTTGGTTTACAATGATTCTGAAACAAGGTTTTTAAACTCTTAACAAGCATGTCACTATCCCAAGGTGTTTAGTTGGTCCATTCAGTGCAAATAACACAGTCATCATTATCTCTCAAAGCATGAAAAACATTCATGGAGAGTAGGATGGATTATTCTTCTTTTGGAATCCCTGAAATTCCAGCAACAGGGCTTGAATATTGACAGTTTAACAAACAGATGAAAGATAAGCCCAATGTAATAGGGGGATTTCTCCATTACCTCAGGGATTTAATATTTCTGTAATTAGGCATAGGAACTTATTTCATAATATGCATATATGTGTGTATATAAATAAAGGTTGGACATAAATACGTTGTTGTAGGTGCACTTTAGACTAAAACTACAAAATGTCTCAGAATCTCAAGTAACACCATACATTTTCTCTTCTTTCACACTGATCTTTAACCTTTATGACTCAAAACCAGAAGCTTAAAATGTTTTGAAAGCAAGTAGTCTGACATTTTTCTTACTACTTTCTATTTAGTATTCGCTTACCTTTTCCCTTTGTATTATCATTGTCTTGCATACCTTGAAAAGAACACTGCTAAAAATATATTCTCTGCTCTTTTTTTTTTTGATATTTGAGAAAAGCGGTTACGGTTTATTAAGAGGCTTTCATTTCCTTGACACCGATACTAACCTCGGGATTTTTGAGGGTCATCTCAATGCTGGCAGCGGGGCCAAAGCCCGTGAGAGACTTGATGTGGATCTGGGTGGGCAGCGGCCTGCGGCACTGACAATACACCGAGAACGCCAGCGACTTCAGGTGCTGGATGTAGAAAACCTGCTCGTCCTTCATTGTCTGCAGCATGTACTGGCAAGGCACAATCTGTAGATTCATAGAAACAACCAAACGTGACTGAAAGCCTTCAGAGAGTTGTTGGTTAGTATCAAACGTGATTCCCGCATTCACTCGTCATTTAACAAGCGTGACACTTTGAACACGGTGGAGAGTTATTTGCAGGACAGGAGCTGGAGTTTTCCGGCAGGGCTGCTGCCCTTTTGCATGAACAGCTGCAACATTCAGCTGCTCTATTGCCTGATCCAAAACTGCTGTTTGCGTGAATGATGTATTTAAGGACACAAAATCTCTCAGAAAGTTAAGACTCCTACTGTCCAGTATAACAGAAGAATCTTCTTATAAGGCAACAGTAACTGAATAGTACTATAATACAGCAACGAGAGTTGAGAAACAGCTCACTAGAAACTATAAATGAATTTTGCTTTCTGTGATATAAACATAATTGGATGAGAAAGCCAATCAACTACACAAAAAGAAGAGACTATTTTCTCCGCTCAAGCCTTATTTTTCTGAAGTCTGCTTTTCTCATTCATGCTGTAATGTGAGAATAGCACATCATTCATTACATATATAACATTTATCCAAGTACACCACAGGTAAGTACTAGTGGCTACTAAAGCAATACCATGAAACTTGGGGGTAGTTTTTGATTTTAATTTTTTGAATCCCCAGTCCAAAACCAAATGTCCATATTCAAATAATTTTTTTAGAAGTGTTTTTCTAAACAACATCTTCATTTGTGGGTGGCCTTTCCTCCACAGTCTGGGCATTCTGAACTCTGTGTTTCGGCAGGTTTGGTTACAGTCTGTGCTCAGAATCACTGTTTGCTGTTCATGTGGGAACCAGCACTGCGCTGTCATTCCTAAAGGAGACTGTAGAGAGCAGAATAAAGACTCTGTTATAATGATTTATGTGCTTATTTCTCCTTTTCGGTTTAGTAAACAGTGGAATCTCAGCAATCTTATGCTGCTGTTCAGTTTTGTTTCAACCAGCGAGAAACAGAACTAGCGTAAGATCTGAGGTGTGAGCTGGGTGGGTAAGAGCACAGCAAGAGCAGCGGGGAAAAAGGGCACAACTTTCCTTCAGAAGTAAACGAAGCCTAACAAAAGCAATATTTTCAGTTCAAATCCTTTTCAAAATCAGAATTGCATCCCTGCAACCAATCTTTTTAATGTACTGTAAGACATACAATGTCCTACACGTGGCTGTGAAATGTCTTGTCTTTTGAACAGTGAGATCTTTGGAGCAGAAACTGTCAATACAAAATACTTACCTTGTATTTAACACTGACAGACCCAAGCAGATTCTTTTAAAAATATTTTCAGTAGTACTAAAACTTGAGTATCACAAAACCTTTCCTGCTCTATGGTTCTTGCTTAAACCACTCGAGCTTTGGTAGCATATTCTCCTTACTAAACGCAACTGTGTCTTTTTAAAAGACAACTTCTTTCTCCAAGGGGATCAGAAGAAGGGCTTTTCCAGTCTGTATATGGATTGTAATAAATCTACAAACATTTGGGTTTTATTTGTTTTGAAATGACTGTATGTTTGTGTATACTGTGGTACAGCAGTGAGAATATTGTGCTGGTATATATATTATGTTACTTTTTACTTAGAGAAAATTGTCTACTATTTTGATTTAAACTGGCAAAATGCCACAGCTTCTGAGAAACAACTGGTAAGTGCCCAGAAAATAAGCAATACTTAGAGCTGGTAAGTCCATCAGGTGTTGTCTTATACAGACTACGATACAATTTCAATATACAGTTTCCATGTTCTTGTATTTCAGACATTCAATATCAGTGGCTATTTTATTTTTAGTATCTTCAGGCCCGAATCGATCAAATTACCTGTGGTCTATCACCATATGAAGTTGTGAATCTGATTTTCAGTTCATCCCCAAGCTTGAAATATTTCGGTGAGAGTTTCCCCCATCATTTCAGGGAACTGAGGTCAGGATGACCAAAAATGACAAATATTTTCCATGCCCAATTTGAAACACTATAATAACTTTTTTTTTTCCTGTAGTTAATAATTTGAATGAAAATACTTTCAAGCCAAGTTGAGCATACATGAATATGGTACATGGAAATCACTCACATCACACACACAGCTCCTCATCTCCGGCCTCCCATTGTCCCCCGTTTATTGGGACTGAGCGGCTGTGAAAACCAATGCAGGACCAAATGCAGGCAGCCTGGGCGACAGGCCAAGCTCTGACTGCACAAATTCAATTCTTAAAGTAATTCCATAGTAAGGAACTATTATTATATGCCAAGTTACATGGTAAATTATTTTTAAGAAGCAGATAATAACAATACAATAGTTAAATTATGCATTAAATGCCTGGTTTCACATGCTTCTTTTAGAGTAAACAGTATAAATCAAGAGAATATAAAAAGCAAACAACTCAACGTGCAAAGTAATCAAAGGAACAAGTGGAAATTTTTGGCAATGGCAACTGAAGTCACAACTTAAAGAACTGAAGTCCCTATTCAGGAAGCATCTATTATATAGGATTGCTAGAACTATGCCACAGATTGGATGCAAGGGAACTGGCTGCCTCAGATTCCTCATCAAAACAAAAGCAAGCACCTTTTTAATATATAGATTTGTATGGTCAACAAAATAAGGCGTAAACCTCACCTTACACACCATATTTGTAATTTTATATATTATCTTCCATTTTTGATAAGTACGCATAGCATACTTATCAAAAGTATGCTGGGATAGAACGACTCTCCAGCGTGAAGAGGAAGGCAGATTTACCTGGAGAATGAAAGAATTCCTCATATTCTCAGGCAAGTTATCCAACATTTCCGTGTAGCATCTCATCAAACTTAACAGCCAGAAGTTGGTTGAGGCAGACTCTTCATCTGCAGTGTAGGTAAAAGGATCCACCATGTAGATGACGACGGCGGGAGGGTAGGCATTGCTGTCCGCAGACTCCGCTTCCGTGGGAATCCCTATTCTCTCCCTTTCTGTAACACTGGAGACACACACGCCGGTAAATTCAAAGGCAAGTTACAACTGTCAATTCCTGTTGTGCTGTAAAGGCGTGCAAGGCACAGGGGGAAAAGGGGAGTCACCGATTTCTAAGTTCAGAAGCCAAACTAAAAACCATGACAACAGTGATTGAGGAGAGATGACTTCTACTCACAGGAGCTGTTAATCCAAAACACCTGTTATTAATTATGCATTAAAGGTACTTAACAAAATCTAACATCTCATTTAATGCAATCAGAATAGATTACGTCTGAAGAATACAGAAAAGTTGACTAATATCAGCTCTGTGAGCTTTTCTGTGTGTGCATGCTTGGTTCCTGGTGCTGTTTAGGGTTTTCTGCTGGGAGAGGTGGAAGAGTAGGAACTGAGAAGTGAGGAAAAGTGCCCAAGTAATAGTCCTGGAGACTGAAATCTTCTGTTTAGTTCCAGAAAAAGCTCCATTGGTAAGAGAAGGAGCAACTGAACATTTTTTACTTGGTGAAACACTCCTCCGTGCCTCAACCGTGAATAGGAGGCTCAACATCTGTAAGCGATAAAAAGCAGCTCAGACTTTGTCAGAAATCATGCTGCAGCTGATAAAATGGTATTTTGCATAGATCCAGTGAACAGCTGTCTGAAGGATAACCCAAACTACAACAGGATGTGGGCTTTTCACTTAACATTCAGGAACTCCATAACATATATCATGACTATTAGTAATATGCATTATTTTGATAGTAATGAAAACCATGTTCATTCAGGAAGTTACTTACATAAGATCTTAAAAAACATTTCCCTATTTTTTATGTTTGATGGATGACCATAATGAAGTCTTTAAAAAAGTTGTGCTGCTAAAATTTATTTTAAAGTAACAGCAATATAATCCTGTTTCCTCATAGCATACCTGCTTGTAAAATACTTGCACTGCAAGCAAATTAGAAATAAAAAATCCTTGGATTATACTTTCTTAACATTCCAGGGGGGCTGGAGTTGCATTCAGGCACAGGACACATCCTGCGGTACCTGTTGCAGGTGAGGCTGAGCCAGCAGATCCGGCACAGAACCTGCAAGACACCGATGCTCCCCCTGTTCTGCAGACGCAGGCCAGGGAGCACCCTGAGGCTTCTCAGCCAGCCCTGCACCACCCCATGTTCATGGGGTTCAATCAAGCTTTGTTTCTTGTAATGAAAAAAGGGAGATGTGTTTTTTCCAACTCCCCTTTATCAGTAACTACTACGAACAAATAAAAATGGGCCCTACTCCATTTATACGGCCAGCACCTGGCAGAGGCTCCTCTCCTTTCATGAATTTACAAAAGGCTAAACGTTGTATGACGGCAGATGAACAGTGCATTTCATCAGAAGTACTTGGAGCGATTCAAGCACTGAAGTAACTCACCCCTCCTGTCCTTCCTGCTGCGGTGGTAGGTTTGGGCCCGATTCTGTCTCTCCCCCAGGACCTGCGCTTCCCTGCGCACGCTCTGCCGTGTTTCCCCCAGCGCTGGTGTTTTGCCCTGACCCGATGTTCCCACTGAAGCCGGGCGTAGCGGTCGCGTTCATCTGGTTAACGCCGGGTGTGGCAGAAGATGCCGCCAGCTGCGGCACAGCGGATCCGGAGGACGAGCTGCTCCCCGCGGGCAGGCTGGCGGTGCCACCGCCGGGGGTGGAGCTGAAAGCGCCGCCCGCTGGCGCTGCCCCCGCAGCCGACAGACACGGCGGGTTTGGGGGCACGGGCCCGGCGTTCCCAGGTACCGGCTGTGTCTGGCTCGCGGGCGTTTGGTACTTCGGTGGTAGCAACAGGCTGCTGTCGAGCTGCAGAGTGGCTAAGTAAGGTGCTGAAAGAGCAGATAAGGGAGGAACGAGATTAATGACAGCCAGCCAGATCAAAGTGAGCTGCACTAACCATAGTCATACAATATTTTTTCTGTGCTTTTACAATAATACAAATGCTAAGTGAATGTAATCTCCATTCTAAATATTTACTTTGGAATCCATTCTTCGGGGTTTCAGTTCTAACTGATGTGAATCAAATGTCTTTAAAAACAGGAGTGACTTCGCAGAGCTTGGTGAATTGAAGTTGGTACTGACATGGCATTACCTCTGGCTAGATTGGGTTGCGATAACAGCTCTATATAGCATTCAGCTTTGAAATCTACTACAGGTTATCTCTGTCAGACTGAAAATAAAAAAGACCTTTTTAGCTGGCAAACTTTAATATAGTTATTTCTGCTCCTCAGTACCAGAAAAAGACACATCACAGGGACTATTTTTAAGTAGTAAATGAATAAAACCTAAGTAAATGATGATTTATTATTAATTTCCTCCCAGTGGTTGTACATCACCAGCAGGGAGGCTTCCAGCACTGCCCTGCCAGGTGCCTCAGGTGCGAATTGAAGGGCCCGATTCCTAAGCTGGCCCATGCACACGCTACACATTTCTGTGGGTAAGCCTGGGCTATTTATGTTAAATAGTATTGTAATAATTCCTCCCTTCCCGTTAGGTGGTAAATCACAAGGAAAAGCAGACTGAGTGAGGCAACAGGGTCATTTGAGAGAGATGAGCCCTAGCCTGTTCCGCCAAGCGTTCCCCAAAGGACGGCGTGAGCATTCAGCAGCCTGTAGAGCTGCCCAGCTAACAAGGCGTTATCTGCTTAAACTTTTCTCCAAAACCAGATCACTAGTCCTCAAAGGATGCAGACTCAAGAACTGTCTCACCTTTCAGAGCAAAGAGAGTAAGCACTTTTCAAGAAACCACTTAAAAGCTCCTGGCTACTTTTAAACAACAACAGCTGGCTTGGCAAATATATTTCCAGTGATGTTTTGGATGGGTCTGTGCCTTCTGCTACAAGCCCATTTCTCAGTCACATATACAATACATGTTACGTTGCCTCTGCATCCGTTCTGGAGTGGAACAACCACGTCTGTCCCCAGGTGAAACCTGGGAGCGGTGTTAGATGAGTCCAGGGACTCAGCCAGGACCAGGCTTCTGATGCTACCGCAGCAAACTTCATAGCCTTCCATACTCTTAGATTCTACACTCCTTCATGAAACAAGCACACCTGATGGTAGGTTACAAAAGAAAAAATATGGCAGGTTGCCGTAACAAAAAGACGAATCTTTTAAAAGGCGCCACTGTTTCAGGATGGAAATGAGCCCAGGTGAGGTCCAGAGGAGCCCATGCCATTGGGATAAGGTGTTTCCAAGTATCTACACCCAGCAGACTGAAGATACTGTTACTTTCTCTTTTTCACCTGTGTTAACCCATTCTTCCTGTGCAGCGTTTTAGTGAACTCGCCTCTTTTGTAAATGTTATGCCTGAAGGCACCACGCACATCATTCAGTCACACTGGTGTGATGATATGTATCAGCAGCACATCAATGAGATCAATTTATACATGGAGCCTTGCGTGGAAGGTCTTCGAGACATACAAACATTTCATACCAAACTGCCTTTTCTAAAAAGATAAGGATTGGCTTTTGAATCTCTGACATGATCACCAGACTGATAAACAACCACAAAACTTTCAAAAGTAGGCAAATTTAACATGGAAGGACTAAGAAATTAAGATAAAGCCTCATAATACCTTTTTTATTTTTAAATGGATTGTAATCCGTACCTCAAGCAAAAGCCTCATTTTCCACCTACTGCAAATAACACCTAAAATACCTACAGAAAACAAACCAGCCTTGTAGTGCCGTGGTCCTTACCTAGGTGATGCCGGCAAACTTGCGCGTAAAGTTTCAGTCTGGAATGATTGTCGCACTCCTCGGTGCCCCAAGGCTGGTTGAACCACTCGCTCACGAGCTCATCCGTCAGCTTTTGTGCCACAGTCTTCCCCACCCGCATAATCCCATCGCGTAACACTTTGCAGATGGGTTTGTGCTGGCCAAGTCTACACATCTGGTGAGGAAAGAAGAAATGTTCGTCACTGGCGCCAAGCACCTGGATAAGTTACGCAAACTGGTTTGTAGCATAAACTCTTCATTATCAGCACACATCTGGTGGCTTCTTAATAAATAGGAAAACAAAAGGCTACATGTATCTGTTGACTTGAATTGCACTTAGAGCAAAACTAAAGTTTCAAAGTAATCTTACAGATTCAGTAGTGCATGATGTGCATGCAAAAAAAAAATGCTTTTATCTCCAGCTGAGCAATTGCAAGGAAGCAACAGTGTCTTTAATTTAGTCCCTGCTCTTTAGATTTGTTTGCCCCTTCATGTATTAGGTTGCAACTGTATTAATACTAGTGTTATAGCCTCTGTAAAATAAGAGACCGCGTATGGGAAAGAGCAGATGGCAACAAATACCCTGAAATGCACAGAGAATCACAGTACAACTCAGATAGTACACTCTTGGACTCTGAAAGCACAGAAAGTCCTCAAAACGCAAGATATCCTGATTCAAATCATTGTTACTGTTTAAAAACCATGGATTTCTCCCACTGAATATGCAGTAGAGCAGGAGCGACACTTCCAAAGAAATAATGCAGTGTGATTCCTCTTTCTAACCTCATATACAGCACTCAAGTCCCTGAAGAAAGTTTTGGCTCCGTCGAGCAAGGCCTCATTTTCTGGACACACCACGATATAGGCGACATCCCGATGGCCCCCATACGGGTCCAGCAACAGCCTCTCCCAGAATGGCAAGGAGAACGGAGAGATTGTCAGGAAGTCCTTGTCATAACCCACGAGTAAAGTCGGGATCGGAAGAGGCTCAGGAGATTCCTCAGAGCCTACAAAGGAAAAAAGAGAAAGAAGAAAAAAAAGTTAAAAGAACTGATTTAACTGCAGGTCCTTTTACAGGCATATTGGAAATAACTCATCCCTTCCCATGCTGAGTTTCCTAGAAGTTTGACCATAGTATGGCAACATATACCAAGGCTGATTCATGCCTGAGAAAGCATGTTCTCCCACAGTTTTTTTTCCTTGGGAAAAAAATAATAAAGGAGAAGAAAGGTTTACTTGATATTTAAGAAATGTCATAAAATCGAAGTTCAGTCAGCCAAAGCGGAGGGACCCGATCCAAGCATTATTTAAACCTTTCCTAGAAAGTTGCAATAAAACATCTTTCATATAACTGTAAATACATGTACTGCCCTTCCCGAGGCTTAATCTCCTGGTTTTACTTTGTCATAACCACAACCACATCTCCTGAGTTCCTATTCAACCAAAAGTAATAATGTGAATACATAAGATCTGATTTTAAAGTTGTTCACCTGCCTCCACCTGCTTGTGCAAAATGACTAAGTGAAAGGATTTGGCGAACTTATTCCCAGGTATATAATACTAAGCAAAGTTATCATAATTCTAAAAATGGCCTCCTGTTGCCCCCAGAGCCCCAGCTGTCCCAGCAGAGAGGATTGTCACAGAGCCCGTGGGACATCTCCCAGCCACTGTGCTCATTATAAGAAATATTGTTGAATATTTGAAGTGTAAATATACCCAGGTAGTTCCTGCAGAATATAATCTAACTTTATTAAAAAGTCAATATTCAGTAAAAATTACTGAATCTACAAAGGCTCTTCTACTTACTATATGGTAATTTTGATTTTATTCTCTGGTAACAATCGGCAAATCCTAACTCCTAAAGCTACAAATGCTGGAAAAATTATTAGATTAGAAATACTCCTTGTGAAGCACAACAGCTTTAGAGAGGAACTGTAGTTATCACAAGTTGTCCTATCCCCAAAGGGAAGCAGCAATATATTAAATGCCAACAAAGAGAAAATAAAGCAAAGCACGGTGGAACTGTAGGAAAAAACTAAGCAAGACCGCCTTGGTTAAGACTGAAATAAACTGTAGGCGAGAAATACATATTTAAAAGTCAGTCATTATTTTGCACCACCATCCCTGAAGGGGTTTAAAAGGCGTTTAGATGAGGTTCTTAAGGACATGGTTTAGTGCTAGAGTTGGGTTATGGTTGGACTCGATGATCCTGAGGGTCTCTTCCAACTGAAATGATTCTATGATTCTAAATGTGCACGTACAAAATCTATTTTGTGATTTGTATTTTCCAGAATTGTTGCTTGTAACAAGGAGATACTTAAACTGAAACTTATTAAGACTATGGGAACCCTTAGAACAAGCAAAGATCTTTTTGGAGAACGGATGCCAACTTTTTGTGTATTTTTATAGCTCAGCAAGCCCCTCTTCCCCATTATGATTTGGTACAATTTTAACACCTGCCTCTCTCCATGTTATTTATACACCAGCTAGTTTCAGTACAAGCCAAAATACAGATTCAGACAGCGAGCGTGGTCCTCACCCAGCATTTCTGCATTCTGGAAAAAATCATCAAATCGGAAGCGTAAAACCTCCACTATGGTATTCAAGCTTGTGCTTCGAATGCCTTTTAAAGCATCCGAACAAAAAGTACCGAAGAGCCCAAAAGAAAAGAAAAAAATGAAAAAAAAAAAAAAAAGCTATCTAAAGAGCCTACTTGTTCTGTGTATTTCCAGAAGAAAGCGCACATTTCTAGCCAACTACGCTTTCATTTTAGCTGTTGGCATACAACCCACCCCACACGTACCGTAGGTCCCCCGTCCTGCCATCTTATGGAACTGCTGCCAGGTGAGTGGTCCCTGCACGTGCTGGATGTTCTCCCAGGTCCTGCCCGTTCGCTTCTTCTGGATGGCGTCCTGCAGAAAGGGCTGCAGCGAGAGCAGCATGCGCACCACGTCCTGGGAGGACAGCATGCTGATGTCCAGCACTGCGAACGACAGAGCGGCATCGTCAGCGAGGAACGGGAGGAATTCTATTGAGGGGGTAGCATTTTTCGATTAATTGTTCTTTTGGCTTTGCTCCTTCACAACGCTCATTTGTACAACTCTGATTAGCTTAATTGAATTTCATGCGGTACTTTGTGAAAACAGGACTGAAATGAAGCTGTCGTCATAGTCCCTTTCACATCCCTTTCAATGTTCATAAGAAGTCAGAGCAACCTCAGCATATAAACAGGTAATATTTGAATATAAAAATCACTTTTTTTTCTTGGTGGCACTTTCATACAGAGCAGTTCTTTTCTGCTGAATGCTTATACTGCTCTCCAAGAAAAAAGGGCCATAATTCTGCCCTCCTTTCAGTACTTGAATTTGTTTTGCATCCCTCCTTCAGACTAGTGAACTTCCACAGATTTTTACACAATTTAGAGCACAACGTCTAAGGACAACTGGGGTATCGGTATTTTACGTCTAATTTATAAAGCTTTCAGAAATACACTTTATTTCTAGAACACTTTTATGCATATCAAACTCCACATATTTAGTGGCTCATAAGTGGCAAGTTTCAAACAAATAGAAGTCTCAAAGGAAAAAGAGAATCTGTTCTGACTCATACCATTGCTGTGAGGCCACGAATGCACAGTGGCACTTCTCACTAGGGCTTCATCCACCTTGCCGCCGGTGGGGTTGTCCACGTACTGCCGGCCCTGCTCCAGCGCGTTGAAGCATTCCACCCAGGAGTCGTTGCTGTCGGCCTGCAGCCGGTCGTAGCTCCAGTTCATACACGGCAGCGTCTGGCGGTTGTTGGAGGACATGTAATCCAAGCAGCTCAGAGATGTGAAAGGCTGCGTGTGCTGGTTCTGGAGGAGGAGGAGGAGGCTCATGGGAGGTTCCTGGGTCCTTCTAGCTCCCTCTCCCATTTGAGAGATCAAGTTGCTTTGACATATCATCAGTCGTCTTTCTGCAGCTTGGCCAATGTCTGAGGTCTTGCCAAAAATATCCAGCTCATCCTCAATGAAGAGCCCGGAGTTGTAACCTAATTTGCGGTTCATAATAGCACTAAAGCCACAGGTGCAACGGTACTGATCCTCATTGGATGAATCTGGGATGTATAATCCAACATCCGCACCTTTAATATTCATATTACAGGCGCATATACAACAACTATCGAAGTTACGGTCTTTGAAGATGTTCAACACGGAGTCTGAAAGAATCAAGGTGACGTAGAGGCTGTGAGCTTCTGGGATGGGCTGAACAGTGGCCGGCTCCACAGAATTCAGCGGTCGTGTCGTAGAAGGGGTAGAAGCGGGCGAACCTTGATCCGTGCTGTCGTATTTGACAGATCCTTGACCGCTTGCCGTACCCCCACCTCGAGGCGTCCGTGGGGTGCGGGGCGTGCGCGGGGTAGGGACAGAGAAGCGGGGAGTTGCTGGTGACGGCAGAACCCCTGCTCCGCTGTTGCTGGCCGGAGCTGCACTGTTTAGCGTCACTGGTGTGTTCATCTGAGGAGTGTTCATCTGAAGATAGTCTTGGTCGGCCAAACTCCCAACACTAGGCACATTGCTGCAAGAAATACAGGAAATCAGAGTGAAACGCCATCACAAAGCGGTTGGTTGTGAAGACTGATTTTGTCACAACTTATTTTAAATACAAGGAGACAGTGAAAACCAAAAGGATTCGTGGTAACTGTAGTAAAGAAAAAACACCTTCACTCATTCTGCTCGTAAAACTGTTACTCTGGGCAGCCTGAGCTGGTGAAGATGCCCCCGCTCGTGGCAGGGGTTGGATGGATGAGCTGGGAAGGTCCCTTCAACCCCAACTATGAATCTGCAATATTTTTAACTCTTTTCGGGAAAATGGTAGTTGTTGTTTTAAACACAATTATCTGTAAAGAGACATACCTTAGTGGAAATGAAGAAAATATTTCAGAGACACAGAAATCTTTACTTTTAGAATTATCAACTCAAACAGCTGTTGGAAGTCACGCATGCGGCACACCGACGGTGTTGCCTCATGGTGGTAATGCAACTGCTAACGGTACTACCAATACTATAAATGCAAATCCTCATTTAGGATTATGCAGTCGGCAGCACAATGTGACACATTCCATTACAAACTCTTAGGCCAGTAACACTAATAATCACGGTTTTGGGTCATCTCCTGTCATGACCAGTTTTTATTAACTGTTTTTTGTCGTTTTCTGCTAAATTAAAGTGCCAGAAGAACAGTTTGTACTTTCCCATGAGATCTTATCTTCTCTTTGGAATGACTTGTTATACCAAGGAACAGGTAATATGGGGCCGATCAAAAGAATATGGTCTTTAATTAACTTTTCTCTTTCAAAGTTGCTAGTAAGTCGCTCACTTTTCTTGAAATGCGTTCGTTGCAGATCAGGGCAAGGAAAAAGTGTAAGAACTCAATGAGTCTCTTGATAAAGGAGGGAAACAATTTTTTTCATGTTTGTTCTTACTTGTGTATTTTGTGTTATTTAAAAGGAGTGCTATTTTAATTCTCACATATCTTTAGTGACTTGAAAAGGAAAATAGTGAAGATCTTATTCCTTAGAATCATTTTAGGGTTACTCTGGATCAATGTATGACCAACTCAAAGCAAGAGGAGGAAAAAAAAGAAAGAACAAAGGTTTGAAGGAGTTGTGAATCCGAAGCATACTGAATGCTTCAGACTAATAAGAAAAGGTGACCTAGAAACCTCGATTGGCAATCACCACTCTGTCGGAAGCCTGCAGTAATAATCTTCACTCTAATTGGATTATATTGAAAATGAAAGGGTTTTTTCCCCCAACAAATACCTGAAATTAATAACCAGCTCAGGCCTGGTGAATCAGTTACTCTTACGAAAAAACCTGGGAATTAAATTGCTCCCTAGGCACAATCAAAGGTTTACAATTCCTTTTTTGCAGTTCTTTTGAGAACACTGAAGGATCCTTTGGAGCTGGAAAAGGACTGATTTGAAGGATTTACAGCCTGATTTAAAGATACAGGCTGCTTCCCCTAGAAATGAATGCAGTGCAGCTGGAGACCTCTGTACTACTATTATGCCTTTGAAGAGGTTTTATTAATTTAACGGTACAAATTCTTGATAGCTTTCAAAATCTCTAGCAATGAATTCCTCCCATAAACATTGCTAATTTCTGAGACCTGCATAAGGAATACAGGCTTTTAAATTGAATAGTGGTCTCTGCTCATAGGTCACAGCGCTCTCATGCTGAAGAGAGACTTGGCATCTTTTCTGTTCGTATTTTGAAAGGGGAGGATAACATACATCCCACCAGCTCCGTTAAATCACAACAATTCAGAAGCATCAACGCGAGAACATGGAGGAGAGAGCTGTCACAGGCATTCATTTTATTCCCCAACACTTCCCATTTATGTTGAATTACAATATCTTCCTGTATCAGAAATTGCAATTAATTCAAGCACCACATGTTCCCGTGTTCTTTTAAAAGCACTAAGAGTGTAGTGGACACATCCTCTAACACCACCGATTTCCAAAAGCTGTTTTTAATTCAAATGTTCCTACTCTCAGAACTTTTTTGATCCGAGACAATGACAAAATTAAAAGGTTTAAAATACTTGATGGTTCAGGTGTGTACTAAAGCATTGTTAATATATGCAAAAATCTTAAATTAACGAGCCGTTTTAGGTATGGTCACGACAAACTGATTTCCTACAAGACCGTACTTACTTGTAGCCATCTCTAATGAAAGTGGCTGTAGGTGGCAAAGGAAGTTGTTCAATTTTAGGAGGAACAGCCCAAGAAGGCCTGAAAATGCAGGCATCGGGTACCTTCAGAGGTAGGAGGCACTGACTTGGCAGTATCTTCAGTGGAGCAAATACCGAGGAGCCCACAAAAGGTTGAAATGATGGAACTTTGTGCACGTATGAAAAATCCTGCAACATCCAAACGACATGGTTTACAACGATATGGTAAGGTTGCTCTTTGTATTTCTTTATTTTTAATTAAAACCTATTGTACTGTTTGAACCCTCTACAACTGCATTTTTTTCCCACATTACATATATTTACTCATTCTACAAAACATTCAACGGCAGTTCCTTCAAGGAAACTCAGCTGAGGCTCCTTGTTACACTGAGATGCTGCACAACTTCAATGGCAGCAGATTTCACAATTGGATTGGACATGGCCTGTCTTAAATTACTCTAAAAAGTGACTGGTGCACTATGAAATTTTCATACTACCTCACTTTAAGCACCTAATTTAGGCGCTTAAAAGATTGTTCTTTGCAAGACTTCTGTGTGACAACGGAGAGGCTGAGGCACAGTGGGACTGAAGTGCCTTAAGTCAGCCTCTCTGCATAACCCCCACGTGGGGGATGAATATCATCCAAGTAATAACAGTGGACACTTCGCACATGCCAAATAGGAACTATATCTAAACAATATAGTAGATATAATATTAAATATCAATGAAGTCCAGTCAAACTGGACTTCCATTGACTGTCATGTTTGTTTGCAGAGAATGATGACAAGAACTTCAGCCAGAGTTTCTAGAGCTACTCCAAGTTTCTTTCAGAAGAAAAGAGCTAATCCTTTTGAGGCACTACTGCAAAGTAAAAATCATTATTAAAATAGTAACAGTAGTCTCGCTCAGACATTCGGTATTTAACATCTCATTAGATCTTTGCATTTTTTCCCTTGCACCTTGTAAAGCGTTGAGAGATGAGCAATGTGTGGATCACTATCTTCAGCTGCTGAATACTCAGCACAAGAAATCTACTTACATGTTCCCAAAATGATTAGCAATGGGTTTAGGTGCTTGTTTCCCCCACTGGTGTGTATGAGCAGGTGTGACACATTTAAAAGCAAGTAGACTGTGCTGTTGGAAATGTTACCAGGCAGAATTTCAATATGTATTTTAATACTCCTAAAATGGCTGCGAGGGAGATTAAAATATCTTCAGTATCAATGATGCCCTAAAATCTGTTCCCACTCAAAAACGTCCAGCTCAACAAATTCCAATACAGATTTTCTTTCTAGGCCCAAATTCTCCTAGTCTTAAGCAAATTGCTTACTGCACCAACAGAAGAAAAAAACCACACAACAAACCGCAAGGTTTGTGGCAAGGCAAAGTCTTACAAACCTTATAAAAAAACTTATTTCAAACCTCTACAGTGATATAAAAATTGGCAGATACACGAACTATACAAGGTGAACGGACAACTGCACTTGAGTAAAGCCTCCAAGAAAATGCCTTACCCTTTCTCATGGAGAAAGTCACCCTGTGGCTTGCCTGTGCTTTCCTTCTCATCTGCCTAAGCTTTACTATTATTGACATGCAGGAAAATGAACTAATTCAGAGCTGACTAAATCATTCATAGCAAGATAAATGCATATATCAGTATTCTCATCTTGATATATAGCCACTTCTCATCCATGTAACTGCAAGTACTGCGTCTTTGCGTGTACAGCTCTCGCAGCAATGCAGATGCTTAAAAATACGCTTTCAGTTAATTCCAGCATTCACAGGAGCACAAAACGAGAGGAAAGGAGGTGGTGCTGGGGAGAGGAATGGCTGCGGGAATCTGCTCTGGCAGATTAAGGATGGGGTGGGCCTGAAGGAGAAGAATTAAGCTATAAAATCAAGGGTTGGAGACTACCAGGAAGACAGAGTTATAGTGTCTATCTCCCTTTTTATTGCCTGTGTACAATGAGCTTGCTGCAGAACAAGGTGGTGTGTATTTCTACACGGAAATGTGCGTTTTTAAATTAAAAAAAACCCCTCAGGCTACATGCATGGAAATATGATAACGATAACTTCTGACAAAAGTGACAAAAATTGGCCCAGAAAGTTAAGTAATGCAGAATACACACAAGCAGGCAGAATGATTTTATCCTACCTCTTAACCTGTGCTAAAGATGGAACAATGAAATACAAATCAATGTACACTAGGTGCTTATGTTAAGTCCTTTCATGTGATGCTATGGAAAAATGGATACATCCCGATATGTAAAGTCGGGGAGGTGAGTACCAGTACCCAGCAGTAGAGTCCCCGTTTTAAAATAGTTCTTTACTCAGATACACTATAGGACTCAATAGAGGAGTAACTATGTGACATTACCTGACCTGTGTTATACAGAAAGTCAGATAAGAATGGTCCCATCTGGCCTTAAAACTTGTGAAGTAACATCAGCTGAAGAAGAAACAGAGCAAGTTCAACCCCTGGGCTTTCTCAGAGATTTTCAACCCTAACCAAAAAAGGCAACATTTCAGAGAGAAAAAGGCAGCCTTTCCACATGCACCATTTTATTCTCGCTGCATCCCCAGAGACTGGCAGCAAGGCCTGGCTACACATAAAAGGTGCTACAGGAAAACCATCTGAAGGAATAAATCCTTTAACAGCTACTTAGTCACAAGTACAACGTTTTTTCATATACATACATTCTGTTAGGCATAGGGCACATTTCACGTACGATATTGTCGGTTTCCTCAGAACACCCAGAACCATTACAAACATAAAATTACAAGAAGAAAAATACCTACAGTTAAAATCAGGACAATAATTAAAAAGCTCTTTTACTAGAGAAGAATTTTTTTTTTCCAACTAAAGACTGATATGTACTTTATACGGATCCAGTTCACATTTGTTAATGGAGTCTGCTACACAGACCACATGTGACTTGTTTATAAATATCAAAACACACATAGATGAGATTATAAAAATACCACATTTTTGGCATGTTACCTTAATTTCTTCAGGTTTAGGGCTACCTAATCCATCTTCCACCTCCATTTTAAACTCAGCAAGCTGTGTCGGAACCATGTTGACCATGGGACTTTCCATCATTCCCAAGGCGGTCACGGTCTCTGAACTTATTCCGTCTTTATAACTCATTACCGGGGAGAAGGCAGGGTGTTGTTCTAGAGACGGTGGTGTTGGGAACATCCTTTGGAGATCTGCCACAGCTAAACATGATAAAATAATGCACTGTTAATCATTAAAATACAAATTCTCAATGAAATCCAATAAACCAGAAGAGACTGACTCAATCCTAGCTCTTATTTAATCAGTTAAAACCTTGCAAAGATTCCACAGACTGACTGGAGTTCCGACACCAGTCTGAACCTAGAGCAAAGTTGACTCCAAGGGACACATTGCAAAAATTCCTAAGGATACTTTGCGAGCTTCTTGTTCAGCAGAAACAACAAACTGGTAGATACACAATCCTATGTGTAATTTTAACAGCAGCAACAATTTATTTCGTAATAGAAGAGATTAATTGACACGAATGCAAAGTTCGCCCCAGCAACTGTTACTAAGCAGATACGGAGTAGTTTCTTCCCTTTTTTAGAGCTGATACCAAGCCCTAAAATGGGACGATTTTGGAATTTGCATGCACTTAACTGCATTTTTCCACTGACACAGTCACTGGAGTCTCTTTAGGTCCATGGCAAAAGAGAAGACAGGCTACTGTTGCTAACACAAACACAGGCAATTTTGCTTAAGAATCAATCTGCCAGGCATCCAGAAGAGACACGTGTCCGAAGAAGCCACAAAATTACAATTTCGCATTACATGACATTAAACCAGGAAAATCCCTAAATTACTTCTCAGTAAATGAACACAAAGTAATCACCCATTGTATATTTTTCTTCTTTAAGCAAAACAATCAAAAACTCCTTGTAGAAATGCATTAAGAGGTGTGATGCAATCAAACAAAGATCAGAATTGAATCTTGTATTTTCTCCCCAGCTACATTCTTTTTCCTTCCCAGCCACCAGCTTCCATATTTCTTTTCCTTAAAATTCAGAATACATGCTACCTTTTCCTGACTTGTATTAGGACAGATATTCTCTGGCCATAACCACCACTCTGGCCAATTCACTGTTTAAATACTCAGAGAAGGGTAAATTCCCATAGGCGTCCCCTCTTAAATACCTTTTCTGATAGACTAAGTGCCCAATTCCATTTCCATCCCTATATACACACTCAACCTGAGTTGACAGCACACAAACACATGCTTGTATTCAAAAACTTCTGTGGCCTAAAGATTATGGAAAAGTCATAAATAAATACAAATGGATTTCTGACTGGTAAACACTGTGTTGTGGAAATCCAAACTGGTGAAACATAATACTACTCTCCGAAACTAATTGAAAAATAAAGAAATAAGTGATGGATTTGAAGATTGAAATTATATATAGTATACAAACACGTATATTAACAGTACATTTTTGTAGGATGCTGCAGCCTCAAGATGTGTCTCCCCTCTGCCTTAACAGACCCAAAACCTGAACGTCATTCCCTTGTGCACAGAGATGAGAACGAGTCTATTTAATTTGTTAGACAAAGTGAAAAAACTCAAATAGGTGAAATCTTCTCAAAACGGAGACCTGTTAGCAATAACAGTGAAAGCCAGACCCAAAGTCTTTCACAACCTGGAGTAGTAAATAAGGAGCTATGAATTATTCCCGCTCAGCTCTTTTTTTTTTTCCACTTTGTTTCTCAGTCTTTGAATCAAAAATTTAAAAGACCTTTGTCATGTTCTCATATAGGATAAATTATGTTAAAATCAGGTTCGGCAGAATGGAATAAAAATGATTTTCCACCCAGTGCTAGCATGAAATACGCTCTTCAGGCTGCCAGCTGGATTAGCCTCTGCCTCTGTTTATCACCACAGAGCAGCGTGCTCTAGAAATCGGAGAAAAGGCGACAGGAAGGAAGGTTGAACTGCAATGTGGTCAGTAGGACTTTATTCTCATGTGCAAGGCGTTTCAGCTCCCTGCAGACAGCGTCACGCCTTAAAGCTGGTGGCAAGGGGACAGCCACAAATCCGAAGTGCAGTACATCTAGTGAACTCATTTCATACACCTCTACAGGATATCATTTTCTCGCACTCAAGCTCACTCCAGTTCGCAAAAGTCTGCAGTGCAGATTCATAAAAAAGTTTAATTAGAAAAAATCCCCCGACCCTACAGCAACAGGCTAACTATCATTATTCATTTTCATGTGTGTCATGCTTGAAAAAGCTTTGCATATTTTAAAAAGCTATGGATCAACTAAACCTGTCAAAATCCAGTGTCTGTATACTTCAGACTTCTACATTTGAGTAAATCAGCATGGCTTTTATGGGTCCATAAAACTCTGACTCATCTCCTTCAGACTGTTTTTTTTCCTCTCCTCAATTTGTTCTCATTAGCAGCTAAAGTTAATGAGAAGGCATTAAAGAATGATTTGCAGAGATAGTTGATTTCTGCTTATAGCAGACACAAAAATCAAACATTCTTCCTCCTCACCACTAAGTAACTTGTAGTTCATGATTTGATTGGTTAGCATTATACCAAAAATTCTCACCTTCCTGCTCTCACACATACATATAACACAATTCTCTTTCATCTCAAGAGGAATGACACCTACACAAATAGAATCATCTTGGTTGGAAAAGCCCCTCAAGCTCATCGAGTCCAACCATAACCCACCCCTGGCACTGCCCCATGTCCTGAGAACCTCATCTCCGTCTGTCCAACCCCTCCAGGGATGGTGACTCCAGCACTGCCCTGGGCAGCCTGTTCCAATGCCCACAGCCCTTCGGGGAACAAATTATTCCCCAGATCCAACCTCAACCTCCCCTGGTGCAACTTGAGGCCGTTTCCTCTCATCCTATTGCTTGTTACTTGGGAAAAGAGACTGACACCCATTTTCCTGGAATCTCAAGAAATGCAAGCAAGCTCATATATCTCAGAGAAGAAAAGTTACTCCCAACAGTTATTGGCACAGTCCTTATAAAAAAAGCTCTATTGTTTTAATCTGCACTTCATAAATTTTCAGCACACTAAATATAATTTCTAAGTTTCCTGCACTCCTATAGCCTTCCTTGTACATGTGTAGTGCCAGCACAAGCCTGACTTCTACCATAACCGCCTGCAAAAGGTCGAGAATGTGTCTTCAGTTAGAACTTAGCTCTTCAATTTTAATCGTGCACTTCCACATCTAGATTAAACCCTGAAGGTGATTTTAGCCTGACTTTGTCAAACGCTGAATGCAATTTCCTTCCGAGACAGGTTGTACTATAATGCAATTGGTAAGTCATACCCTCAAATTCTTTGAATTCTTTTAAAAGAAGAATGACTTATGCTTAAAAGAGGGATATGGTAATGGTGTGACTGAGATTAAATACTGAATTGAGAATAGAAGGGATAGCTTCCAAATGAAGATTTGTAACAAATCCCTCCCCTACTTCCAATCTAAGACAATAATGTCAAAAGAAGAGCACCCCCAGTCTCAGTAGGCACATTAAAATGTATGTCTATATTACCATCCGCTGTTGTCATTAAAATCCGCTTACCTTCTTTTAATATTGGCATCTGGTAATTACAGAACAGAAGCAGCACCCTACCTCTTAGTCCTGAAAAAGTGACACTACAAGCCTCCTCCATAAAGGCAGCATGGTAGCTATAAGGAGATTTGAACTGTCAACAGAGTGGTCATCAGTTGTTGCTACTTACTTGGAGGGTAAGGTACTGCTGTTCTACCATCCTTCCCCACAGGGCGCTCCTCGGACCCTACTGCCGGCGTTTTTGATGACCGAAGAGCTGGTGATACAGCCTAAAAGAAGAATATACACATACCTTATTAAAAATATACAAGAGATTAGAATCCATAAGCTATTAAAAACTCTGAATGAGGTTGCACAAGAAAAATAACGCACTTTGCCACTCTCCCTTCTGCCACCCCACAAGGAATCCGGATTTTCTTCTCTGTCAACACTACAACAAACAAGAGTCTACACATCCCCCATATCTATAGACACATACATGTAAGCATATGTATCTATATACACACAAATTACATTGAAAATGTTACTGCAAACATCGAGCTTGAAATTAATGTGACTAATCTACTCAGACTACTCTAAGATAATAATGAGAATATGACTCTGAGAGTGAGAATGCCATGAATAGAGCCAAGGGGACAACTCAACACATGCTTTTCTTTTTTATTTCCTAATATCCAGCAAAGAGGAGTACTTTGCACTGAAATAAACTGTTTGTAGCAATAGAAAGAAACGTGCTTTAGAGAATTAATGAAATTCAGTAAGATTGAATTTATTTTTCTTTGGGCAGCTTCTCAGACAAGGTAAAAGAACAAATCACCAGTTAACGAAACCAGGACCTTTTCTGTAACTCCCAAGCAAACACAAAATGCTGAGAGAAGCTAAGGACGCAAAACTACATGTAATGCATTTATAAAGCAACTACACTGCTTCACCTATGGAAGCATTCGTATAGCCTGTCTACGCAATGACCAAGTCAGCAAGTCAGTTGTATACAGGTTCCCTCGTGACTGAAAAACTGTCCGACAACACAAGGTTTGATGTTATTTAAACGATCTCCTAATACTCCTGAATTACACACAGTGGTGATTTCTCTCTCGGAGTGATCTCCTGAAAGAATACCTCTCTTTGCTAGTAACTTTTCTGAGTTAAATCCAAGCCTGTCTACCTCAAAATTCTCCTATCTACTAGGGATAATCACTCCCCACTAGGATTCCATCCTCCTCTTCCTTTTTTTTCAAGTCTACAGAACACTCATTCCTACAAAGACTTACACCAAGCTCATCTTCATCGGAATTATCAAAGATGTTATCTAGATCATGAAGTGATGGAGCCAGATCTGTCACCTGGGTGAGGCTACCGGAGCCTGCCCGGCCTGCAGCGTTGTCTTGCCGGGTATCTAGCGAAAAGAAAGGGACAATACATGAAAAACGGGAGCGAACTTAAGAAACACAAAACCTCTTTTTTTCCGTTTTACTTTTCACTCTGAACAGGGGACAAGCACGAATCACTGAAGCCCCTTTCCAATGATGTAGCCTAGAAATAGCCTTGCAGTCAATTTTTAAGCAAGCACCAAAGGTCAATCAGGAAAGAATGAGAGCAGCTACCGTTCAACTTTAATATACTGAAAAAAATAATGTTGTTATAACAAGAACAAGCAGAATCAAGTTCTTTCCATCTCAGGAGCTGTCTCTAGCTCTCATGTTACAGTAAAATGTTCTGTACCTGGATTTTCCTTTCACATTTTATTGTATAGCTTTGAGTATTTTCACTTTGCAAAGTGAATTAAAGAGATTTTACTCACCAGTCTTAGGAGCAGAACTGAAAATAGACATGGCATCTTTTCCATCAGGAACCGGTGTAGAATGACCCGTTGTGGGGATTTCCTTGGTACCAATTCCATCTTCTGACTATATAAAAATAGAGATATTAATTTAAGCTATGTAAGAACAACTGTTTTCCTACATCAAGCCAAACTCAGGGCTCTGGATTCAATGTTTTGAGAAGCAAAAAAAAAGGGGGGAAAGAACACCGTTGTCTGCTGTTTATCGACATAGAAAAAACCATGAAGTAACACTGTGTATGATTTACAAAGGATTCCATAAACAACAGGTAACTTTGATAGCTAGTATATATAATTAGCAACCTCAATTTCTCCATCACGGGGCAGGTGATGCCCAAAGAATGGTGATCAAATTGTTTTCTTTCACATATGGAAGAACACCTCTAAGGAAATGTTCCAACCAATATAGCATCCCTGGCACAAATCCTCTCAGCAGAAGGCTACACTGATTTAGCCCAAGGGAAGGAAAATGAACGTGCGCTGGAAAGCTCTGAGCTTTGCAGTGAGGTGATACGTCAAGCTGAAGCAAGAAAGAGAAAGAAGGGAAAGAAAAAAAAAAAGCCCAGCAAATTCTTTCATCTCTACAAGTAAATATAAGGCTCAAAATATTTTATTTCTTAGCTTAAAAATCTGGAACCTGCTGCTGGTCAAGCTGAATATATCTAAACAGGAAGGATTCCTTGCAACAGCAGTGTTTCCATATACAAATGGGTTCGGAGGGATGCCAGCAAATACCAGTTCAAAAATACTATAGTGAAACGTGATTTGTCTTCTTGTGAGCTGGTGCAGGAAAGGAATACAAAGTGTCTCTGATTTTGACCTGCGGAACAGGCTTGTGCCTTCCTGAGAGCTGCAGAGCAATAAGGACATTCATGATAAAGACTCTGGATGCACATGTTACCTTGTTCTTTTTCAAAGGATCTTTCTCAGCCCCAAGTTTGCATTTTTTATTGCCAGTGAAGCTGTACTTGATATCACCATCTTCAAAAGTGTAAGGATCACTGGCATCTCCCAAGCCTTCTCCAGGCGGTTGGATGAGAGGCAAGGAGTCAAGGTAGTTCAGTGGCTGCACTGGTTTCTGCTCTCGCAAAATTTTAAACCGTTTATTAGGTTGTGCTAAGAGCCTGAAAGTAAAAAATAAACAAGCACATAAAGCCGTCATGAAACAAAACATCCCTTTTATAGCAAAGAAAAATAAGAGCTCTTATGACCTGTACCTGTCACACACAAGCACAGCCCATGTCTCCCTCCCCCTTGATCTAGCAGAAATATGTTTTTTCCTCACATAAAGGATGCATTTGCTTACATTGAGTATTAAACATCTTACTGTATTAAGAACTTATTTAGGACAATAAAAAATAATTAATCTTGTCACTACATAAATAAAACCACTTTGAAGTACACATAACCCTTTCAGCCTAGCAAACCCCATTGTAATTACCCAAATTGATGTTATAGTAACTCAAAAATTCTTCCTCAATTCATTTTAGCTTATACATTTACATTAACTACTCTCTTTGGTACATTTTTTTCTATGCATTGTCAGAATGCCAAAGTAATTTTTAGGCTGGCATAAAATTAATTCAAATTCTCATGCTAGAGCTATAAATAAATAAACGTATATATTTGCATAAAAGAAAATCCATGTTTTTAAAAACAAAGAAAAAGCTGAAAATTCCTTTAAATGTAAGTAGTTCATGTTCCTCACTGAGGAAGACGACGCTGTATAACCATAATTTTTCTAAAATAACATTTATAAGGAATTATTCTGTGCACAGACCAGAGAGACTGTTTGTTAGGGTTTTCAGAGTCAGGTTAATAGTAAAGCTTTTATCAATTTCAAAGATCTGACAGTGGGCTTACAAAAGAGCAGTATTATTTCATAACATAGTATCAGCTACTACTTACAGTAAGCACGGTACAGTGCAATTTTAAACCCACACAATTGGACAAACCACAATGAAGGGCCTCTACAGTGCAATAAACAGAATTTCATTCAAAACCAAGCATTTATGCAGCTGGGAGGTCGCATAACCGAACACAGATTTTCTTTTTTTAAATGATCAAAAGACATAAGCTTAATAAAACTCTTACATATGCTCAAATTACTGTGATAGAGGTTGCAGAGATTTATCAGTTCTTAATGTCCAACAGAAAGCCAGGTAGGAAAAAAATAAAGCGTACTACAACAGCACATTTCTATTCAAGTATTTAACGTTATCTCCAGCACACATCGTCTTCAACATTAGAGTGAAGCCTTCTACTTGTTTCAGTTTCAACTGAAAGCAGAGTTTGGTCATGCTTATAATTTAATAAAACCACCGCTCAGATCCATTTGCACTCTTACCTCTTCAGTGCGCTGCTGTCCGAGGTTATTTCCATCTTGGCGTCGTATCTCTCACACGGAAGAGCTGGTGGCCTGAACTCGGGATCGTCACTTAAGGGGACGCTGTAGGCCCTCCAGATATCCCGTGACTCGCTGTTGTGAATGATCCCGCAGTACAAGGCTGTCTCGCTGACCTCTGCCATCAGAGGTAACCTCTGGCCAACAAGGACTGTCCTCTCGTCCAGGCTGGGCAAGGCCTGCAGCTCCAGCCCGCTGCCGTAGAGCGCCGGGTTCACCGCTACGGAAGGCGGGTCCAGGTTCTCTCCTTCCTGACCTCTCGGCTGGGGGCTCAGGGTGGGAGGCAGAGGGGACGTAGGGGAACGGGGTGAATCCATAGGATTCATATTCATTTGCTTGCTTGGATTTCTAGCAGGTATAGATAGAGGCTTCTCGTATTTTCTGGAATTCGGGACTTCTAAAGAGGGCTCCATTCCTGCTAAGCCCAGTTTCTGCCCTGATGTGTCCTGCTCCACGCACAGCTCTTCAGTCACAGAGGGCCGATGGTGAAATGGCATCAGAGGCCTTTTTTGCAGTTTATCGCCTTTTTCCTGTCTCTCTGTTGTTTTGTGCTTTGAAGAGGCGGGAGGTGGCAATGATGAAGAAGATGATGTTCCCACGCTGAATCCCGGCTGATTTATTGTCGGGGGACGGCTGGAGCCAGCAGCACAACGCTGTTTGAAAACCTTGTGCCTGAAAGCAGAGACAGAAACAAGTCACTGCACGGTTTATACAGTTATCCGATCTAATGGGGGGAAGAAAAAAAAAAGAAAAAAGCAACCCCCAAAGAACAGCATTGAGAAATCTGATGTCTATTCCCGATCTTTTAACAGATTCTGGAATGGTCACATAATCCGGGCCAGGTCGATCAAGCCAACTCAGCTGCAGTTTCTCTGACCTATAAAATGGATAATGACAGTCTCCAGAAAATAGCATTCAAAGGAAAGATTTAGTGTTTATACAAGCTCAGTACTGCTCAGATGGAAGGTAACGTAACAAAAAAATGTAAGCTACTGTTGTTTTCTTTACCCTGAAGAAAGATTTTCAAATAAAATGACTGGAACTGCGCCACTACTCTCACACACCCTTGAGCATCTGTTACGAAAGATACAGCTCCGAACTGGTTTAGTTATGCTCACAGATGCAATACATGGCAGGATGCTTTCATGGCATTTTCCTCCTCCATATCAGGTAAGGAAAAGCAAGTACAACTCTAGCAAAAAAAAAAAAAAGCGCAACTACCAACTGATGAAGAAAGAATATTTTAAAATATTTTAAAGAATGCAATAACATACAAACTTATTACTGGCTTCATTTTTTCAATATGGCCTTTTTCAAGTTGTAGCTAGTATCTTCGAGACTAGGAAGCACAGGACTGAATTTCAGTATTTCATGTAGTGCCGAACAGTATGTTCATCATACAGCTGATGGTCCCCAAGGATGTCACAACAGGCCCATCTAACCATCCATATTTTTATTGGCCATTTTTGTTGTTTGGGATTTTTTGTTTAGTTGGTTGTTTGTTGGTTTTTTTGTGGGTTTTTTTACTTAAGCTAAGCATGAATTGATTGTCGTGCTTAATATTTACACCTGCTTCAAGTTAAATACCTTTTCAAAATAAATTATTCCATCCCTATTTTGTTTATAAACCATAATATCTAGAACAGCAACAAAACATATAATACGCTTCTTACAAAGACAAACTACATTACTGCAAGTAAAGTGGACTACTAGACTGAAGAAAACCAGTTCTGCTTTTATGACTTAGCTATGAAAACACCCAAGTTTTATAGTACACGGTGGCTGTCAAATAGTACAAACACAACTTCTTGTACCTGCTACATCTTTCTCCTGTAACCATCCACGCTGCGTGACATTGCCCTCGCTTGCTTTGTGGGCTTTGCTGTTATGGGGACACGTTGCAAACTCTCTGCCGCAGCAGATGGTCTTTAGCTGCAAGCACCCAGAATGTGGAGCCAATACCCCAGTAACTGAAGATTTGCCTTAAGCATTTTCTTGTAACATTGCATTGATTTAATCCTCTGTCATTCACTGTATTTTAATGGACCGCAGAAAATTATTTTGGACAGTCTGATGTGCAACACACAAAGTCAGGTCTACAGAAGACTGAATTTGATACCGAGTACCAGACAACCTTTTAAGACTCCATATTTAAGATCATGTCTTGATATTTATACTCTCATTTATACAAAACAGAACGGGCACAGTAATGACTAAACCAATATCTACATGACAGTAACTGTCCAGTTTATGCAGTTACACAGAAACAATTTATTGCTGTTTGAAATCAGGTACAACCTGCATTTTAAGGATGATGTTTTCATTTCCCAGTTGCTGTGTTTACTAACTCCAGCATGATGCAGTTGTACTGGGGGTGGTAAGAGACCGTGAAACTGCAAATGCAGCCAAACCTTTCCATAGGTTCAGGATTCCATTGCCCACTATTGGTTCCTTGTGCTTTCCAGGCAAGGCTGGACTTCAGTTTTCCATAGGAAACGCTTGGCATCCTGACCAAACGTGTATGTGTATCGCGTTCTTGAGCATATACATACAAGCTACAAATAATCAGGGGTTCATTACAAATGAGAAATGTTTGAGTGATTCCAGCCCCCATTCTCTAGCCTAGGATCATTTTTCCACTCAAGTCCACTACTGGAAGTGACAACGATACGAGATCCATATTAATCACCTGAATGTGAGTGATGATGACAGTTCTGACATCAGAGTTTCTTCTCAGCTAAAACCTAAGTCCCTTTTGTTAGCGTACCTCTGTCTGAATTAAACTGGGCTCCTCCAGTATGATAAATGCTTACTCTCTTCAAAGCTCACCTGGAACAAGAACAACTGACTCTTTGGACTGGATCCACAAAATCCCAAGAAATAGTATTGTTAGGAACCTCCTCTTCCAAATTTGCAGTTGTCATTTGATTCCTCCTGAAGAAGATAAAATTATTTTAGTAGTTATCACCTTTTGAAAAACAAAATTTAAAAAAGGCATATGCATAAATTCACATATGTTCCTTCCTTCTACTTCAGCTTTGAAACAGAATTGTGTATTTAACAGTAGCTCTCTCTACTGCTCCTTAAAATTTACAGTTTGATTTATGTAGGAGGATGGTACCAGGTCTACATCAGAGAGCTCTGTCTGGAAAAGAACCAAGGGGTAAGCAATTCAAACCGAATCTGGAAATTCTTCCGACCTTCTTCTATCTAACGATGAAATTGCATGGAAATAGTGAAAAATGAAAATTTCAGGGCACATCACGCCATTAATATACTTTAAATCTCCAATAATAAAGGCCTATGATACTAACAAGTAGACTTTACCATATCTTTGTCAATAAGAATTTTAGTCCAACACATGTAACGTTTTATAAGTATGACCCTTAGAGTTCTGAATATCAAATATATACTATCTGTTCTTCAGCTACCCAGCTTTCAGTCTAACAACTGCAACTGGAGCTGGAAACTGCAATCAATAAACCTGAAAGCGTCTAGCTGAAGGCACATATTAGAGATTTGTAACCTCAGAGACTGTCACAATTAAGATACACAACCGCAAATACAACGCTAAGTGCTAGGAGTTTTTAGCTGAACACAGTAACAAATTTTCTTTGATAATGCTGTTCTGTATCATTAGCTTTGACGAGCGGCAAAAGAATTCTGTGAGGAGTAACATTATCTAAGGCAAAATTATTGCAATTTTAACGATATATTTCGTGTTACTAAGAAACAAAACCACGAGGACTACTGCCTTACTTGGACTGCGACCTGTTCAGAATGCATTCCTTCCAGACTCGGTGAACCATACGGTTGTGTATTTTTGGAGTAATCTTGCGGGATTTCTTTGGACTGTGTACATTGACTGTCCCCTCCTGTAGAGCTGAATGGCTGATACTGCTCTGAGAGCATCCACTTTCTCCTGCAGTAGAAATTAATCATTAATGTTATAATGGTTCTTAATATCCACATTTGATACTTTTCCCTGAGAAGATTTTCCCTCTTACAAGTGTGCTGTCTACACAGATGTTCACATTCACTAGAAAAAGCTTAAAGCATCGTTACAGAAGACGGACCCAACTACATTTCAAAGCAAAACTTGCCTTTGGTAAGGAAGATGACACCAGGTTTTACCAGGTACATGTGCAATAGTCATGCAACTCACGACCCTCACCTAATACACTCTGCCGCTTAAGTGGAGGTAGTTTCGATAGCCCCCACAGCCTTGTATTGAATCACTAAGATATAGTGCAGATAGAGGTTCTTCCCAATCATCCTGGAATTTATAATCTTTAGTGAGTTGCTTTAAAGACTAAATTTATTACAATATGGATGGTTCTAAAAGCATCTGTTAAGAAAACTAATAATTTATGTAGACTATTTCAAAGCAAGCATCCACTTGTTATACTCAAGATAAAACCCCACTGAAGAGATGAATGGATTGGTGTGATGCTATGTCTTTATCATATGCTTAAATTGAAATATCAGAATCAAAACTTGCTTGGGTAAAATCTGACAGTTGAGACGTATTCTACTACAGCTGATCCTGAGTATACACTATTAACATAATATGTGAGGTTCTCAGTAATACCATGATTATAAAAGAGATAAGAAATGAAGATCGTACTTCAACATGTTAATAGCCTGGAAACTCTGATTTACATTCTGCACTTCATTTCTTTCTATTTGTCATGCCGAAACTTTAACAGCTATTGTATAAGCAGATGTTTCTCTTTCTACTATGAAATATGCTTTTGGTTTAGATTAACTGAAATCTCTGTCATCTTTAGAAGCACAAACTCCAACAGTAGAGGGAGCTTTAGGTTCACTTGGCCTAGGAAGCGAGTAACAACCTCGCTCTGTGCTCTGGATGGAAAAGTAAGGAAGGATGTGCCGCATTTGACCAAGGTCAAACCAGCGTACAGAACACTTCGTCCTGCTGCCTGACGCAGTTTAAGAAGCCTTAAGAATGAACCACTGAAAGGATTCACGGCTATACATCACTGCATCTAACAAGGTAATCCTGCTGATTTCTGTTAGGTGACTGTCAAAACACAACTTCCAGAATTGCGCACAAACAGCCTAACACCGTATCTTCTTTGATTCTTCATGCTTAATATGTTTTTTTTTTCTCCAGTTAGACCTTCCTTGATGATGGAAAGGGAAGGATAAGAGCTATGAGAGGATACCCAAGGAGCTATCAGAGCTTTCAAGTGACATTTAAGCACATTAATTATTATTTTCCAAAATTCTGTAATGTTTTCATAGCATACAGTACAGCGATACATGGCATAACATGAAAGAGAACTTTGCAGTAGGCAAAACCATTTTGTTCTCATACACCTGACGCTAATTTTCATCCATGAAAACCACTGACAAAATACTGGAACACTCACAAATTCCTATGTCACATCATGGTGTAAACACTGGAGGATGCAGCCAGGCACTCACCAAAGGTCACTTCACCATCCCTACGGTCCCGACTGTTTCTATACATGAAAAACGCTACTCCCTAGTTTCAGCTACAGTTTCTTTTGTTACAGACTTAAGACACAAGCATGAAACATATGGTTGAAAGAGACCTGACGAGATCATCTACTCCATCCCCTGCTTCACAGCTGGATCAACATATTCGACCCATCTGTTCTTAACAACAAACATCCAACGAACACCCTCAAAAAAGCCATCAACCCACCCACCTCTCTGCTAATGGGAGTTCCGTAGCTTCCCACCAGCCAGTTTATTCTGACACTTCAATATCCTTGCTCAGAGAAAGTTTGTCCTCATCTTTAACTTAGTTTCGCTTTGTTCCAGTTTACGTTCACCACATATTGGTTGCAGAGGAAATATTATTCTTTTTTTCCTTTTATGTCTCTGAAGACTGTTATACTGTCTCTCCTTCAAATTTCTCTTCTCTAGACTAAACAACCTCAATTCTTTCCGTCTTTTCCTGTAGGTCCTGTTTGGAAAATCTATGATCATTCTCACTGCACTTTTCTGGACTCCATCCAGTTTGTCCACATCTTTAAGTGTTCAAAACTGGACATGGTACTACAACCGCATTTGTACTAATACGGGGCAGAACTCACGTATTACTCACGTGTCCCCGGACTAATCCCATTTACTGATTCTGAACTGCATGACATGTTTTCCCAATCCATTTCTCCAATTTTTCAAGGTCTTTTAAAATCATGTATGATATAATATAAAGGAATCCTTTCATTGTTCACTGGAGAGGCACCCCTCTGATACAATTTCATATCGCCCTCAAACAACAGCAGAGATCAAACAGAAACTGCGACTGCCAAATTGGACAATAGGAACACTTTTATATATTAATAGTTTACAAATATTCTAAACCAGAATCCTCTTGGGATGTTGTACAAGTTTAACAGGGATCTGAAAAAATTAAAAATACAATAGCACATTAAAATATGCATCAATACTTCAATAGAGATTGTTATTTAGAAGTCGATTGTCTTGCTTCCGTTAGTTACTAATACGCTTTTTGCTTATTTCAGCTGTCAGTTGCCTTGACAAACACTATTAGGAGCGAATTTAAAACTCACGTTCTATATTATTAGCAGTAAATAGTAAATACTTTGATTGTCTAAATACAGAGGCACTGTTCACGGACAAGAGAATCCAGACGAGTGCTTCCATGGCAATGTAGCCAATGATTCGTTTTCTTTGGCTTTGCATCAAGATTGATCCTCTTGATGTGAGAGACCTATGTAACAAACCCTAAGCCAGCCTGGTAGCTCCTGAGACCTCGGTGAGGGTCTAACAAGGATCCTTTATCCCCATCTGGCCGCATCGTCTCACAGAAACTTGTAGGACCCTCATGTCTTCGACACTTTGTTCCTTTGTGAAATTTGGTAAGCACTAATCAATGAGTTCAATCAGAGGAAGGTTGCCCAGTGGTCTCTAATGATTTTGCCAATGTGACTCAAGGCAGCGAATCTTCTGTGAACTGAGAAGTCACTGGCAAATAAGAGTAATTTGTAAGGCATAAAACATGCCAGTACTTGTGAAATTATTATTAATAAAGGTTACAAGGAGAGGTTGAGAAAGCTGGGGGAGGAATCCTATCAGTGTATACAAATACTTGACCATGAGAATAAAGGGGATATTACCAGTGGCATCGAGTCAAAGGATAAGAGGTGATGCGCACACACTGAAATGCAGGAAAATCCATTTGAACAAAAGAAAGAACTTTATAATGCAAAGGTCAGCCATTGGAACGCATTCCCCGAGAGGCTGTGGGGTCTCTGTCCTTGGAGATACTCAAAACCCCACTGGACGACGTCCTGAGCAACCTGCTCTACCTGAGCCTGCTTTGAGGAGAAGGGTGGGATGAGACAACCTCCGGAGGTCCCTTCCTACCTCAACTATCTTGTAATTCTGCTAGTAACCAGCAAGTGTGTAAAGAGAAGTTCAGAAGACAATCTACACAGAAATAAAGTAGTTATTTATAAACATGCCTTTTAAACATTTTTTGATAAATAAAATGACACTGAATTTATTTTTTCAATATCAGATTTTTTTTTAAATCTTAGAAGTTTGGATTTAAACAGGCATTTGACTCCTCTGTTCCTTAGTTCTCACTTGAAACTGCAGCCCTGAAGCTGTTACAGCATAACCACACTGACAGCAACTAATCTTCAGGCCTCATCTGTATTTTGTGTGATTTTCACTTCGGAGGAGCACCAGGATATACACATTCATTTCAACAAAGCCGGACATTAGGGATCTAGTACCCCACCTACCAAGCATTTGGATGACTTCTGAGATTAAAACTCCTATGGATCCAAACACTTGAACGGGGCACACTCCATACACACAAACCACGTAACTCACTTGCAAATACTATGCAGCACTCCATTTGCCGTCTGCGTATGACACAAGCCTACGTCAGACCTCATTTGAGCAGCCCAGATCCTTCTTACCATTTCCAGACTTACGCATTTCTTTTGAATGGCCCTTAATTAAAATCCAACTCTGTTGGGCAAAAAGAGTAGCTAGCATTTGCAAATTTTTATTAAAGCAATGTGAATGCTTAGTTAAGTGTTGTATTTCTACGTCTTTACAAAAAGAGCTAAATACTCCTGTATCTTCACTGTATTCTCATACCACAATGAATCAACACCCTCCTCGCATCCCAACAAAAGATACCTAACGCTTCATAAACACTGGCAAAATCTGTCTAAAACACTGTATGTAGTCTCTCAGGTATCTGCACTACTGCACAAAGATAATTCAGCTATAGAAAACGCAGCTTAACTGAATTCACCACGTTTTAAGATGTGTCTTCTTCAGGGGCATTTAAAACACCGCCTTTCCTTTACCATCAACCTACAGAAAAAGGCCTCTCCTAACTTTCAGCCTATTGCCTGTCTTCAATGTGCTGCTGCTCACAGACTCGTCCTCACTTAGCACGAGCTACGCAAAACTGAAGAGACTGACTCGAGGCTCCCGAGCGTGTTGCTTACCCAGCACGGTCTGCTCTGGAGAAGTGGGTGGAGTGAGTGGCATCCCACAGGTACTGGCAGGATCTTTCACGCTTCCAAGCCCCTGTTGTCCCACATTTATATGGCCTCCAGTATTGGCAGCATTCTGGGACATGGGGATGTCACTCTGGGAGATGAGAACAAAGGCTGAAGGATATACCATCCTTACACCACCTACAAAGAAACGTAAAAACAAAAGCCTTAAATATACCTGATGATATTCAGCAGTCTTAGCTACTTCAACTTGTTTTCAATGTCAATTAGACAAAGCTTATTATCTGAACATAAAGAGCTACGAAATTTCACATACTAATATACATCTAACCCTCTATAACTAGCGCAGAGCTGAAACAAGTAGCTAGACACTGTGAATAATAGCGTGTGGGATACAGGGAGTACAGAAGCTTGAGGCAAGATAACTAGTCAGATGTTCCAGTGTCAAGAGAGCTACAAGAGAAGATAGGAAAATTATAATGGCTGTTTCTGATTAATTAGATTTTTATTTATTTATTTATTTATTTTAATCATGTAGAGGGAAAAAAAAAAATCCTTCAGGCAGAATACTGAAACTCACCAACAATGACTTCAACTGCCACGGGGAAATCGTTGTCATATCCCAACTCTTCTTCCTCTTTCATGCCTTCTTTTTTCTTCAGCACCATAGGGTAAAAATACTGCCATTCCTCCATCAATTTACGAGTTGCTGGGTCTGACATCTTGTACGACTGGCCCGTGAGTGTACCATTCAAACCGTAAGGACTCACCAGAACTGCAAAGTAAGAAACAACAGGCCCTACAGCGTGGATATTTCGACCGCGAATCCGCCACTCTCTGCCCCTCCAGAGCATCACTGCTCCAGCCACACGTCTGATTTACGGATCTGTCTTCAGGGCAAAGCTCCTGCCAAGGCAGGTAAGGGTGGGAATTTAAAACTACATTATCCAGCAATAGCTTCCTGTGCAGCCACCCTTGCTGAGCTAAACACAGACCTTTTTGGAGTTTAGTTTCATAATTTCCACAATGAACTAATCGAAGCGTACTGAAACAGCACGATTGCAAAGGGGTGACCATACATGGAAGGAGAAGAGGACAAATATTCAACAATAGGGTTTTCACCAGGAACATGTGGGACTGGAGACTTTTTGACATTAAAAAGGACAAAGGTAACAATATATGAAGACTAAACTAATGACAAAAAAGAAGAGTTAGTTGCTTGACAACAGGTACTTCCAATCAGACTTAATATTGCTTTTAGTCATATTTGATTTAAGAGAGTCACGAACTTAGCTCACTGAAATAAAACCTTCTATGATTTAAGTATCTGAGCCTCTGTCAAAACTTTACATTTAGAAACAAAATGTTTTTCAATAAAGCTTCTCTAAATTAACATCTCTATAAAAGCTCATTTTAGAAGTCTCTGGGTGTTTCTTTACTGTATGTTTAATTTATGAAGACTTCTTGTTTTACTTCCTTTGAAATTATAATTTCAGACTGTAGTAAAGCCAGTATAATTCAATGATTTAAATATTCTTAATTTTTTTTTTCACGTGAAGCACTGCACCACAATTGCATCATAAATTTAATAAGGCATTAATTTGTGTGAAACTCTAATTCCTTATACAGGCAAACAAAGAGCCACAGATATTTTAAGTTTTTCATTCTTTTGGATACATTTTCCAAAAAAAGTTGACCATCTACGAATGAAAAGTACTCCCGAATTACATAATCTTAGTATTCGTGTAGCATTGAAGTTACAGATTTGAACCCACTGACCTCTACGCTGCGTTAGAAAATCCAATCAGTGCACTTTCATAAATAATAAGTCTTTTTAAACAAAAATTATGAATTTCCTTGTTTAATTACTATTTGGATGGCTACTATTACTATCCAACGTAGCTTTAAAAACATTAACGAACAGAAAGCTCTGGAAAATTCCCACGCCATTTCTGGCTGGCTCTAGTGCTGAAGTCCTAACAACATTTTCCCTTAGGTGCGCAACTTCTTGAACAGAAACTGAACCCATTCGAAGAGTTACTGCATCTTCCATTATTCAGCCCCTGCCGCGCAGAAGCGAGGCGACGCGCACCCAATTCCGAAGGGCGCTGCCGTACCTTGGAAGGGCGAGGGCGAGGACTGGGCCATGTGGATGTGCTCTTCGGTGATCAGGTAGATGGGCTGGTGCTGAGCGATCTCCACGCTGGTGCACACATTGCTCTCCCCGTGAAGAAAGAATGTGAAGGCACACGACAAGTGTTCGCTGGAGGAGGGGAGAGGCAAACGAGAAACAGATTCATTAGCATGTTAATGAACTCATAGGAGTTAGCGATTCCATAGTCTGGCTCCTCTGCTTTGGCGCTTGTGGTCACTGAACAGGGTTCATTGACTGATAACCACGCACAACAGAATGACCTATCACTAACCATCTCTTTGCCAATTTTGGCAACTCTCTGTTTTCCTATCTGTTTCAAGATCATGACAAACAAACAGCATTTCAAGCAGGACTTCAGTAGTAAAAATAGGGGTCTGCAGAAATTCTTCAGAATTCACTCTGCAACAGTTTCTGGCTGAAAAGGAATAGGAAAGATGTTTGTCTTACAACTCACGAGAGCCTCCGCTAAAGAAAATAAAAGCACATGAATATTACAAAAAGCTGACAATGGTCTGAGATGAACAATGGATTTACCACTGACGATTAAACATAATTTGAAACAAACAGTATTTAAAACGTTCCCGCTTTATTCCACCCAGAGAACGACCTCCCCTCATAGCTAACTATAAGCTTAAATATTCCATGCCACAAGGGAAGAAAACAAAACCAATTTCCTGCTTTTTTATCATCATTTTAATCAGCTAAAATTTGACAGGGCTGAAGTGGTCAGGATGCAGTAATTTTTCTGTCCAGTTTTATAGCTCTTGGCTTTAGCGCAGGGCCAGCCGTAACGGAACCGCTATCTTAAAGATGACTCTTGACTACCTTCACCAAAAAGAAATAACTACGGCAATAATTGCAACTATGGCAATTCCATGTCAGTGTTTAACTCAACCAACTGCTCTGCTACTCTTGGCTCTTTTTAAACAAAGACGCCGATGGTCTAGGGTAGGAAGGTGTTTTAATCTTGCCAAATCTCTGAGTGATTCGACACATTGCATAAAACAACTTTGATCCTGTATTTAGAAGTACTCTGTAGCAATAGTTTAATTCCATGAAGTAAAAGTTTCTATTAGATTTCCATTTTTGCAAGAGAAAGAAATTTCACTATCATCAGTGTTGCAGAAGGAAATTCATCGTTAATTTACATGAGGGGTGGGAAGGGGAAGGGAGAAAACAGGGACATGGGACAAAATGGGTCATAAATTCCAGGTATTTCTATCCAGCTATTTTTCCCCAAGCAGAAAAACCACTTAGCTTAAAAAAAAAAAAAAAAAGATTAAAAAATGAAGAATAGATTTCTGCACATACAAACAATACAAAAATAAAAGCAAAGCCCAACTATTTAATCAAAACCTATTAGTTTCCTTACATAGCATGATAGTCCTTAATATAAAAAAGGTCTCAATAAATAATGAAAAGATGAGAAATCCTGTGTAAGATCAAGTGGGGATAATCTCTGCAAAGAGTTCAGCACGCAGCAGGTCAGCCTTTCGAAAGCAGAGAGCAAAGCTATTTGTAAAGCAGGCACTTTCAACTCCCGTCTTTAGGATATTACACAGAAATCCTCCTGAATCCGCAAGCTTCCTACGATGTTTGCCTGTGAAAGTCTTGCTTGTCTTCCATTGAACTGAAGGGAAAAAAAATAAATAGCCTTCTGGGGCACACAGGGACTCTTTCAAGTCTCTTGCAAAGTGGTCCAGCACGAACAAATCATGCGCAATCTTATGCAACATTCACACTACCCGTAAACACCGCCAGAATAAGAAAGAGACAAAATCACAGTATGAAAGACAAAGGATTCATTTGTTTTTTGCCGGGATGGGAATGCAGGCCACTAACTCTCTCAACTGAGAATCTGCTAATGTCAGAATTAATCATTGAGTTCCAAAAATTAAATAGCCTTGGACTGTATACAGCTAATTACAGGAAAAGAGTTATACAAATACAGTATTAGCCCACTTTACTTTCCTGCAAACGTGACAGATAAAAGAATAACAGTAATCAATATTCCTACTCCTGACTAGCAATAACGACTTGGTTACTGAAACAAGGATCATTTCTAGCACCGGATCCAAAGTAAATCCCGCTCAGCTCTAGAAAGAGAACCCACAAGTCTCAGTCCCTGAGGATTCCTTTTCTGCAGCCCAGAAAGGCTCCACAAGACAAGAAACAGTGCCATCAATCTGGCGCTCCCTCCGGTGCCAAAGTCATTGCTATAAGCTCATCTTTCAAGACCCAAAAATAATAAAGATCAAAGCCTGGGGACTTCCTATATGCCTAATAAGCTTCTGGTAGATTTACTTTAGCAGCAGATATGAATTTTATTTCAAGAAACTAGCGTCAGCGCACTCCGTGATGTATTCCACTCAGGCATGTACATCCCAGCATCCCTGTCTTCAGCACATTTCACACAATTCCTTAAATACCGAGCTGCAGAAATCGTTCTCGCTACAAATGTGAGACAGATCTCTGAAGAAAATCCAAGCAGAAGAAAACTTACTAAGCTAAAACCAGTCAGCGTTCGGAAGCAGACGGAGCACTGAGGCTTTACTTTTAATAATCACTTAGCTATAGCTCCGCAGTGTACATCAAGACCTACATACCTCAGGCTAAAGCTCTAAAATAAATTGTTTGGGTCCTCACTAGAGTCTTCCAACGACGTTCTATCAGCGTCCAGTTTGTTAACAGATCTGCTACTCTTTGTTGTAACAAAAAGCACCATCAAAAAGCTAAATACAAAATGCAGATCAGACTCGAGTTTCTGAAGACATTCAACACTATGTTCAGATTTTTTGTTTTTAAATTTAAATTTATTTCAACCTAGTTAAAAAGTTGAATCTGACAGGCTTTGAGAATCCACTCTACTACCTCTTCAGGTTTTTAAACCTATTAATTTCTGTACTTTTTCTTATCTCCTTGACAGTCAAAATATCATAAACCACCAGAGAGGGAAGGGAAATGGCTTTGAAACTATTCCCCCTACTCTACAAAGTTGGGAGGACCATGAGCTCTCAATTCATACCTTTTCAGAGCAAGGACAATAACATAAAAAAACCCTACCGGTTTTGAATAGCTGCATTACACATTTACTCTGCATGTATTAATTTATTACACAGGGGACAAAACTGGGTTCAGGATCGTGGTTTCGGGGCTGTGCTGCTACCCGGAGGGAAGGAAGAGGGGAGGTGTGCGCTCAGGCGGCAGCGGGGCGAGCGTGCTGAGCTCCCAGTCCTCACCAGGGCAATACACCCTGCATATATTCCCCAGCAGAAGTTCCAAATTAGAAACCTAAATCAGACTGAAGCATCTTATCCATTAAAAGTTTTTGTTTCCCCCCCCAGGCATACAAACAGCATTAGCAGAGACAGCGGGAGCTGCAGCAGTTTTCCATGAGAAAATTGCGACGCAAACTGAAGCAAGACCTGTTCTTTCCGTTCTATTTTATACAAATTAGAAACATTTTAAGAGAATATAAATCTGGAACAGTACTCCCATCACTCTAAGCAGGAATTGTCTCTCCCACAGGTACCTTTTCAGAAACGTTTCTTCCCTTTACAGGTGACTGAGGGCTGCTTCAGTTAGAATGTCATCTTCCCAAATAGATTACATAGAACATATATAAAGTATATGTTATTTGCAAGTACAACCGCATTAAGGCCGAGGTCTGAAGAACGCTGAGGGTTGTGGTGTTGAGCAAGCAGAACATTCGAACATATACTTCCAAGAATATTTCTCCTGTATTCACTGAGAGAGCTTTATGTGCTAAAATTAAAATAATTGTTTAAATAAAAGGCTTCTATTAACAGAATTCCAAAGAAAACAAACAACAGAAACCCCCCCCCCACCACTCCCAAATTCCACAGTTGACAAATATTCTGTGCCTTTTCCCTTTATTTTTAATCTGTTCTTGATGTTTAGATCCCTACCTTTTACAAGCAAGGCAGCTGATGAGGAAAAGCTCTCCAAAACAAATAGGAATCTCATATAATCTTTTGTAACAAAAGAAAAGATCTGTGTCCTTCTCTTAAGTACCACAAGTATTTTTTTCCCCCATAACACAAAAAAATCCTCAAATAAAGAGTATTTACATTAATCAAAGCTTCCCGTACCTAATCACCTGCAATTGACAACAACTGGCTTTCAGATGTTTCCTCTGGGACCCTCATTACCTTAAATAAACTCTGAGATGCCTAAAAATGTAGCTGAATACCTTGTCCATGAAATATTGAGGACCTCCCATAATCTTTACGAATGCCAATCCCTCAGTTACTATAAATGACTTAAAGGAAATAACAGTACATTCCATTTACTTATATATATAAAAATCAGATGAGGATTATGTAGACACGACTAGGATTAAACTACACAACATTGACATTTATCTATTTTTCCCATTTGTTAGTAGGTTTATATAAATAGCCAACGAAAGCTGTGCTAGTCTGCATTCAGACTTCAAAGAGATTATTTCCATGCAAATAATCTCTAATGAAGAACAGATCAAGTTATTGCAATTCGTAATTTCAAGGATGAGAATCTTTTAAACACTTATTTCTCTACAGACAAACACGAGCTCCCTTTCCCCACCACTGGGCTGCCAGCAATCCCGCGTTTCTCTTCTTTAGTTTATAAGCAATTGTCCATAAAGCCACTGCCTGCCTACAATTAATTACACTTTATGACCAACAAATTGTATTGCTGTCCTAATTCCCATCAAAATTAGGGTTGGGATCCGAAAGCCCTCAACTCACAGTTACCTCAAAATAGCTTTATCAAGGCTGAACTCTGAAAAGAGGCAGCAATAAGCCATACGCATTAGGAAAATGAACAGTCATACTAATGAGACTGATCACTTGTTTGATGTACAGTATAAAAAAAGAGGGCATGAAAAGGCTCTGTGTAGATTTGGAACATAAGAGCATGTGATAGTCTAATAAAATAATTTCCTTTAAATGTGTCTAAAGCCACAGGACAGTTATTAGCAGGTCACGGTGGTGGTGCGGATAGGAGATGGCAGCACCTGGACACACCTACACTCAATAACCCTCTTGAACAGAGAAGAAATTAATAACCCAGTGTGAAAATCACCTCTTCTTAAATAACCTGGGAGTCAATATCCTCAGTGGAGTTTGACTTTGAACAAGCTCCCACAACAACCACAGATCGAATGTAACGGGAAGAGAGGAGAAAGGACTTCGGCTTTGATTTTAGGGAAGTCAGACCTTCCGTGCCAATGCATTCGCTTTAAATGAATGATGCGCTCTCATCGCGCCCCGATCTCCAGTCCGTTTCTCTAGGACACAAGTTGGTCTGATTTACGAAGTCCAGGGACCTGCCAGGCTGCTGTGTGAGCAGAGAAAGCTGCTTCACAAATACCAAGAGAGCAGAAGACCACCTGGAACTGAGACTTTAGCAGCAACTAAAAATGGCCAGGACACATTTTCTGGCCCGTAGGGGAAACAGCGTGTTCATACGGTAAAAGGTCCTCATCTCAAAAAGGGAGGTGTCGTCCGCACTGATTTACTGGAAATGGCCCTGGGCTCTGCTGTTCCCCAGAACCTCTCGTGGGCATCGCCCTGGCTGCCACCCTCAGAGCAAGCGGGGAACCCACAGCTGGGAAGTGGGGAACCCCCAGCTGGGAAGTGGGGAACCCCCGGCTGGGAAGTGGGGAACCCCCGGCTGGGAAGCGGGATGGAAAGCCAAGTCTTGAGATCGTGACCTACCCAGTCTAATACGTAGCGTAGATACAGTCTGAGAGGCAAAACATTTACGTGGCATTTCCCAATCTATGTGGCTAGTAAGCCATAACACACTCTCTGCCTACCAGATAGACTCTGAACGTTGCCCAAGCTAAAATAAGACAGTTATTCAGAAGTACAGCTTCAGTAGTTCACAATATACATTCAAGAAACGCGGCACAATTAGTGATGGTTTTTGCAGAAACTACAGCTAAACCAAAATGGAAAGCGTTTCCAGACACGAGACAATTGCAGAGTTTTCTGGATACAGCAGCCTTCCAACAGATAGTGGGCAGCGCAACGCTGGCCCCGTTTCTGTACCGGGCATGAAACTCATAGTTGGTTTCTCTGTGCTACGGCCTCAGATGAGGTCCACATTCAATACATTAAATGGCAACCCCGAGCCTATTTCATGCTCTGTAACCCCATATATGAACCACCTGTAGCGGCAGAGTTGGTGCCCAGCTGTGTGTTGGCGCTGGAGCTGGTTTAAGGGCTGATGGGAACTCCTCAGAAGACCCCACTGAAACCTCCTGTCCATGCTGTGGGACCTGGAACACCTTTTCTTCGGGGGACACACACCGTTGTCTCATGAACAAGGGAAACCGATACTGGGAGAAATATGGTTACACGGGGAAACCAATCTGTGCCTCTGTAGCCATTTCTGTCCAAAGTTTTGTATGGCAGAGAATAAGAACACAGGAGGCCAAGTTGCAGATCAAATCATACTGCTTGGGTAATTACTCCTTTTTTCTTTCTTTTATGTCTCTCTCTCCCCACTCAAAAAAAAAAAAAAGGAGAGAGTAGAAAATAACATTAGCTCCAACAATTACTTAGGTCTTCTAATGACTGTATTTTATAACTCACTATGGTGTCTTGCATATTGCTAGATTTTTTTTTTTTAAATGCATGAGATGTGCACATAGAAACTTGGTATAAATACTAATTACCTATAGTGTTTTTCCAGTGGTGGAGTCAAGTTCTAAGATAACAGTTTCACAGTGCAGCAAGCACTTAGATAACATTATCTAAACACTTGATGTGTTACAGCCTTATTATCTCAACACTTCCTCAGTTGTCACCAACAAAACCTCTTGCCAAGGCTAATATATGCCTCACAATTGAGATTCTCCCCCTGATCCCATCTCTAACCACCTCCTATTCTTTTCTCTCCATAAATGTATGCACAGGATGACCTGTCTGCCTGAAGGGATCCTGGAGTTTATATTTCAAATGTATACATCAATGTGCAGCATCACGACAGGGCCAACAGCACTATGAACACTCCCAAAAGCCAAGGGGAAAGGGCTGCACATCGCACCAGCTCACATTTGGAGGGGTAATTATACTGTAGTCTCTCTACATACAAGACCTAGTTCAGGCCTCTGCTGGAGGAAAGGTCACATACAACACACATAACCTTTAATAGGAACACAGTACAAACTGCTTTGCATTTTCTGCACTGGCTGGTTTGGATGTCTTACATTAAGATAGTTCCACGTTTGTTTGTTCTTTCAATAACCTTAATAAAGATGTACTGGAATACACACAGAACAATATAACAAGGCTTACATATTACAAGTAAATTCTACTGTGACAGTGCTCAAGCTTAGGAGGAGAGAATTTTTCACTTTAGGAAAGAAGATCACTGAGTTTTTGCCACACGACTTCTGCAGGAAAGAATATGTTCTACAGTAATAGCATCTCCTTCTTTCCCTGAAACATACACCTATAAAGAAATAAGTATATTTTTACAAGATGTTAAAGCAGTGTTTAATATTTACCGTTTTTTTTTAATTAATGGATTATTTAAAATGTATACGTAGCTTCTCTACCATACTGGCATTGTGAGATTTTCTTCCGTGCACAGCTGAACTAGCTGTTTTATTCCTGTGATCCTCAATGAAATACTAGACAATAATATATGAAAATCACCCATAAACATTCACAATAAAAACCTTATGTTTCTATATTAAATACGTATTGCACATCGAACACGAAAATTTAGCAATTTATTACCAGCTGTACATGCGTGCATAACGTGACTTGTCAAAAGATGCTGTTCTGATCTGAAATTTGTTTCTCATTATTTTTAAGATGAACTGAAGCAATTCCTACACTGTAATCCAAATTAGCACAACATCCCTGAATAATTAAATCAGGTGTGAAAAGGTTGGTCAATACATTTGCTAATATAAGACTTAACCAGTTAAAACCAGTACGGCAATGCGTTTTTTTCAGTTTTTTTCTTTATGACTGGAAGCACAACCCACTCAAAACACCTTTACACGATCCCTGCTCGCCAAACGGAACACGATTCTGCTCCGATACCACCTGCAGATCAAGCCCCAGGAATCCAAACAGTGCTACTAAACAGATGACAATAACGTGCATCTTCCTGCTAATACTTAAAATAGACGAACATTTAAGGCACGTCAGGTTAGAAAACGTACTGTCTGCAGACAAGAAGATTAGATAAACAGAGAAATAGTTGCCCTCTAACAGAAATCCAGATGACTTAAAAATTGTATATGCTAAGCTACGTTTTTTTAATAAAACCCAGTTTTACTAAATCTGATCAATATCAGATAAAATCGACAAAATAAAAGAGGCCTCATGTATCTATGAAATAAAATCTCTGCACTGCAATCACAACCAACGTCCTTCCCTTAGCAGCAGGTAAGCGATGCAGTCAGCACTATAAACCGCAATGTAGAGCTTGAGGCACTAATGATTATTGAAAGCTTTTTTTTTACATTTGTGTTATGCTTCAGAATAGTGCTGACTTAGAACTCCAACTGTTTTGAATTATTTAAAATGTCAGTACCAAAAAATGATTCTGCACGTTTGTCATATTCATTATGAATATAAACTCATTGTGATAAGACCCCGGATCTCGCCCTGTTTAGGAAACATGGAAGTTTTGGTGACCACATCACTATTGTGATAAAGGATAAGGTCTTTACAACAAAATGCAAAAGTATATAAAACAAATAAACAAAGGCTATTAAAGGTACATTCAGCTTCATGTTGAAATAAACACATTTTTCACTGGAAATTCTGAGCTTCTTCAAATATACGGCCTTAAAGAAATAATCAGAAACTTGCTCCTATCTGTACCAGTATTACCAGTTATTCTAAAAACAAGAGCACCAGCTGGTAATAACTACAAAATGAATTACAATTAACTTGAAAATTGTCAGAATGAACGCAATCTTCCTTGCTTTAGCATACTAAAAATACCAACATCAGGAAAAATTGCATATAAAACTTGTAAAATCACTGCTGTTATCAGCCTTCTGACATCTCCCTCTCTTTGTCTGAATCCCTGTGTTTTGACACAGTGTTTGAAATGGACTCCTTTGGAAAACTAATTTCCATAGAGGATCTAATACTGTTTAAAAGAGGAATGCAGCCAGATGAGCACATGTATTTAAAGTGACACCTAATATTCATGGCGCAGGAGTAAGTTCCATGTTAAGGTCCGTGCGGCATCTCCAAAAAGCCCTCTTTTTGTGCTGTCTTCACATTTTATTAAATGCCACACAGCCATCAAATCACCGCGGAACTGTCACGAGCAGTTGTGCTCTAGAGATCAGGACTGAAAAAATCCTTTTGAATATTAATACCCTAAAACTGAAGAACAAGCCTGACCAGCGCTGATCGAGGTTCGCCAACCCACTGTTCCATTCTTTCAGCCTAAGGCATAAACCGACCTTTTCTTAACAGCTCAGTACTGCAAAGTTTAAACTCTCAGTCTCCTTAAACTTAAGCTTTCCTCGGCAATTTTATCACAGATAATACAGCTATCAATTACTCGGTCTTACCACTTGCGCTGTATTAGAATCACCTATTCATCTGGGGGTTACAGAAAATGGGGTGTCTTTTTTCGGATTAAGTTAGCATAGTTTTCAGTATTACACCCTAATTGGACTAGTTATATGTTAAATTAATCTAGCGCTTGAATCATGTTCAGCTTATAAACAAAAAGAACACTTAACACACACAGGTAAGAGTATCAAACCACATATACGTTAGGAGCTTCATTTTCATAAATTAATACTACGCTAGGAGCAAAGCCACAAATCATCATCAGGCCCTCAGTAATCATGTTAGACAATTCTTCTCTATGCCCTTATTGCACAGATTCACTCAAAGCCGCAATTAAGTTGGTCACCACATCATTGCTCTGTGTTCCACTAGGTTCAGAACAGCACATTTTTAAAGTACTTTTAACCTGGAATAACACAGAATTTCTTTTATAGCAAAATATCAAAAATTACCGACATTCTGTCTTGACGGTTACGTGGCAATCGGCGCTGAAAGCTCACAATTTAAGATGTTTGATAATCTGTTTCGCCTTAAAACGGCTTTGATCTCAAGAGCAATTTGTTAGAAACGATTACTCTCAGTACCTCTGTAACTCGAATGAATATTGTGAAGTAGATAAGCATTACTGTACGTATTTTATGCAGCTACTGTGTCATTACGTATGCAAAGTCTGAAACACCACATTCTTTCTTTATCTAATCCACGCGGCCCTCTTTGTACAACTAACACAGCGCTGAGATTTCGGTAACCGACAAAACACTTTCTCAGTGTGGGGACACCCGGTTGAACCAACTACCACAGTCCTGCTCAAATAAGGCCAGAGGGACCCAAAAAATGAAAAACATGAGAAGAAAACGAGCTCGACTGCTCTACAACAACCCTAAGCAGATAGTATTAAGTATAAGGGGAAACAGTATGGGAACATAACACGATTCTCAGATTTCTAATAGCACGAGGAGAAAAAGCGAAGCAGATAGTAAGTCACTGCCACTTAAACGCTTTATTGCATCTTATCTGAATACAGGGAGGGCTTCTATGCAGCTTTGAAATTATTTTGCCCCAAATCTTCAAAACTTTTTGAGATCGTTGTAGAGAAATCCCAGAAATGGGGCTCAGGAACGGTGGAAACTGAGATCTCATAAAAGAAAAGACAAATGTTTCTGGTAATAATGGAACCTAATTTTCTAAAAAGCATGCAGTCTTCTTTTGCATTGCTTTTTAACTCATTTAGAAAGCACTGGCATGGTAATATCAATCCATAGTAATTCACAAGTTAATAGGCACTACAATGAAGTTGCTGTATCCCTATTTATACAACTTTTTCACACAAAGATGCTCTCCAGACATGCACACAGGCTCTATCGCCACAGCTAAGATATCAGACCGCAAATACACTGCGTGATTTTGATGAATAAGTTCTAAAAATGAAAACACGGCGTATCAAATGCCACTTTCCTCAGCAAGGCCCCTGAACACAGGCTTATTTTTGCTGTCCGCTAATGTAGGTTAATGCACCCGCACCCTTCTTCCCTTCGCCCCCGTGAAAGCTGAATGCTATTACCCAAAGTAGCTTTACATTAGATTAAGGCCGTTCAGAAGGATATTCTTGAAAAAATACAGCAAACTGAAGGGGAAGAAAGGCCATAAGCCCATATTTTGTTGTCATTAAGTTCACTGAAGATGAAATGACGTTTATCAGTTTCATTCACAAAGCAAGTATATCAGTGGGGGAATTGCGATCGCTTAGTTTCTTCAATAAAGGAAGAAAAGGGAGAATATTATTCTCAAAATCTAAAAACTGTAATGCGGTTCTGATTTGGGCTTTCAAAGAGCTGCTTACCATGGGCACCTAAAGGGAAAAGTAGAAGTAAAAACATTATACCATGAGGTTTATGTCACAGATTCAGTCATCAGGTATTAAACCCATGTACCCATTTTCCACTCTGAGCCAGGTTTTAGTTTTAGTTTAGACTTGATTGCCATCTACGTTCATTCCTCCCCCCACAAAAATCTCCTGATACCTTCACATGATTATAAATGTACAATAATAACAGTGAATTTAGATTATGAAACATTAAGAGAATCTTGATGGAGAACTTTAATATTCCTAGGACTTGCAGCTACACTTTTACATTTAGCAGGAGGACAGCACTACTGTAAAATGAATGCCTTTTTCGTCCCTAATAGAAAAAAAACCAAACCCCTTAACTATACCTTGACCAAACTAAAACAAAACACAGACAAAAAGCCTAAAACCACAAAGCAAAGTATTTAAATCTCTCTCCGTTTCCTTCTGTTGCACACCTTGCTCAAGTACCAAGGACTATGTACGATGCCCTTCGCACTTCTATTAAAGAGCGCAAAGCTTAATGAATTCCACGTTTTTGAGAGAGATCTGAACCCCGTTCATTTTACAGCACGGTTTCCGCGATAATTTGCTATCCTTTGCTGTCTTGTGAGTAAAAGAGACTGCAAAAGATGTAAATACCTACTAATATACATGTAAATGCGTGCTGCGAGCCTGCTACCAGCTGTCCTTGCGGAGGATGGTTGCGCAAAATCATTTCACATGCGGCCATTATGCAGGATGATCACAATTCATGGAATAAATTTTATGATCCAAACCAATATTAAGCAACATGTAGGAAATACTAAAACCACGAAAAACGCTTTAATTTATTCATCGCCATGCACTCGTGATCTTTCCACTTCCAGAGTACAGTTTAATTGGCTAGTTTAGAGACCAATTAATCCCTTTACATTTAAGTCAATCACTGAATCCTCTCCAAATAATTTAGCTTCTCCACACTGCCTCCCATCTGATGTCCCTGGAGAGTCAATGCAGTTAAAACAGGTGGCACACAAATCACATTCAGTAACAGCAAAAGAACTGCATTAGCAGGGACAGGGAGTATCAAACCCAAAGATTCACAATTCAGTCCATCAGGTTCACTCCCTGTTCTCTGGTGCTCCAGCTCTCAATCACATCCTGAATGTTTTCTCTTTTTAAAACGACAATCGCAGGTCCCAGAGAATTATTTTAATTTTCATTACCTTCTACCGCTCCTCTCGATATAGTTCTACAGGCTTTTCGCTACGTCACCTTAGTTTTCTGCTCTTCTATCTTTTGTATATGTAAAAGTTAACGCTAAATTGGCCTGAATTCATTCTGCACGATAATGTCTCGTTTACCCTCTCATTTCTTGACTTGAAAGCCCAAAATTCCAGGTTCTGTCATAACCAACGTCCTTCTAGGATTTACTCTTCTGCAAGCAGGATTTCATTGCTTCTTGACAAACACACATAACTAGTTTAACAAGTTTAATCACACCGTCTCGCTTCCTATCACCTCACAAAAACCAGAACTTTTATTGTTTTATGACGTACAGGAAAATAATTTAGTGTGAAAGACAGGGAGAGCTGGATCTACCAGCCAAGGAAACTCAGATGGGTAACAGAGGGATTGGACATCATTGCAAACCATTCAACTCCCCTAACACAAGGTAAATTCCCAAAAGAGCCAAGGAGAGTTCACCTTTTCTATGAGCTGCCCAACCAAGCAAAAAGTTAGAAAAGAAAAAGATATTTGAAATAAAGTGTAGGAAAAAACCCCTCCTGAAATCACATGAAGTAAAAATGAAGAGAAATTAAAAGAAAATACTGTGTCTGTACATCTGCCCAAGACTTGTTGTATTTTAAGCATTTATATAGACACATGATAACTAAATTATCTTAAAACTAAGTAAATTATGTTCCAAGAACACAACTCAAGAAAATCGCATACGACGGAAAAAATAATTACTCCATCTTACTAAATGCAAGATTTCTTGTTTACAGTTTCACCCAAACTGCTGCTAAAACAACAAAACCAACCCAACCAAACCACCACCACCCAAAAAGCATGTCTGCGGCGAGTAGTATTTTCTATAAATGCCTGGCATACCAATTCCGTGCATTTGCAAGGAGGAAACTACAGCCGGTGCTGCAGAGTGTGTGCTGAACCAAACAGAAAGCTCTCCTGAGCAGCACCATTCACATGGGGACACTCAAATGAAATAACAACCAGAGAAAGGGGGAAAAAATGAAATAACAACCAGAGAAAGGGGGAAAAAATGAAATAACAACCAGAGAATAGGGGAAAAAAAGTATCGGTTATTAATCTTCAGTTTTAGCTGGGATAAGCAGTTGCTGATTTCTCCGTTCTGAAAGGCAGGAGAACTTGGTGCAAGCCCTAAGGAGGCTCAGTCTCTTTAAAGCCCGTGTCTTGGCCTATATTGGCATCTCTAGCGCTGACTCAGGATCTCTGCCAGTTCAAACAGCTCCTGAGGCAGGAATGTGCTGCAACCATCAATTCTGCACTGAATTCTCACCCACGCAGAGAAACGAAATGGTTGAAAGTCGAGGCTAGTCCTGCGACGCCAGCTATTGCGATGGCACATGTTTGTTTGCAAGGGAGAAAGAATGCTGTTCAAAATGACTACAATCCAAAAACGGAACCAAAATCAAAGGAATTACTCTAAGAGCTGGCTTAGTCTATTAATGAGCATGCAGAAAGCACACTATTCTTGCAAGTGTGCAGGGATTGTGTGCAGAGATCTATACATTAATTCTGAGCTCCAGTGGACAACACAAACCCACCTATAAGTTGCATGTAGGGAAAAAATATGCAGTTTGCCCTGATCTTCAAATCAGCCTCACCAGATAAATGACTGGAAGGGAATCTAAATGAAAGGAAAAGCTGGACTCCATAAACTGTATGTGCAACCTATAGTAGCCACACTTACACATACCTCTGAAGTGTTCAGGTTGTACACGGCTCACAAAACTCTCCTGAAAAGCCATAAGACTTCATTATTTCTAACAGCTTACTGAGATTTGGCGAGATTTTCCTGCAGGTCAGAAACATCCTCTTCATGCTTTCAATTAAATACTGTTAAATTTTGACTGAATTATAGGGTGAAGAAAAAATAAATAACCACTTGCCAATTCTGGTTCTTGCTCCTCCCGCCTGGTAACTTGACCACCTGCCAACATTTCTGAACATTTCAACTCAAGTCCATGCTACAGTTATTACCATCCCCTTCCTGAAGAACCCAGAAACAGAAAACACAGGTGTTACCAGTAAACGTGGGAGAAGGGAAATGAGTTAGGCTGAAATCACATTGATATCCCTCAGTACAGACTGCAGGATGCAGGTTTTTTTCAGTCTAGCCTACAGAAAATGTCTCGTACCATAATTAATAGAAGAGAACCAAAAGGAGTCGCGCATGTACTTCTCCTCCTCTCAGTTTTTTTAAGCTTCTCACTTTTGCAAGTCGGAGTAAGCGACTGTGCATCAGCTATAAAGCACACAGAGTTGATTTAGAAGCTATTTTGACAGATTAAAACAAATCTTCACCCCCAAGGAATCCATTTCCACTGATCCCCATTGCCTCTCTGAAAGAACCAACTTAGTCTGACACAAGGTTGTTTATTTAGGTGGAAATTCTCAATGAAAGGCTGGCGTGTTGTGTTTTATACTATTGTGACTTGGTATTTCACTGGAGCTCAGAATGAGCCCAAGAATTTTCTTTGTTAGGCGGTCAGAATTTCTGGAACGGTTGAAGGAATCAGGCCTGCGAGTCTTCCCTGCACCTTCATTACCATGGAAAAGAACAAGTTCTGTCGTAAAGAGCTGCAAATTAGAAATAAACCAAGATACTGAAAGGGATGGTTGAAGACCATCTCCACCAGGCAATCAATCCTCCGAAACCACCAGCAAGGCGCTCTGGTGCCTCTTCCCCTGCTGGTCTCTGCATTAGCACACCTCTCCCTCTGCTGTGCACAACCGTTCTATGCAAGGTGCAGCCTCACCCACCCATCAACCTGCTCTCTAGAGCTGTCTGGATCCACCACATCGCAGCAGTCACAGCGTACATGCTGTCCTGGTACCCCTCTGCGCCGAAGGAGAGAGAGCTAAGAGAGCAAATAGACACCTCTCACTAACACTGAACTACTCTTTTCTCTTTTTCCCCGCCCCTGACATCTGAAGACAGGCAGAATCTTCCCAATCCTGTGTTTCTACATGCCCTGTGTAGGAGCAAGTCGCTTCCTTTTGAAAATATTCTGGGATTGTTCACCGGTCTGATTTCTATCAGGAAACACGAGACGGATTTTGAAGATGCGAGTACAATAGGCTGAAAACCTTAACGCTGTTCCCACAGAGATGTCGGGATTCCATCAGGCACTTAAACGGCTGTTTGCACATGGACCTTTATCGAGCCTTTTGTTTTAGCACAATCAAATACTGCACAGGATACATTCATTATTCTAGAAAAAAGAACACGTAAATATACATGAACAGAAGAGGAAAGAGGAAAGTCAGAGTGACAAGTATAATGTGTGATCTTTTGTGTGGAATAGGTTGGTAAGACTAAAAATGAAAACAAAGGAAAGGACCGGAGCATATTCAAATTATTTAACTTTTTCCTTCAGGGCATATGATTTTCTCAATACGCACGTTACCCACCCAATTTAACTGTAAGTAAAACACAAGCCTTCTTTCAATCCTTAGTGACCTATTAAAAAATTCCACCGTAAAACGAGACTGTTTTCAGGCGTTACAGAAGGTCTTGAGAATCAGAGACACCGTTATTTACGGATGGCAATAGATACATTGCACAAAAAGGTACTACCCCGTTTCTTTATTCTATCTTTAAAACTTTTTTGACCTTCCTGTCATAGGCAAGACAGAACCAGCCTGTGGAAACGTCCTTATCAACAGAATGGCAAAAAGGTTAAGGAGACGCTTGCATTTTATAGTAGAATCTAAGTCTAAAATGTAAGAGGTAATTGCTTGCACAAACCCAGTACAGAATGGAGTCACACCAGGCTCTTTAAAAATATCTGTAAATTCAGCCTGTTTTCAGCTCGAAGGGGTAAAGAGGCAATTGCTGCCCTGGTGACATCTCACCTGCATCTTTACTACTGAAACCCTGTTACCATAGCAACTGCTCCGGTCCCAGTGTCACTAAGCAGTCACTAACTGGAACTGGAGTTTGGCACAACCCAAACAACTATGTACTTCAGAGAATGAGCAAAAGTTTTATCTCACAGGGGTTAAAACAAAGCCCCTTTCCTCCCTTCAAGTGCTTTTGTTTTGTTACCATGGACTAACATAAACCTCCCAGTAAACACTACAGAATTTCAGAGAACGTGCCAGTATTTGGGACCATATCCTACGCTAGATGAAGAGCAAAATGAGGGCAGATGGATGTGGGTTTATTTTTAGGCAGGGTGTCTACTGTTCCTTTGAGAAAATCCAAAGCTTGGAAAATAGCTCTACTGATAAGACCTCATTGTGGCAACAGCAGAGTAATTTTAGGAAAAATCGAAAATCTTCCCTTTGTAAAAAAGGTTTTGCATTAGAATTTCCTGTTAAGTAAATTCTTTTATTTTTCCATTTTTTCAAGCACACAAGAGTATATTGAGTACATTGGTACATAGCTCTGAGGAACATTGAGTCCAGAGATGTAACCACAGAGCAGAAAATTTTCAGCAAACTCTGTCTACAGCCTTTTGTTTTCTCATGAAGTTTCTCAGAGACTAAATAAGAAATCTCTATATGTGCCCCAATTTTAAACCACGTCATTTGACAACTGATGTACGAACGAAATGTATCGGGCACGACCTGTAAAGATTTTCATGAGAGCGTGTCATTATCTTCTATGAGTGATTAGGAGTCAGATTCAAGGAATTACTTTCAAATTCTCAAACTATTTATACCAGGACAGTCGGCATTTCTACCGAGGCTAAAAGTTTTGGAAATCTTCATGCTAGATGTTTTTGAAAATCAGGCTACAAGCATTTGTCTTCCACATGCAATTAAAAGACTCACCTGCTTTGGTGCTTTAATTTTATCAATACATTAATAATAATAATAGCATTTACTTCACAAAGATGTGGCTTCATTTTCCTTTAAAAATAATTATTGGGAAGCAACCTGTCATCTTTCCTGTTAACCCTGTCAGAGCAAATGCAACAGATTTGATGTTTCTTAACATCTCTTTTCGCATGCGAGAAATGTAGAATTCCCTTGTACAGAAAGAACAAGACCAGAAAGAGGCTGATAATTCAGGTGCAGGGTCAAACATGGAGCACACGTTGGGCTTACATTGTGTAGAGGCCCCACAACGTTACATTTTTTTTAAATAATCCGTTTAAAAATATAATACAGAAGCAGAGCACAAATCGGCACTATCAGCCTTAAATATCTTTAAATACCTTTAATTTCTGGATTAAAATGTAAAATATCATTATCTTCCAGCAGCAACGAGCACACAGCAAAGTTGCACGGAACAGCAGACGCCAGCCAAGGGCAGGGACACAGCGGGTGCAGAAACGTGGGCAGCAAAAGCCCGCACATCCACGTACGTATGTATCAAATCTACATAATCTGATAGAGAGCCGCAAAGCGTGCAGACAGCCGAGTAAGCATATACCGACGTGGTATCTGTATTTTGGGAATGGGCTGTAACCCCTCTGCAATGAGACTAGCGTTTTTACAGCTTCATAAATTTCTATGGTATTTTGCGATTAAAGACCTACCATGTTTTATCGCAAGATAACACTGGTAGACACGTTGGAGAACAACTTCAGCTCTGAATACTATGAACGTAGATTCAAAGTAAGTCTACTGTTTATTGGTAATGTATTTACAGAGAAAATCACACGGGTGCTTTACGTCGAAGAGCAGAAAACAGATAACGTGTCAGAAGCTATATAAGATTTTGCTGCCTTCCTGCTGAGAACTCTGCTTGTTAGACACAGCGTTCATGCACGTCTGTCTTTGTTACTGTCTCGTAAGAACAGACCAAACCTGAGAACGGCACCTTTGACGGAGGAAACAAAAGAAACAATCCCATTCTACTACCTCTTGTCTCAGTGAAGAAATTACGTTTCTGTACTTCGAACAACACTGGAGGAAAAGAAATGAATACTGCTCTTAAAATAACATTGTACCGCCAGTAGGTCCATCGGTAGTTTCGATAAAAGTTTTTGAATTTGGTATTTAGCTGTAAAATGTTCTTCAGATACGTACATGGAGCAGAGGACTGCTACTTCCAGCTATTAGCGCTTCACAACTTCTATGCATTGTAATAAATCCAGAGCGGAAGCATAAAGAACTGCTATTACAGATTAGGAGAAGCTAGATGCCAATCAGCTTAAATAAAGCAACTGAACAATTGGCCTAAGAAATGTTTTCTAATAAACAACAGATCCTGCTTCAGCAAATTAAAAAAAAAAAAAAATATGAAGTCTATGCTAATATTCTACAGTGCTTATTAACACAACTCTAAAAGGCTAAGGAAAAAAAGTCAGGCTTTTTTAACCATACAATTATGAATTATGTGATTCTGTAAAATGACCATTATTTTTATGGGCTATAAGCTACAGACCTATGAATTTTAACCCAGTTAAAGTTTTAATTTTTCTTTCAAGACGATTTTTCTCCGAATTAAACAAAAAATGAAATAAAATGCATAACCATTAAACTGACATACCTTTTCCCCCCAACCACGAAAACAAAGTTCAAAGAAGAAAAAGCACTTACTGCTTTATAATAGATATCTCTGCAACTACAGTGAGCAGCTTTCTGAAGCACTACTTAATTGTGCTACATGTGGTGGGGAATAGTATTGCTAATAACCCAGTACCAAGAGCACTTCTGTCGCTGAAAAACCTTTTGCTGATCAAATGTATCCTGTAAATTTTACTTCAGTAGTCTGCAGAGAGGGTAGGAGTTTGCTGTTTACTTGGTAAGACTAAGATATTAGGGCAGAAAACAATATCAAAATAGCAATTTTCTAACTTCAACACAATTACTACAACTTAGGACTGAAAAAGGTAAAACAAATACAAGGCTCTAAAATTGCTCATAAAGCTAAGATGCTACAGTAAGCGATTAAGCAAAATATCCAGCGCAGAAAATGTTTTCTTGTTCCTTCTTATACGCAAGTCTACTTCAAGAATGAAACTGAAAAGCAGATGTAGGAAATAATTCTTTAGATACATCCATAAAGCTACATCCATTTAGCCTAACTGCACAGAGGCAAAAATAACGACATCTCTGTAGGAATTTCTTCAAGACATGGCAAACACTGCAGAGAGACATGCAGACAAGCAATAAACAACTTCACACAAGATTTTGCTTTAACTTCATTCCCATTGCAGTATTGCCCCCCAGCTCCGCTGAGAGCCCCACGGCCCCCAGGCCTGCTCAGGGCCCAGCGCACCCATCCACTCATCCTCAGCACCCACTTCACCAGAGCAGCATTCCGTGAGAATCAGATTTCTACCCACAAAAGAGAAAATACTGAATAAATGAATTTGAAGGATTGCTGCAAAAACAGAGGATTGGCACTCTAATGAGAGAAATAAGAGAGCCTTGCAGGGCATGCTGGAGCAGGGAAAGGAAATAAATTTATACTCTCATCTCGTCATTGTAACTTTTGGTCAAACTCAATCACTTAGACTTAAATACACAACTAAACCCAAGTACATCTACATTTCTCAATGAAATGAAGTTTATTGAGCAACTCCATAAAGCCCTTTGAGTATTCAAAGGAAGAAAAGAAACAAACCAAAGAGCAGAACATTCATGATCTTGAGGGAGTAGAAGATCATACACCATGTCCTACCTCCTGGCCACAGCCCAACCCACCAGAAGCAGCAGTCCAGCAGTTTTAAGTTATTTAATGTAATTCCGCTCCAGCCATCAGCAACACAATTCAATAGGAATCACTCAAACTTCAGAAAGAAGGGAAAAAAGCCCTCTCCCCCCATTTCCAACACAAATCCAGCTAAATTAACAAGCACTGGGAGCGATTTCATACTTTCTTGGTACCTCAATGGCCTATGAGGAGCAAAGTCTCTACATTTCTTACGCATTACGTAGACAATTTTCCCCTCTTTAAGACACTGTTAGTTAAGACAAGCTTTTGGAGAAAAGAATAAAGGCTTCCCTGTACTACAAAATTTTACACAGTCCTTGTGCAAAAACGAAGTGTAAAATTAATGTTCAAAGTGTTAGGTTTGTTTTTACACGGGCAATATATCAGTGAAAGAAGTTGTGAACATTTTATATTCACACAGCCAGCAACTTCCAACAACTATCAGTAACGAGATAATTTGTTTCTGTCAGCGTGTAGGCATTATACAGAAATTTCTAACATTATGTAAAACGCTACACATTTGTATTTTACATAACTATAACTTTCAACAACTATCTGCTCAGAAGAAGAAACATTTCAATGATAAAAATGACATTATATGTTTGCGAAAATATATTTCCATATTCATCTGCAAAGATTGGTTTTGTCACATAAGTACGCAGTTTCAGAGTGAGACCTCTATCAAAAATCATGCATGGATCTAGAGCTATTTCACCCCACAGAAGTACAGCCTAAGTCTGGGAGGCTGGCAGCTGCATAAGGGCGAGCAACCACCAGTTAAATGCTGCACATAACCTTCTATAGGAAGTTTCAGTACATTGTGATGGAACATGATATTCTTATTTCAATCACAGGACTGGTCCTCCACCAAGCTTAAAGGGAAGCTGTTCTTACCGGTACTCCGAAGAATACCTTGAAAAGAAGTAAGAGAATAAGAAACAGCTCATCTTACTCAAGACATCTAGTTAGTTCTCCTGACCCATTTCACTGATTTCCTCTTGGGGGAAAAAAAAAACAAACCACCAAAAGAATGAATACAATTATTTGTTTCAAGCTGAAAACAGCATGGAAACCCTAGAGATGACTTTCAGCTGTAAAAATCCTAATGAAACATAGCCAACACTTCTAAATATTTGCTGGCATAGGAAGGAAAACTCCAATTCCTCCCTCCTCGACTTAACTATGCTGGCAAAAGCCCTACAAGAGGTGAATCTGTATGACAAAACAGTTATCTTTTGCTAGTATGATTTCTCAATTACTGCTTTAAGCTATTTGAATACTTGCAAATTTAAGCTATAGCAGCATTAGACAGGTCTGGTGGTTCAGTTCTTCACAAACCCTAAGCAGAGAAAGATTCTTCACTAATCTAGTTAGTGAAGTCAGCATTCAGAGGTGGGAACGGTGAGGTACACATGTTGAAAATCCATCTTTGTCATCATACATTCATAGTGACTGCTGAAAACAAGGCGTCCATACTCATATTTTTAAAAAACCTGTCTGTAAAAGTATACACATAGTGACCATATAGAGCAGATGTGAACTGTAAGGATAAGGTCACCTAAGCAAAAAAACAAACGTGCAATTGCCTGTAAAATACCGCGTCTGTCTGCATTTCAGGAGGAGGGTACTAGCTTTTTGCAATGCAAACTTACTGGACTAAGATGTAGAATGGTTTAAAGGGATGAGCAGTACTGGGAAAATGGGTGATGGCTATAAAACCAGTGCCTTGCTCAAGCGAGAGCTTGGGCTGTAGCTGAGTGGTGAGGCCTGCGTCTGAACTGGTGCACAGCATACACACTACAGCTGCTGCCAAAGAACTAAACCAGATGAAACTAATTACAGACTACATTCCCTAGCGCTTTAATTTTTCTATAGCAAACAATTCCAAGGTTTTGGAAGTACCTAAAAACACGCGTCTCATGAGAACTTTGTAGTTAACTATGTTTCTCCTCACGATTCGGTCTTCGATAACATAACAAAGGTTGGTCGTAAGTAGAGCAATACTGACCCAAACTAGCCCTAGAATTTCCATTTCTAAACCTTGCCATAAAGCAGAAAGAATTTCAATTTTCCAGCCGCCACGGGAATTCAAAGGAGTAGAGGGAAAAAAAAAAAATATCACTTCAGATAGATGCTAAATTTTATTACATGTGGAAGTTCGAATGAAATCTAAATCTCGGAAATTTATTTAGAAACAAGACACAGCCTGGTTTTGTGAAAACGATGCAGATTTAACACCAAGGCAAGACGCTGCCGTCAAATGGCTTTAGCAGGTTCTGTTTTCCTTCTGCTAAGATCAATTCACGAGTGGAGTACGCAGGAAGATTTCCTTCAGGGTTGAAAGGGTAATTTAGTTTCTATGGTCCATTAATTTCTTGGCTTCTTTACCCGGTCTGCTCATTAGTGTGAAGTGCAGTGATGAGTCTCAGAACATGGAAGTTGAAACAGCATCTACAAATTTCCTTCACACAATGATTGCGAGACATCTATTAGAATTAACACAGCTTTGAAATGTATTGACCTAGAATTCATACCGGTGGCCTGCATCAATAACTATTTTTACCTTTAAAAATGATACAAAGTCAGTTAATTACTTTATTCGTGGCTTCTCACGGTTATTCATCAGCGTTTAAGCCAATGGCCTTCAAACAGAAAAACTAGTTTTACTTCAGCTGAATTGGTAACAGATGGAGACGATACATTACCCCCACTCACAAGGTTAAACAGATAATTATGAAAAAATACACAAGTCTGTGCTATTATCTGATCCTCTTAATGTTGCACGTACAAAGAGTAACGCATAGCTGAGTTTAGGAGTAAGCAAAATAATTTAGGTCACTTGAAGAAACAGATTTCTCCAGGATTTCTTTCCTTCTGTCAGCACAGACTGCAGCCATGGAGGTGAGGAACCCAAATTTGGCACCGTGGGGCACAAATAAACCATAAGCCGGTGCATGAGTTCTAGACTCGCTCCAAGTAACTCAAAGGGTTACTACTCTGCAGCAGCATTAGTTTGGTTTAAGCACTAACATGATTCGACCCTTTTCTTCCAGAGGGTGAGATAGAAAAAGGCTTTAAATTTAAGTTCTGTTAGTCTATTCAAGACAACTTTCTACTACACCTTTGTATTCTCTATCTGTAACACAGATAAGAGCCAGCCCTTCTCATATGGAGTTAAGTGGCCTGGGTTAAAAGAGGAGTAATAACATAAAAGTGTTAGGAGCAGTCAGAAGATTTCGGATTACGCTTCATGCATTCCCACCCTGTACCTCAGGAACGGTCATTCATTTTCTTTTTTAAACCAACAGTGAAAAAACGGTATAAACCTGAGGAATAAATAATTTTTTTTGTTAGCATCCACCTTCAACCTCAATATTTTAAGTAGATTCTCAGGAAAACAAAAGAGAAATTTAAGTAAAAACATACGCATATATTTTTTTAAAAGGTTTAATTCAACCAGTTCCTGGGATTTTCCTGGTTTCATCGACCGCGCTTGACAAAACAATACAAACTTCACTAACTCCTGCAGTCCAAACCGACCATACTGGAACCTCCTGGGAGAGGCACCAACCCAAGGCACCTGGGCGGGTTGCAGAGCTGCCCCCGCACTCAGCAGGACCTGTGTGCTCCCTGCAGTACAGCACAAGCGTGATTGCCATCTCTTCAGG
>VWYH01008607.1:1395-13171 GCA_013399365.1 Pampusana beccarii
TACTCATTCATTCGCTAAAACCTCTGCTTCTGGTTCCTCTTCTGATACATGGCAACACCTGGCTTGCACCCCAGACAACTCTTACGAGTTAGATGATTTCTCAAATGCTTTGATAGAAACAAATGGACCTAGTGAGCTGCTAACAAAAAAATTGCCACCTGTCTCTGGGTGATGGGTGCCTGGCTATAGAGAAGCATGAGGAGTTTCTCTCTTTTGAACTATGCTAGGTCCAGCATCTAGCCAGCTTGTTCTGCAGATGGATCAGCAGTCAGAACAGCATGGTTCTGGTGCCCAGGTGTTTCACTGGGTTTTTGTTCTTGAGCTGAGCCAGAAGCCAATCTATTGTGAAAAGAGAAAGCAATAATAAGTCATTCACAGATGTCTCAAACACAATTAGAAGCTAAATGTCTTCCTACTGTAGCAATAATAACGTAGCATTAAGAGGTGAAGGCCATCAACCTAGTCAAATGCAATTTAAAAAAAATCCCCACTTTTGTTTTTTTCCTAAGTATTATTTATTACTTTGTAGTACCAACCATGATGAGCTAAAAGCTTTCTTGCAGCCATAAAATTCTGGTCTCAGTGAGTAGTGCATAATTTGACAGATGGATGTTGCTGAGGAAGGAGTATGGAATGCTGTCAGGGTTGTACTGATGAGGTGATGAACATTAGTTAAATTGAAATAGTATGATCAGGATTAGTTTCATATAGCCTGACCCTGTCCATTCAGTGTTTTTTCTTTGTTCTTCTGGGCTGCTTCATTTCAATCCCTCCATTTCACCAGTAGGTGATGTAGCCCCAGAGAGCTGCTCTGTGTGCTTGTCTTCCAGTTAGCTGTGAGCAAGGCAGCGGGATTTTGCAAGGCTGCAGATGAAGCCTCCACGGAAGTGGTAAAGGAGTCCCACCTCCACCATGACAGCAGCCCCTGCACTGCTGAGGAGGATGCAAGTTTTGGGGAAGGAAGCAGTTGTTGTAAAATAGTGACCCGATCTCTCAGCTGTGACTGTTGTCAGCTGATGCCACAGTGTCTTCTTGCAATGAGGTGCTCCTGTAACAGGGTCGTCTTCAGAGGCAGGAAAATCAAGGGCTGCAGTGGGAGCATGGGTGATTTTCAGAGGTACACTGAACAAGGCTTGTTAAGGGGCAAAGACAAAACTCAGTCTAAGATGGAAGAGAGTCCTCTTGGAGCATCTGCAATGCCAATTAACAAGCAGTATGAAGAGATGGAGGAAAGGAAAAATGTACAAGTGCTGCCCCACTGGCTTTATGGCCTAAAATAGAAGATAAGGGAGTTGGACTGATTGGTGTGAAATGATAACTTTGAAAAAACAGGCCTGGTGGAAGGAGGATAATCAATGCTGCCAGGCTATATCAGCTTTATGCGAAAGAGGAGAGGGACATACAGTCAGGGGAATGGCACTGTACATGAAGCATTTCATAAAGTGCAGCAGCATAAAAATATTACAGGAGAAGAGCAGGCCAGTGGAACCCCTGTGGGCAGAAATCGTACACTCTAATAAAAACATAGTGCTAAGATTATGTTACCAGACCCCTGCTCAGACCTGTAATAGTGCTCAGAAAATGTGAAATGAGAGTAGAGAAGCTGCAAATTCAGGACAGGCAGCAACAGTGTGAGGTTTCAACAGGGGCCCCATAGAGACTGGATTGCTTATAGGATGGGAGGCAGAGAAGATGTGTCCAGATGTGTGAAGTGGCTGCTTCCCAGAACACCTGATGCATGCAGAAAGATGCTTTTCTGGACATGGTCTGGAGTGGTGCGCTGGATCTGCTTGGTAATTAGTGGCCATCTTAAGATTAGGTTGAACTCTGTAGCTGAAGAGAACAGAGTAAATACATGCAGCACATGGTCATTTGATTTCAAGCATAGAGTTTGTAGAACAATGAGGCAATTGGGCAAAACCCCCTTAATTAGTCTAGAAAGCCTTCAAGCAGCCTGTAGGCTATCAAAAATACAGTTATTAGAAACCCCCAAATATGTCCCACAATAAAAAGAGAAAACAGAATCCTCCCCAGGTGCCTTCCTACCTTGATAGAAACGCCAGGAGAGGGCACTGTGGCAAACTGGCCAGCTGCTGGAAACGGGAAACTTTGCTCGAATGAGCAGAAAAGACATGTCCTTAAAACATGGCAGGTCAAACACAGTCAGGAAATAAAAAAATCTCATAAAGAATTAGAACAGTGCCTTACAAAGGGTGCTCAAGCTGTTGGCAGAAAGTTTCTAAGTGTGTAAAACCCAAGAAATCAGTGGGACCATTTGGTAACAACAGCAGTGAAACCACTGGGGGCACTCAGAGAAAAGGCTGAGGCCAAGATGTTTTGTGAATTCTTTACATTGGTCTTTACTGCTGAAGATGCTGGGAAGATCTTTCATGTGAATTTGTTGTGTTGTGTGTGGTGGTGTGGTGTTTCCAGCATTTTGTCATCACGGTTGCTGGGGAAGGTCTTTCTGCTGTAGTGCAGCATGTTTTCATACTCCTGAGCTGTTTGGCTGGGTTATCAGTAGTGCTGAGATGGAATAGCTTTTTCCTAGTGTTTGTAGCAATGTTACCCAGAAATTTGCTTCACAAACACACAGTACTGTTGAAATCTTTATGCAAAGAGGAGATCTGTTGTAGCTTCCTTTTGCTTGGCCTTTGCTGCCTTCTGAGCATCACCTGAATCCAGAACAGAACTGGTCTAATGACTTGCAAGTATCTGTTCTCTCTTTCTGCTTGTGAAGTACATTTCTTTCACACACCTACTCAGCTCTTGGCTAAATTTATTTGGTTTGCTTTCACCCACTGCAGCTGAGGACTATTCTTCTGCTCAAATTCCTCCATTTTCTGTTGCTTTCTTTTGAGAACATAAGGAAGTTTCTTCTCTGAGCTTCCTTTCCTCTGCACCACAGAGACACTCTGGGATGTGCTCCCTGGATGTTGCAGTACTTGCCCTTGAGTGACAGAAGTGACAGAACCTGGACCAAGGAGGTCCACAGAGGGTTTTTATTCCAGACACCACAATGCCATGATCACCATTTATTTTTGAGGCTTTTGATGTACAGGGTGGAAACAGAGTATCTGGTCCCTTGGTTGAAGAGACTGTGCCTGTTGAAACATGAAGTGGGAACTGGAACATCAACATCAAAGTAGGTCTCTAGTTTCTCTTTTTGTCGTCTGTGCATATGTTAATCAACTAACAAATGGAGAAACAAATATGAATTTGTACTGCTGCACCTGCAAACTTAAGAGACAAGTATACTTCCTGCTGGTTTCTTCCTACAGTGTGTCCTAGAAAAAAATTTATATTGTAGTTAATTTTATGTTCTTTTCAGAAATCAAACTGTTGCAAATGAAAGTAGCTATTTGTGTTGTTTCATTGAGACTCTGGTGCACTGGGTGCATAAACTTAATTGCAGAAATATTGCTACACAAACACCATTAAATATTGACCAAAACTATACAAGCTTATAGCTAGAAAGAGTGCTTTTCATTCACTTCTGTTGTTGAAGTAATTTTCTGCCCTTTTCTCCCTTAGGCAGTGATGTGGTTTGTTTATAACATCATGTGTGGATCCCAAAACCATATAATTGAGCAAATAGCTAAAGCAAAGTTTACATTTATTAGTTATCAGTTCAATACAGAGAATACTGTTCCTTTATTAATGTATCTATAAAGCTCCTAGGCAAGTCACCAACAGTAAGTCTATAATCTTCCCTGGCTATTAGAATAGGCCTTTACTCTGGCAAATTAAATATGAGTAGATTTCTCTCATGGCCTGGATCTGTCTGATTCGCATGATTTTGAAACGTGAGGATACCTGTGGAGCTGGTTTCTTTATGGCTGTGGCTGTAGAACTCTTTTTGTCTTGCATGAGGTCTTGCTGCCATCAAGCACAAGTCAAAATCATTGCTCTACTAAAGTGAAATTCCGCTTTGAAAAAAAAAAAAAATCTGACTGGTACATTCAAGGGTCTTTGCAAGACACTTCGTAAAACAGAGTAAATAGAGAGTGTTGAGAGCTGGTATGGCCATTTTCCTGGGTTTCCAATTGCCTTAGTCATCAGAATAGGTAATAGATTTTGAAAGAAAACAATGACCATCTATAGAGTCAGAAAGTACTCTGTGTTAAGGGTTGTCTTCGCCAGTTAAACTTACAGTTTGAGAAGTGTTTTTGAGTTTTATCTAAATAGAAAAAAAAATAAAGGAAAAAAGTAGTTTGTCTAATTTTCTTTGGTGACTATTTGCATGCCCATCTGCAGTGTGAAGAATGCTAGCAGAAAGTTTTATCAGTCTTTTTTTCTCCACAAACTTCTTTGCTCGTATAATATAGCATCAATGTGCCTGGTTCCTCTGTGCAGCAAAGTCTTATGGGATCATTTCAGGGAAACTGTATTATTCGTTAAGCTAGAAACTTTCTGATGCTGCTCAGCTGAGGGAAGCATGAACACATCTTGTATACCATAACAACCATTTTTTTAATTGCTAATTTTATTAAACTAGAGATCTGTGTGAGCTGAAGATAAAGTACTGCATTATATGTACTTAGTACCCATAAGGGTTATTTCAACTTCATTATTTTCTTGCCAGACTTTACTTTTCAGAGATATTAGGTAATTCTCATCCATTTCCCCACTTCTCTTGTTCTTTCTCTTTTCCTGTTTTGTTAGGTGATCCAGTCACAAAGTGGATTTGGGTAGAGATAAAGGGAGCATGTGGAGTGGCTGATTCTTGTGCTTGGTTAGTTGTGTCACTAAGTTTGGAGACAGAAAAAAGTACCAACCTTGGTGACTGAAATCATCCAGCTCATGACTTTCGATCCACAGACCACTGCCAAGGTTGTCTGTTACTTTGTGCATGGGGTTGTACAGTTATTTGTAGGATAACTGTGGCTGAAGCTGCAGGAGGTATTTGTAGGCCAGACCTAAATGTCAAGATGTTCACGTGGAGGCATGTTTGGTAAACAGTGGATCTGCTACTTCATCTGTGGTAGCTTAGTGATTCATCGTGTGCCTTTTTCTCATCTTTCGCTTTATGTCACATCACCATGGTGAGCTGTTCCTTCCTGTGCAGGAGGATGCTGGACGCATTTGATGTTAAACACTACATTTTTCTGAACACTGTTACTATTGGTTGGAATTTCTCACATAACCCTTTGTAAATCTGAATTAATAAATCCTTTCATCAGTTTTAGTTACCTGATTCTTTGCTTTCGCAACTTTACCCTAGTTCCTACTGTTCCTATTGTTACTGGCATTTGCTTGGCAGGAATGGAGGAGAAGGTGACTGTTTCATCTAGTTTACCGCTTTGAAACATTCTGAGAAACAAAAAGCATATGCAGCTAATTTATTGGGTTAAGTGTATAGCCTTGAAAACTATCTGTTCCTTTCAGTAAATGATTAATATGCTTAAAATCATGTGGTTTAGACTTTTCTAAGTTTTTCTAATTCCTGTCTGTCTTTGAGGAATATATAAAAGAAAATCATCAATGCAGATTAATTACGCTGCCTCTTTATTAGTGCGTTTGAATTGTATTTGACGAAGCTTTCTCCTGTATCTCTTTGCAGATTGGGTTCTTTGGGGTAGGGGCTCTGCCAAATGATGACTTAGGTTGGACACATGGTCCTGTTATGCCATCCCTATTAGAGCTGAATTCCCAGAAAAAGAAGTTTTTTTTATTTCCCTGTACTCGCCCATCTGGTATAAAAACCTCTTCTACCCCTTGACAGAAGACCAAAGTAGAGCAACATAAAACCCAGTCCTGCTCTGCCATGGTTGCAGGGAGGCAGCTGCTGAGCCAGGCAAGAGGCTGCTGGAGTTCTCCCTGCCAGGAGGGAGGTGCAAGAGCTTGCAAGAAACACCGTGACTTACACATCTGCTCAGTAATTTCTGCCATTTCTCTTTCCCAAATGCAAGGCTGAACTTCAAGAAGCTATTTATTGCTTCCTTTTGAGCAACTATCAACATACCATTGTAGTGAATAGTGTCTGGCCCCTGTTCAGTCTTTGAAAAGAGATGCTTTAAAAACTATACCTGTTTGTTGTGTTCATCTTTCACTACAGCAGTGACCTTGCTTATAGCCCCATCTTCTTACAGTTTATTTTCAAAATCTTTGATCTTATTTGATGTATTTGTTGGAGGAATGTCAGTCTGCAGACTCACATTGTGTAAGATATATTAATTGACAGGTGAAGATGCAGAGCAAGACTAGTGCTAGCTTGTTCTTTTAACTCAGGGTTAATTGATTGTCCTTAAGAGTCTACCACCTGGAAGGGCTTAGCTGAGTGGCAGTAACTGTAGCCAGTGTTTGTCCTTATGCCTTCTGCCCCTGTTCCCCCTGATAGAGGGAACTCACAACTNCTCCCTCCCCCAAATTATGCTTGAGATTGATTTGTCTTTTCTAGGCTGCTCGGGTTGAGTCAGCCTTGGTTGGATTTGTTCTTCTGCAAACAGATTAAAAACAGTGCCAAATTTCCCAGCTCAGCTTTAGAGGAGAGGTAGGGGAGCAAGTGAGGTGGACTGTGCTCCTCTCTCTGTACCTTGAGATAAACCAACAGGGGGTTTGCTCTTTTCATGGAAACGGACAATCAAACAAAACTTTAAACATTGGAAGCAACATCCAAGTAAACTGTTGTTTATACGCAGACCATTGAGAAAAATAATAGTAAGGTGGAAAAGTTATGAGATAACATCTGTGTGTGTCTTTTCTCCTGCTGGTCTCTTGCTTGTTGGCCCTTTAGTTTTTCGCTCAGTCTTAATTTGTCAATGAGCTGAAGAGATAAGAGTTCACCTGGCTGTAGCTGGCAAAAGCTGATGTGCCTTATACTGTGTATAAACACAACTGAAATGATAGCATACTCCTCTGTTAAGGAGTATCATCATATGGTTTGAGAAGCTTTGTCTGTACATGTTTTATGCCAACGAGAGGATTAAAATCTGTTGAAGAAGTCTGCTTGAAAAATATTTACAATTAACATAGGAAAAAGTAAAATTTATTTTTGGTAAGATAGTGAGATATTAAGTTTTTCATTAAAATACACATTTATCATGGTTAACTTCTTGTGCTATTAGAAATTAAGAAATTAGAATTTTAAGGTTTGCACAAACTTGCTGTTGTTGCACAAGATTAAATTACATTCAGGCGTGGAAGGCTTTGTACTACTTTGATTATTATTGAGTTGTGGTTTTTTTTTCCCTAAGCGCGTTCAGGAGAGAGCATGTGCTAGTTACAAATCTGTGAGCCTAGCACAGAATACAGAACACTACCACCTCCATTATGGATCATTAGTGTAAATGGCTTATAGCTACTTCACAGACTTAGTAAGAACTAACCCCCAAATTTTTAAACATTAATAAATTACTTTTTTGTTAGTCATCCAGTTTTAATGAGATGGGACAAAACTCTATTGTCACTGCTAAATGATAATTGCCTGGCCTTTAGTTGAATGAAATGGGCATTCAGAGGCCATTAAAAGATGAAATAATGGGAAGAATCTTGTTATACTTTGAATAGGAGAAATTTATTGATATCCATTTATTAGTAAAATTAAGTAGCCTTTTCTTTTTAGGTTAGTTAATAGTCCCATGTGTATGAGAACCCAAACCTTTTTCATTGTAGTTTATTTCATTTCTTCTGTAAACCTTCTGAACTTTGTAATACAGATGCAGGGTGTAGAGCTGTAATGACTACTGGTTTTGCTATTTGTTAGGCACTGACACTGTATTTAGACGATATATTCTTTTTTTTTGGTCTCAGTGCTAGAGGAATAGACTTTGACTGTCCAGGAATTGCTTTCTTTCAGTAGTTAAGTGACTTTTGTGATTGGTTGTTCACTTTTATGTGGATATGTTTTGTCAGAAAGAAAGAAACCCAACAAATTAGTCTTTGCAGATGTGATTCCCTTCTCCCATCCCTTGAATATTGTTCTAAAACTACTGGATACACTTAAGCCCCCACTTATGTGGTTGTTTTAGAATGAGTATTTGCTGTTAAGGCTAGCTCTGAAGCAGAGAGTAGTCTTTCTGCAAATTGTTTTCTTGTTGAAACTCTTCACATTGCACCATTTACTATAGGGACTATAAGCACTGAGGCTCATATTGATGATTTTAGCAACTCATATTGCACTATTGATTGTAGCAATTCAGTGGAACTACCTAATACAGTGTTTTCCTCAAGTGCTTCCACCCATTATATTATTCACATTCATGAGCAAACCTTCATGATGGAGCAGATACTTTTTCTTAGAAGCCTTTCCTTATTCAAAAGCCTGAATCAAAACCAGCTTGTTTTATTGACTAAGAGATAAATTTGATGTTGCCTGGTCCGTCTCCCTATACAGACACATTTTGACACAGTGTATTTGAGTGCTAATAATGACATTAGAAGATGTTGGAAAGAGATCTAATTCAGCATGCAGAAGTGACTTTGCTGTCATCTCCTATTTTCTGTACAATTGACAGCAGATACTTGGGGCTGAATTTTTCTTTCAGGTCAGATTTCCAAGGCATGAGGCTGTCTGTTAGAAACTGATAAGACCAAAACCAATACCAAAGTACTTGTTTGGAAGTGTCAGTAGTGCTGAGAATTTAAAAAGGGTGCTTCAGTTTTCTGTTTATGACATGGCCCAACAATATGTATTTTGCTAGCAATGAAATCCAACCAACAACCCCATGTCAGATTTCGAAATTTCTTACTGGGAAAATTTTGTAAGAGTAGTCTTATCTGGGAAGAATAAAAATTGTTTTTTCAATGAATGTATATATTTTGTCACATGCTAGTCAATACATTCTAAAATTCTAGAAATCAAAGTAGGTATAAATACCATCATGATCCAAAATAGGAAGCTACATTTCAAGCTTTCATTGTTAGACACATAAGATTTATATCCGTACCTCAGTTTTAGTGTGCAAGACACTCAAAAAGAGTAGCAGAAATATTATGAGGTAAATAAGCAAACAAAAACAAACAAAAAACCCAAACCACACACACAAAATCCAACCAAACAACAACAACAAACCAAAAAACCCCAACAAAATGACAAACAAACCAAGCCCATTCAAGTGATGCCATAGATATTTCATACAGTTCTCAAACAACCCATTTAATATCCCATCTCTTCCTTTCAGTAGAAAACAACTAGGCTGCTTCTAACTTTCTGTTGATGCATGTCACTATCAAAAGTAGGCCTGCAAATCTTTGCTCAAAAGGCACCTGTGAAGAAAAACTTCTAAACAATGTGCTTTCATACAGCCACCCCAACAGCTGTGGTGGAGCACTGTGCTGTGACGATCTGAATTTCCCTTATCTTTAGTTCATGAATGCTGAGCAATATCAGGAGTCTGCCAACATGTCAGATCCATTCCTGATTCAGAGTATTTTCTGTTTGCTGATGTCTTTTGCCTTCCCTTTCCAAAGTAGGCTGAATATCCCAAAGTTGGCATTAGCCTGGCCATAGCAGGTTTCCTAATGAAAGCGCTCTTTTTATTCTTGTATGCAGAAGAAAAATTATATAGACTGAATGTTTTTGAAATTTGTTTTTCTAATGACATAGAAGTGTATGTATCAAAAAGCCCCAAATACTGTTGTAACAACAACAAAGAAGTCTCTCTGGCCTTGTATCAGCTCTGTCTGGGAATGGATGACACGTGAGAAACAGCAAAGAATGGTTCAAGAGTATAGTGCTACTTCCCTGGTACAAGGGAATAAAAGTACGAGTTATGAGACACTCCCCCCACACACACACCTCACTTCCACAAAGATTTGTAGCTCAGAACTTCCTGAGCCAGAAGGATACATTTACATGTAGCAGGTTTTGATACGTTTTCTCCAGATGCGTCCCAGCCCAGATAAATCTTTATCACCTAATTCCTGTAGCGGTCAGTTCCCTCAGTTTAATTATTCAATGGATGAAGTGACATCTCTCTTGATATTACCAGTTTCACTTTTTGACCCCGCTTCTTCTGTTGAAGAGATGGTGAGCAGTGATTTCCCACTTGCTGTCTCTGTCACCTGTCATTGTACACATGTCTATCACAACCTCTGTTGTCTTCACCCAGGCTGAGACATCGTGATCTATCGTATCATCTTACAGACAGAATTTATTTCATAACTTTTGCCTTTCCTCTTACCCCTTCCAGCTGAAGTACCTGGCAAACTGGAACTGCACAAAAGTATTCAAGTGGCATCAGTGTTATACTTTTATACAGATGCGCTATGATATTCTTTTTTCTGTTCTCTGCTCCTCTCCTAACGATTTCTAACATCTGTTTTGACTACTGAAATTTTTGATTAGTCCTGAAATTTTGACAGTGTTATTCAGTATAACCCCAAAGTCTCTATCCTGATTGGTGATGGTCAGCTCAGACCCCATCATTATACATGGAAAGTTCTTTCCCTGCTCCCACCCCATGATTTATCACATCACATTTTTATTATTTTGAATGTAATCTGGCTTTGTATTTAGCACCCAGTCAATTTGTATCATAAGTTTCTTTTACAGTGTTTCATTTTTTATAATTTATTTGGGGTTGAGAAGAAAGGGATATTTCCAGCAAACACATTCACATCCCTATTCATTCTTTTTCTGGACCATTTATGAAAATTCTGTGTTTCACAAGCTTGGGCACACATTCCTGTAAAATCCCACTGGAGATCAAACTGTAAGTTGTGCTTCATCCTTGAAACAAAAGTAGGAGCAGCATTTGTCTGTTCACCTCTGTCATACACTAAAAAACTTGCTTGTAAATCAAGTTGTTTGCAACATTAGCAGAATTTGGGGAAAGCATGTGTTTAAACTGTGCTGGGATGTCAGGTGCAAATTATGCCCTGCAATAAGAGGACAGGACCCTGTGGGAAGACAGTTGGAGGATAAGTTTCCACACTGAAAGACACAGTAGGTACAGGATTCATGCTCTGGTAATGCAGCAAGATGTCTCTCAGCTGAAGGACATGGTTTAATCAGGTATAAGGGATTAATTTCACAACTTGATGTCAAGACTCCAATCTGAAGAGTGACCAGTCATGCATTGGGCCAGATGCTGTTTGCATTAGTTCAGTCTCTATTACTTTAGGAATTGATTGTGTGAAACTAGATCCTTGTTCTCTGGAAAAATATGCTAAATTGAATTTCTCTATCCTAATTAATTGCCATAATTAATGTTAATAGTTCAATTTAGATCACAGTTCTTTATTAAAAATGGTAGTGAAAATATTTCAAAAACCATTTTGATAGGTTTGGAGTGATGAGTGATACTTTGGCTACATGATTACAAATATGTTCACAATAAAGAGGGAAGGTGTTCTTTTCTTAATAGTACATAAGCTGGGGAAAAAAAAAGAAGTTTTTTTTTTTTTTTTAATCAGAGTGAGGAAGAAGCGGGAATGTACAGAACTGGGGTCTGATGTAATGAACAACTTTGTTTCTCTTCTTTCTTTCCCTGCTGGGATGGGCAGGCTTTGAAAAGTATTGAGATTATTTTGAGATTTTAAGAAACAATCCAGGAAATTGGAAGTTTTCATTTTGACAGTTTCAAGATGAAGTGTTTTAACTTTCATATCAAAACTAATTTTTCAACTTGAAACATCATTTCAAAAGAGCCAAAAAGCAGTCTCTCATCAAGATGACTGGTCTTGATCATGGGTGATGTTCTCTTGGATTATCAGTGCAAGGAAAGTAGCTTGGCTATTGCCAAAGAAATATTTGCTCTGTACAAAAATAGAAAACTTCTGGTTTTGTGTTACAATGAAATACTTTTCATAATCATCTAGCAGTAGGGAGATG